>JAGFMF010011456.1:4882161-4911417 GCA_019455555.1 Galemys pyrenaicus
TCCATTAAAGGTTTTGTATGTTTGTCTTAATGCGGCGGATGGCAGAACCCATTCAGAGAGGGCAAGCTTGGGGGTTCTGAGTGCTCCTCTCCCTGCCCTGTAACAATATCTCTTCTCTCATATGAGATAATTTTCCTTTAAACAACCTAGCTGAACCACTTTCTGAAAGCAGACAGTTGCTAAGTGTTGCCAAGGGATACAGGCTAAGCTTGTGTGTAAATTAATCATTGTGTGTAAATTAAGCAAAACACCAGATGAGAGCTGTCTGGAATAGCTCCCTATCAAAAGAAAAAAAAAATAACATTTCACAGAAATTTTTGCTTAGCTTCTGGAAAAAGTACTTACAAAGCAAGTAATCGGATCCTCATATTTTACAGGGGGGAAGTGTTAGGCCTCCAGAGGTAAAATGACTTGCTCAAGGTCCCAAGGGAATTAGTGACTAGCTAAGACCTAGAAACTAATCTCACCAAAACTAATTGATTCCTCCTAGTAACAGCATAAAGAAAAATAGCATTCAGGTAAGATATACCACCAACCTGGACAGGAAATTTGAGTCATGAGATATTAGACTTAAAACATCCTGAAAAACAAAGATTTAAAATCTGAGATCAACCCTTCTACCCAGCTGAATCTCAGAGGGACAGAGCTGAGAGGTCGAGCCCAGAGCAACTAAAAACCAGGGAAGAAAATGGAAGTGCCTCTCTTGCCACTACACCAGATAGAATATAACAGACTGGCGTATGCTTTACAGGTTCTGAACCCTTGTAAAAGAAGTTAGCAAGGAGGGAAGACAGAAGACAGATACTATCCTGATAAGGCTTTATCAGGCTTATGGGGACCACAGAGATAGCGCTGAAAGACAAAGTATCCAGGCTAGCTCCCCAAGGGGAGCTGAGAAAGGTTTTTAAGGGGTTAGTCTACTCAGGCAGGGCAGAGGGGAACAGTGTCATAGCAAGCTTTCACTGGACTAGACTACACTAGGGCATGCGCAGACAGGTACGTACCCCTTCATACATCCTCATCCCCACCCAGGGGTGTGCAGGTTAGCACACTAATGAGACCTTGGTCACCCTAGGTCAGGTTCTTTTACTACTGCCACGCAGGGCCCTCAGTCACCTCCCCATCCAGGACACCATGAAATGATCATTTGCAAGATTCAGTCCCTTTTGTCAAGGCAAGGTGCCTTTGGTCAGTTGGAGGGATAGGCTTTTTAAACAAGATAGGTCAAGAAGAACAGCTAAAGGAAACAAGCTGAGATAGAAATAATAATAAATAATAATGATAGGTCAGCTAAGTAACCAATCAAGTTCATGATGGACCAAGTAGTCTGCAACCTTTGGAACCTAAGACCTAATAGCTTTCACAAGTTCTGTCTTTTAAGGAATAGTTAAGACCTACCTTATACAAATTATTCCAGAAAATAAAGTTTAACTTATTTAATGAGACTAAACTTTACAGACTTGATTATTAAGTCACATAAGGATTATGAGAAATAGAGCTAGAGGCCAATTTCTTATGAGTGATATAAAAAAGGTTAGCTAAATAAATCCAACTGTATACGTTAAAAATAGATCATCATTAAGTAGTATTTATCCCAATAATAGCAGGATGAGTCCACAAAAAAAATATAGCAATTTCATGCTATATATTTATAAAGAATAAGTCATATGATAATTTCAATGGATATAGAAAGAGTATTTGATACAACTCAACATCTATTTGTAATTTTTTAAAAATAATAAAAATACTACATTAAAAACAAAGATAAAAGGGAACTTCCTAAACTACCTATACATGAACCAAAAACCTAAAACAAATGTTATAATTAACAGGGTAACTGTAGGGTACTAATTATCAGCGCTATTTAACATGATCTAGGAGTTCTGAAAAACTTAGGGAAAAAAAATATATATATATAAGGTATAAAGAAAGAAAAAAGTATGACTATTTGTAGAGACCATGTTCACCTATTAGGTCAAACTTTTGAAATTACAGTTTTAAAGACAAAAATGATCAAATATCAATAAAAGTAAGATACAGTTAGTAGCCAAACAACTCTAAGATTGGCAAGAAATGTCAAGGTTGCTGATGTAGAATAATTTATGAAAAGATCAATCTCATTACTCTACAGCAGCAAAACCCAACTATGAAATATAGCATAATGATAAATCAGTCACAGGAAAAATGTAAACCATAAAATATATAGAAATGAGCTTAACCAATACATTAGCCCTCAACACAGAAAAGTACTACACTCTAATACAAGCAATGAAGGTGAATAAAATGAAAACACAAATTGAAAGCAATGGGCTGTATACTCACATTGCATCATAGATCTGAAAAGAGGATAATACACATAAAATATAACAAAAGTAAAATGAGAACTAGAATACAATTATTGCAAATTAAAATATCCAAAACAATACATATTTTATAGGAATATGCACAAACCACACACAAAAAAAGTACATTTCAATGTTACTCTAAGGAAATGGAAAAGGAGGATTAAATAATAAAAGAATAAATTTATGAAGACAGAAGAAGGTATAAGCCATGATCTGAGGAGTTAAGATTGCCTTAACCCTCTGAACTGAAGTTACAAAGGTCTAATGAAGAAAGGAAATAAAAGTTCTAATATGTAAGGAGGACCAGGAAACGAGTGGTAGCGACTGAGTGTTGGGAGTTGGGAGAAGATTCCTAAACTAATACTTAGGAAGAGTTATCTGGCACCACTGGTTACAAAGGGTTAAAGCTGGGAGGACAATGGTGGAATAACCAATAAAAATCTATAATTATGCATGAGTCCGTAAGGGATTGTTGGAAGAAATGGATAAATAAAATGATGAACCATACCAAGAAAGAATCAAGAGAATTTTGTGATTGAATGGGAACGGTGGGGGTGGAAATGTCATGGATGACTGGAAGCATTCTTGTCTTAGTGTCCAGCACCAACAACAGAAATAGAAAACTGTGGGGATGGGGCCACAATGCTGTTTGGTTTTAGAAATAGATAATTCAGCGCGATGTGCTGCTATAGCCAAACAGCCAATAAAATTTAAGAGCACTGGGAAATAAAAATGCAATTATCTCCTTAAATAAAGCCATGATCTAATTACACTAGAAACAAAGTTGACTGTGGTTACTATACCCAAGAAAACAGGAAAAAGACACAAAGAGGAGGGTGAGAGAAGAGAAGATGATTAAGTCAATGGCTGATAAGGTTTCTTCCTCAGATTCCTTAAAAGAGTCTGTAAAGAGATAAGCTAAGAGGAGCAATAAATAAATTACAGAGAAACGTATTTGTCAAAAATTAGAGATATTATTTGAATTTCAAAAGGCTCTTCAACAGAATATTTTTAGAATGAACATAAAGAACTTACTTCAAATGGCAAGTATATGTAAATTTTAAAATATTTTAATAAAAAAAAATAAAAAAAAAGAACTTACTTCAAAGAGCTTTGTATGCAGACTTGAAATCATTAGCCCCACTGTCACTGGCAACAGATAGAAAGACCTAGAAATCTTAACACTCTCAAATCCAGAGTCGATATTTATTGAGTGTCTTCTTAATGATTTCAGTCCTTCACATGTCTACACTGTGGTCAGCAATGAAGATAAAATGATGAGATAAAACAGACTTGGTCCCTGTGACCTTACATCTCAACTTGGCTTTTTTTTTTGTGGAATCCAATATTTAGTCAAATATCAGTTTAGTTATTCTGGTGAAGGTACTTTTTTAAGATGTGACTAATACTGAAATCAGTGGCCTTTAAAGCAAAATAACTTATGTCTTAGATCATCTGGGTTATTATAACAAAATTCCATAGATTGGGTGGTGTACAAACAACAAATTTATGTCTTACAAATTGTGGGGGTTGGGAGTTTAATATCAAGGTGTTGGTAAGTTCCATGTCTGGCAAGAGCCTATTTCCTGACTTAAAGAGAGCCATCTTTCTGGGTGTCCTCACATGCAGAAAGGAAGTGGGAGCACTTTGGGGCATTATTGAAAAAGTTGAATATACATACAGAAAAGAACGGACATAATAAGGTTTGGAAGGATATAAGACCCAGGGCACACATGGAAGGAAAGAAAAGGGAGAAAGAAGGATTCCTTTTCTAGTAGAAGAGATGGGAAGAACAGGGTGGTTATAGATAAAAATGGTATTTTGAGTTCACAGTGGAAAGTTAAAGTCAAACATATCTTGGATGAAGCTCCGGTTTACTCAGGAATGTAGATGGTAAGATTGGTAATGAAAGAATGGGACGGGAAGCAAAAGTGTGAAAAAGTAGGAAAGGGAAGAAATACTCTTGCTTTGGAAAGTGAAAGAACAAGCAGATCTGACAAACAGTGGGATTCAGAGACAGCAGTGAGGCTCATCTAAGCTGGATGGTAAAGAATTCATATGGTATCAACCTGCCTGGTGGAGTTTCTCCCTCCAGCACGGTTTCTCTCTTCAGGTAAAGGCACAAAGATCATGGGAAGTACTTCAAGAGGGTTTGATGGTTAGCAAGTGTACTAGAGTTTTTAAGGGAACCTGCGATTCCGAAGACTCATTTTAACATAAAGACAATCATGTCCTACCAACAAACAAGCTAATGATGATACCCACTGTTAAGAGACATTGCCAAACAGAACATTAGTTTCTATTATACAGTCTACACTACACTTTACCAAGGCAGATTTCTGAGTTAAGAGATTCTGCAGATTGGGGCCTCCCTGGTGGCACAATGGGTTAAGCACTGTACTACGAAGCAAACTGCAGCCACTGTAGCACGAGTTCAATTCCTGCCACCACCAGGGAGGGGACCCACATGGCGAGGCAGACCTCTCCTACCTTGCCCCCTGCTCCCCTCAGCAGTGTATTTCAGTAGATCTGCCTGTTCGGTTTCCCACTCTGTCTATAGTGAATCCTCTCACTCCCACACCTTTGGCCTGTACCCCAGTGCTTGTATGTATAAATATCTAATTCTTTAAAAAAGAAAAAAGGGAGGCTTCCCTGGTGGCACAACGGGTTGAGCACCACACTGTGAAGCATCCGCAGCACAGCAGCGCGAGTTTGATCCCTGGCCAGGGAGGGGACCCACATGGTGCAGCAGACCTCGCCTGCCTCGCCTGCTGCTCCCCTCAGCAGTGTATGTCAATCGATCTACCTGTTCTTCTCCCTGCTCTGTCTCTGGTAAATCCTCTCACCTCCCATGACTCTGGCCTATACCCCAGTTCTTATATGCATAAATAAATAAATCTTTAAAAAAATAAAGAGAATCTGCAGATAAAAAAAAAAACCTGAAAAAATATATTTCTATGCACTGCAGCAAATAAGGGGAAAGGTCTGCCCAGTACCACCATTAGGCTGATACTTTAACAAAGCATGATCTGTCTTTTTGTTGGTTTTGACATCAACTGTATCCACAGAACAACTGTCTCTTTGAAAGAGAGTACTTAATTACCGAAGTCTAGCCTCAGAGTTAGATATGTACCTGGGGAAGGGAAGGATGGTAGAACTGCCAGAGCAGGAGGACACCCAGGACAACCAATATTTCATTATTCAATGTTATTTCTTTCTGACTCTGCTGCTGTATACAATAGACTTTGTTCAGCTTTCATCACATCCATTCAAGGCTTCAGGTGGTGAGACAATTCTATCTTGGTTTGCATTCTAGACTGTGTTTTCTTTCTGTGAATAATTAACAATAATGGTTTATTAAATAGAGCATGGCCTTACTTGTGCTCCATACACCTCTTGGCACTAAATTTCCTCAGGCATGCAAGTTTTTTTTTTTTTAAACATTTTTTTTTAAAGATTTATTTTTATTTATGCATACAAGCACTGGGGTACAGGCCAGAGGTGGGGGGGGGGGGTGAGAGGATTCACCACAGAGAGCGAGAGCAGAACAGGCAGATCAACAGAAGTACACTGCTGAGGGGAGCAGCGGGCAAGGCAGGAGAGGTCTGCTGCACCATGTGGGTGCCCCACCCCTGGCCGGCAGCAGGGATCGAACTCGTGCTGCAGTGGCTGCGGTTTGCTTCATAGTGTGCTGCTTAACCCACTGCGCCACCAGGGGAGGCCCATGGCATGCAAGTTTTAACCCAGGTTCCTGAAGGAATGTCATCACTCTCCCTCCCAAGTCAAGAGAAGTCAATGATAATCTATTGCGGGGGTCAGCAAACTACAGCCAGCAGGCCAAATCCAGCCCACCACCTATTTTTGCACATCCCACAAGCACAGAATGATTTCTACATTTTACTTTTTTTATCAAAAGGATATTTCATGAAATAAAAAATTACATGAAACTCAAAAAAAATCCATGTTCATAACTTTTTATTAGAACATTCATTTCCATATTGTCGTTGACTGCTTTCACACTATAGAGATAGATTTAAGTAGTTTCTCACATGCATCGCATATTTAGTATTTGACCTTACACAAAAAAGGTCAGAAAAGGTTTTTGTAACCTTCCTTATCCAAATCCAAGTTCAACCTTCAGGACTTTTAAAGGACACTATTCTGGCAAACTAGCAATTGATTAGCAATGGCTCATAGAGATAATGAGATCCCAAAACCATTGTAGCACCAAGACCTCCGGTCTTTACAAGTAATTTTAAGTGATCACTGGAAGCTGACAAAGGCGAAGCTAAAACTATGCTTCATTTACCTTTCCCTCTAGCAAGCCAGTCTATAACACAAATCCAGTCACTTGTTTTTTTTCCTTTAATAAGCAGCATTGAAAGTGAAACCAGACAAGACTGTGGTTCAAACTGCTCAGGAAATATGCTAAGGAAAGAAAGAGAATGTTTTGCTTCCTAACTTTTGTTTTTCTATTTTCTGTGGTTGGTGTTTTGAGATCAGTTCATGATTATCTGTCAGATACCCGTTTCAATGGTGTTCTAGTTCATGACAGGTCAGGGAAAGCCCTGTGTCCAGGGCCATCTGTGTCTCATCATACAGGAAAGAGATCGATTATCTAACATTGCATAATGTACAATGACGTGAATATTGTTTGTCTTAAGGCTATGGAGTTTGAGACGGCAGCATAGCCCTAATCACGAACAACATTAGGGCAAAGGTCCGCTTGGAACTCTTTGCGAACCAACTTCCAACACCGTTGTGGACAAATACGAACCAAACAAAAGAAGTGTCAGCGGAGCTCTGAATGCTGTCATCTGTCACGGATAGCCAGGTAAATGGAAATATCTGAGGACGTCACTTTCCTTATTCATCACCATGCCTACATTTTTGTTCTTTCCTTTTAATCCCTGTTGAGTTGCATGACTTACTTATTGTGATTTGGGTCAGATTTCACCATTGCTTTCTGTTAGCCCATAATGTTCCTGTTTCTAGCTCAGTCATCTGTTCAAATACATACCAAATCATCTGAATAGGAGAATCAATGCCAAACATTCCCCAACTTCCAAACGAAAATCTAATGGGCACATGGAAAAGTGAATGAAGATTAGGAAGCTAATAAAGGTTAAAACTTTTAAGACTCCCTCATCATCCACCTAGTCAAGGTCAAGGGCTCTGAGGTCAAGGGCTCTGGACATGGTTTACAGAGTCCACTACCTGTCAAAACAAGTGAAGGAAACAAAGATTCCTGTCTCCAGATTCATACATGTTCATATTCTCTAACTACCACACACATATCATATAAAATCTCTATCATCTAGTCTTCTTCTCAAGCTCTGTCTTTTAGTTCTAACTGTTTGATAGGCATATCTACTTGGAACTCATAGATCACCTAACTTATAACACTATACAGGTCCACAAAGGTAGATGTGGCACTAAGAAAAAGAAGAGACTTACTGCATGGCCTATCTCTCATACCAATTTATATAGTCCATAAGGACAATATCCACATTATACTTATTTCAAGATAATACACATACACACTTCACACATACATACTTCATGTATAGTTTTAGTTTCACAGCATATATTTATACATGTATATATATACATACATGCATAGTTTTAGGTTCACAGCAAAATTAAGAGGACAGAATAGAGTTTGCCCAAACAGCCCTGTCCTCAGATATGCAGTCTCCCCCTTTATCAAAATCCATCATGAGAACAATGCATTAGTATGACTGATAAACACTGTAACATCATGACCCACAGTTCAGAGTTTATATTAGGGTTCTTTCTTGGTGTCGAATATTGTATAAGTCGGTACAAATGTCTGATGGCATGTATCTACCATTATAATAACACAGAGTACTTGCATTGCACTTAAGTTCTCTGTGCTTTACCCATGTCCCTCTACTACCTTCTTCCCCCCACCCCCCGCCAATCCTTGATCTTTTCACTGACTCTCCATAGTTTTGCCTTTTCCAGAATGTCATACAGTTGTATATTAATTTTAATGATGCAGTCTTTTCAGGATGACTTCTTTCACTTAGTTATATTCATTGAAGGTTCCTTCATATTGGTTACTTGCAAGTTTTGGCAAATGTAAATATAGCTGTTATCAACATCTGTGTGCAGGTTGTGTGTGAATATAAGTTTTCAACTCCTTTGGACAAATATCAAGGAGGCTATTTCTGGACCATAAGGTAAGAATGTGTGTAGTTTTGTAAGAAACTGACAAGCAGGACCTCTCTGGTGACGCAAGGGATTAAACCTCAGCATGATGAGGCATCCGCAGCCTCTGCAGCATGAGTTTGATCCCTGGCCTGGGAGGTAATCCACATGGTGCAGCAGACCTCTCCTGTCTCACCTGCTGATCCCCTCAGCAGTGTGTTTCAGTAGACCCACCGTTCTGCTCCCACTCTGTCTCTGGTGAATTCTCTGTCTCACAGACCCCCCACCCCCACCCCATACCTCTTGCCTACACCCAGTTTTTATATGTATATTTTTTTGAGATCTGTTAAAATTTTATTTTTTAATTATTTTTTTACACTGTTAGCTTTCTTTTCTAGAGTAGTCCCCTTAGAATTCCCACCTCCAATTCACCCATGCACCATCACAATAGTCCTTTGTGCTCCTCCATCCCTGCCCTGATCCCAAACCCTACCTCTTCCCTGCAGAATGTCTCTGATTTTTAGTTGTCTATTTTTTTTTGTTTTGTTTAGTTGTGGTTTTCTCATTGTTGTTGATGTTATTATTTTTGTTTCTTGACCCCCTATATTCCTCCTGTAAGTGAGACCATCTGGTATTTTTATTTTTCCTTCTGACTTATTTCATAATACTTCAAGCTCCATCCATGTTTCTGCAAATGTCTCTAGTTTATCTTTTTTGATTGCTGAATAATATTCCATTGTGTACATATACAAATCTTAAAAAAAAAAAAAGAAACTGCTAACCAATCTTCCAAAGTGACCTAGCATTTATGCACCTTCCCCCCCAACAATGAATTAGAGTTTCTGTTGGTCCACATTCTCCCAGCATTTGGAATTGTCAGTGTCTCAGATTTTAGTCATTTTAATAAATTTGTAGTGATATTTCATTTTAATTTGCATTTCTCCAATGACATGGAGCAGAGTGTCTTTTTCTATATTTAATGTGCCTTTTATATCTTCTCTGGTGAGACACCTATTAAGGGTTTTGGCCCATTTTTTAAAGTGGGTTGTTTTCTTATTGTTGAGGTTTAAGAGTTCTTTTTATACTTTGTATAATAATCCTTTATCATGTCTACCTTTCCAATACTTTTTCCCAGTTTATGGCTAATCCTCTCATTCTCTTGACATTGTTGTTTGCAGAGCATTTTAATTTTAATGAAGTCTCACTTATAAATTAATTCTTTCATGAATCATGGCTTTGATAATGAATCAAAGAAGTCTGTAATTGCCACACCCAAGGCATCTAGGATTTCCCCTATGGTATCTTTTAGCAGTTTCACAGTTTTGCTATATCTTGCTCATTTTTTATTATGCCAGCAATACAGTACAGGCTCAACAGTAGTTTATCAAGACCATTTCATAGGTCATAATTGGAAGTAAATCTTAATGAAATAGTCTCCACTTGTCACTATTAGAAACTTTTTGTTCTTTTTCTTTTGAGTTGGTGTTTTAAAAAAGTATTATTAAATACTGAGTAGTTTTTAAAAAGTTTAAGACTTTAAAAGACTGGTAACATGCAACAGAAAATACTGTCCAGAAACAGACCCACATACTGTTTACTAGTTTGCAACAGAGAGAATGAGGTAAAGATGGTTGTTCAAGAAATGGTACTGGAGAAACTGGAGATTCATCTAGAAAAACAAAAGACAAAATTGACCTCTGTGTTATAATACACTCAAATACTTGGAGTGGGTTACAGATCTAAATATGAAGGGTAAGTAATAAACTCTTGAAAGAAAATAGGAAAGAATTCTTGAAGAATGATTTCTCAAACAAGATACAGAAAATATTAATTATAAATAAAAAAATGATAACTTGAACTTTGTCAACATTTAAACCTCTGATCATCAAGAGACATTAATAAAGTGAAAAGCAAACAACTGGCAAAAAGTACTAGCAACAATTTAACTAATAAAAGATCTCTATTCAAAAATTTTATAAATGACTCCTACAAAAAAAAAAAAATGAAGAGACAAAGAAACCAGTTCAAGTAGGGGTAAAAGATTGAATAGGCATTCCATAAAAGTAGATACCTGTATATTCAATAAACTCATGAAAAGATGCCAGACATTTTAGTTCTTAGGGAAATGCAAACTGAAGCTAGAATGAAACACCACTATATAAAGATCAGTGTCAAAAATTAATAGGACAGACAGTACCAAGTACTGCCACACTTGGAGTTATTGGACTCTCCCACATAACTCATGGGAGTGTAAGATGATATACTTTGAAAAATTGCTTCACCATTTCTTGTAAAATTGACCTGCACTTAGATTCCTGGGTATGGATCCAAAGAAAGAAGCCCAGATTCACAGAAAGACTTACACAAGAATGTTCTTAGCATACTTTTTTCCAGAAAAGTCCCAAACTGGAAATTATCCAATTGTCTACCAGTAGATGAAGAATAAACAAATTATGAGTATATTTAACCAGTGGAATTCTAGAGACAAAGAAAAATAAATAAGCTACTGACACATACTACAATGTGGATCTCTAAATCAATACACTGAGAGAAGCAGCCAGACACAAAAGAGCACATACTGTATGGTTTATGTGAAGTTCAATTAATTGTCCCAGCACCATTTGTTGGACAAACAATTCTTTCCCCATTGAATCAACTTTGCAACTTTGCCTAAAATCAATTGACTGTATTTGGGAGAATCTTTTTCTGGCTTCTGTTCTGTTCAACTGACCTAAGTGTATATATATTTGTCAATACTACTCTGTCTTGATTACAGTAGCTTTTTTTAAAAAAAAAAAAGTTTTATTTATGCACACAAAGAACTGGAGTACAGGCCAGAGGGTCAGGGGGTGAGAGGACTCACCAGCGACAGAGTGAGGAACAGAACAGTAGACCAAAATATACTGCTGAGCGGAGCAGCTGGTGAGACAGGAGAGTTCTGCTGTGACACGTGGGTAACTTCCCTGACCAGGGATCGAACTCATGCTACAGTGGCTGTGAAGAGCTTCACAGTGCTGAGACTTAACCCTTTGCATCACCAGGGGAGTCCTGATTACAGTAGCTTTACAGTAATTAAAATTGGGTAGTGTGATTCTTCCAAATATATTCTTTTTAAAAACAATTTGCTACTTTAGTTCCTTCACCTTTCTATGCATATTTTAGAGTCAGATTATATCAACAAAAATATCTTGTTGAAATTTTGTTTGGAATTACATTGCATATATAGTAGGGGAACATAGGGAAAACTGACATTATAACTAGACTGAGTCTCAGAATCTTGAATATATGATATCTCATTTATTCTGGGTCTTCTTTAATTTCTTGCATCACTGTTTATAGTTTTTAGCGTATAGATCCTGCACGTTTTGCTAGATTTATCCCTAACTTTTCTAAATTTCATTTCAATTACAAGCATATAGAAATACAATTGATTTTTATATGTTCATTTGCATCTTAACACTTTATTAAGTACACTTACTAGTTTTAGGAACTTTTTCATAGGTTCTTCAGTAGTTCATTCATAGGCAAACATGCCATCTACAAAAAGGGCATTTTGTTTAGTCCTTTCCAATCTGTATAACTTATTTTTCATGCCTTAGTGCACTAACTAAGCTCTAGTACAAGCGAGATAGAAATAAAAGAGAACATCTCTGCCCTGGCTTCAACCTTCAAGGAAATTCATTCAGTCTTTCACCACCAAATTGTTTTTAGCTAGAGGGTTTTCTTAGATACCTTTTATCAGATTAAAATTATTACTTTACATAAATGGATTGTAAATTTTGTTATATGCTTATACTTTACCAATTGACATGTGTTTGGCTTTTCCACTCCAATCACTTAATATGGGAGGTTACAATGATATATGACTGTTAGCTAATCATACAGTGCTGGGATAAACCCCACTTGGTCATAAATTGTTGTTCTTAAACACAGTATTTGATTTGCTGATATTTTGAGTTTGGGATCTATGGTCATGAATGCTATTCATCTGTAGTTTTCTTATAATGAAAAGAATGTCTGCTTTTGTTATCAAGGTAATGATGGCCTCACATTGGTAGACAGTGTCCTATTTTCTGAAAGAAACTGTAGAACTGATGTTATTTCTTTAAATGTTGTGTAAAATTATCTGGTAAAACTGCCCATACCTGGAGTTTTGTTTTTCAAGTGAACTCCATTTCCTTAGGGATATAAGATTATTAAAGACACTTCTTTTTAGTGAGTTTTGGTAAGTTGCAGCTTTCAAGGAAATGGTATATTTTATCTAAATTGTCCAATTTATGTGCAAAGTTACTTGCAATCATTTCTTAAATCTATAGTAATACACTCTTCTACCCCTGATACTAGCCATCAGTGTCTTTTATGTACCTTAGTCAGTTTGACTGGACCAACTTTATTGATTTTTTTTTTTTTTTAGAACATCAGCTTTGGGTTTCATTTACCCTTCCTACTGCTTGCTGTTTTCTATTTTACTGACTACTCCCCCTCCCTTTATTACTTTCTTTGTATTTAATTTGGGTTTATTATCTTCTTTTTCTGATTTCTTTTTTTTAAAAAAATATTTATTTATTTATGCATACAAGAACTGGGGTACAGGTCAGAGATGTGGGGGGGGGGTGAGAGGATCCACCAGAGACAGAGTGGGGAACAGAACAGGCAGACTGACTGAAATACACTGCCTAGGGCAGCATCGGGCAAGGCAGGAGAGGTCTGCTGCACCATGTGTATTATCTCCCAGGCTATGGCAGGGATCAAACTCATGATGCAGTGACTGCAGTTTGCTTCATAGTGCAGTGCTTAACCCACTGCACCACCAGGGAGGCCCCTTTTTCTGATTTCGTAAGATGAAAGCTTAGATTATTGACTTTATACCATTTGTCCTAATGTAAGGATTTAATCTTTTAATGTCTCTCTAAAGTTTATCCTCCAAATTTAGATATTTTATAATTTCATTGTTATTTAAATAATTTTTAATTTCCCATAAAATTTCCTAAGTCCATAGATTATTTATAAAGATATAGCTTATTAACATTGAAATTTTCTAGTTGAATTCTACTTATTGTATCTCTATATAGAAATCTATTATCATGGATTTCTAGTTTAATTCCATATGGTCAAAGAACATAATTTTTGTAATTTCATCATTTTAAATTTAAGATTTATTTTAATAAAGTCAAACTTGGTCTATAAAGCTTCTCAAACAAAAAAGAGACAAAAGAGATGTTTCAAAGCATGTGTGATTTTTGTGGTATTATTTGTATCTAGTTCATGAATGTGCCACCAAATGGTCTGTCTGGGACCATGACAGTGTCTGGATTCAGTTGAGTTCTAGTCTGACATATTTGGGCAAATTTCTTATCTTCTTTTGACTAGCTAACTCTTAATAAAAGAAAGTCCTGGGTGCTCTAGCGTCATTATGATTTATAGACCAATAATAGTCCTCAGTGATCATTCAACCCTCTAACCCATCCATAGTCCTGTTCATCTCTTAAATCATTACCATTCTACATTCTCTTGTTCACTATTTCAGCCTTTTCTACCACACCAGGACTATTTTCCCCAATGTTAAACATAATAAATATGTACAGACTATGAGGGGAAACTGCTTATTTCCCTCACAGAATTGGTACTGGGAGGGGCTATGTTTGCAAGGAAATACAACAGGCACCACTGTACAGCGTGCACATTCTAAGTGCCTAAAGGATAACTACTAGGGGGAACTGCTTCTCCTCCCCTTTCTATTATATTCCACAGAAGTTTCCTATTCCAGGGGACTGAAGAGACTAAGCAAGGCAGGACAAGGAGTTTCTTTAAGATCAAAGAACAACATGAAGCAGAGTCCTTTGTCTTCACTTCTTTGTAAAACCCAGGAGGGATGTGAGGTAAGGGCTGATGAGAGAGGTTTTAGAGGAAATGAAACCAGGATTCCAATACAGGGTGGGGTGAGGGAAAAGGTGATTTCTTTTTTTCCACAATAATCTGACCCAGCAATTATCTAGTATTCAGTATTTCTATCACTTGTGGAAAGAGATGAGATCTTCTTTTAAAAAAGGGAAAAAGTAAAATCAAATCAAAAGCAAAAATAAGGAAAGAACAGAAGATAAAAAGGAATAAAGGAAAACAAGGGAGGTACCTAGGTAGAGTGTAGAAGAATTCACGAATAGGAATAGGTATATGAACATGCACACATGTGTATATATTCATGTCATTTTCTATTTCTATTTAAGGTATATTATTTATAAATGAGCTTCCTTGTCCTTCACATCAAGTAAGGCATGCTTAAGGTACAGAGAGTTTACAAAAACCAATTTGGTAGGTTTATGCCCCAGAAGAGGATGGGGTATACGGCCTGGCGTGCCCCACCACTCAAGTGGGGCATATCAGAATCTGAAAGATCCCAATGAGGTGAGTATACAAAATATTAGACTTATCAAAAGGAGATATAAGAGTCTCACAAGTAATTAAACTTTTCTAGTCAGCAACAAAAAGACAAAATATAACTGATAACCCTGATAGAGAAGACAGCTATTGCTCTTGTGAACATTAAGAAGAAATCCCAAAATGTGACTCCAGAGAGGTGAGGTCAAGGGGCTAGGGGAAGGGGATTAGAGTGAGCACCCCAGGTCCACATGGATGCTTGCCATGGACCAGAAGAAATGTCAGCCTCCAGGGGCCAGGGAGGGCCTGGGTGGGGAATGGCCCACCTTCCCTGGTCTTGCATTTGTGCAGCTGAACTGGCAGGATGAGATCTGTAGTTCCTTAGGGCATGCAAAGAAAATTCATTACCATAAGAAATGGAGCAGACAGGATAGTAAAGAACAGAGAGTAGAGAACTGACCCAATTGCAGCCTGGACCAACACTGAGAGGTAAGAAAGGCTAAGAGGGCTGTGAGTGTCTCTGGGTCCTGCGGGCCTGAGCCGTTCTGTACGCCCTATAACTATGCCTTTAAAAGTTGAGAAAATCAAGGACTTCCTGTTCACAGCTCAGTGAAAGGATGCCAAATCCATCAAGATCAAGAAAAACAAGGATAACAGTAAGTTTAAAGTCTGATGCAGCAGATACCTGTCTATATCTTGGTCATTACAGACAAAGACAAGGCAGAGAAACTGAAGCAGTACCTGCCCCCAGGCATAGCAGTAAAGGAGCTGAAATGAACCAGACATGCTGATGTGAACTGTATTTAAAATGAAAAAAATCCTTAACTTGTCCTCTGTCTTTGAAGGTGGGAAGAGAAATGTGATTTCTGGTGGGGACATGGTGAGGAGTCTAGTTGCTACCTCCTTCCATCTTTATCTTGGGCTATAAACCCAATAAACAAATAAAGCCATCCTTCAAAAACAACAGACTAAGGGTCCAATTAACCAAGAGCCCTGGCAGGTTGGCCTGGGATCTACCTTTGTGTAGCAAGTGGATCAAAAGGAGCAATAGACTCAGGTAAGCAGGGACTGTTACAGTACCTGGTAGGGACATGGTTTCTTCAAATCTCTGGCTTTTATTACTATCTACAAAGTGTTCATGTTTTATTTTTCCTACTAGGATAAAGTGCCCTGAGGGAAAAATTATCTAACATTAATTTTTGTTTGCCTGATGGTTCCCAACACTGAGTTTCCCACAAAGCAGGCAAAAAAAAGGAGTTTGTTGAATGACAAATGTGTGCTTGGTGGGTATTATGGGCTAAATTGCATCTCCCTGAAAGATATGATGAAGTCCCAACCACAAAAACCGCAACAAATTACTGTAAATGTAATTAGTGAAGAGGACACTATACTGCAGTACCTGGCCCCCTAAGCCAATCTGACTGTTACCCTTACAAGAAGATGAGAAGAGACAAAGATGGAGACAGGTCATGTGATGACAGAGTCAGAGTGGAGGGATGGGTCTACAAGTCAAGGCACACCAAGGACTGCTGGCAATACTACAAGAGAAAGTTCTGACATTCTCTGATACCAACCAGATGTCCTATAATTCAATTCAGTTCTGACACTAACTAGTGAGAGTTAATGCAGACCCCATAAGTTAAAGACAGAGTAGGTCATCAGACTGCCTCTACTTCAGATGCCAGCCAAGAGTTTTGGGTGTCCCCAAATCATCTATAATTCTGGTCAACTGGCTACCAATCCAAGGTTTCCTACTGCCCCCTCAGTTCAACAATTCATAAAAATAACTCACTGAAAGCACTATACTTATGATTATAGTTTTATGTATATGTATAAATGATGCAACTCAGGAACAAGCCAGTGAAAGATGCAAATTTAATCATTACCATTCTACATTCTACATCCAAGTTTGAGATGGGTGAGGGGAAATGCCAAGCTTCCATCCTCTCTCTAAGCAGAATCCAGGTTCCCTCCAAGTACATCCATTTGTTCCCCAACCAGGAAGCTCTACTGGGTTTGGATGTCCAGAACTTTTACATGGGGTTTCATTACAAAGGCTTAATGGATTAAGCCATTGACTATTCACTGGATCTCCATCTCTATCTTTCTTCCCCTCCCTAGAGACTGGGCTAGCTCCACGTTCCAAAGTTCCAACCCTTTATTCATCTGTTGGTCTTCAGGTGACTAGTCCCCATCCTAGATTCTTCCTGGAAATGTAGCCAGGTGACCATCTTTAGTGTATACTCTTTGGCATGGTTTTGACTAAGGATCAAGAAGTCTTCTGGGGGGAATCCATTTCTAATGACTGGTCAATGCAGAGATATATGGGCTAAGACCGTTCTGCCCAATTCAGGACAATCCTGAAGAGATGCCCAAGCTCCAGAAGCCAACATAGACCTTCCTTGGGGTTGTGTAGCAGAGCTAACGTTTCCTGCTGCCTAGTCCTGCTTCCTCTCACTCTTTTCCACAGGTACCTGGTAGGCACTCTGCACGTTATTCTTAGTATCTGCTTTTCAGGGATCCAATCTGTAACAGTAGGTGTCAACCGTTATCTTTTTAATGAATGACTTTTTAACTCAAGTTGTCATGCCTTACATATTCATCTTAGCATCTATGACTACGTAATGGTGTGTAGATGGCTTGTGAATGGAGGATCATATTTTTTAATTAAAGACAATTACTAATTTAAAGTCAAAAACTAAAGTCATGTTTGGATAGCATACTAAAACATTGGCAATAATGAAAGAATGATTACAAGCCCACAGCTAAATATTTAGCATGGGAACCCCAATTGAGGCATGAATTTTTAAAAAATCCATTCTGATGCTCATTAAAGCAGCATATACAGTTTCATCTCCTACCCTTGAAGGATCTGCTCCTCTAATTGCAAACACTGTGGACAACAGTGCAAACACACACATTTCCCAATCTATTAAGAAAACAGAACCGGAGCCTCCCTGGTGGCGCAGTGGGTTAAGCAACGCACTATGAAGCAAAACCACAGCCACTGCAGGACGAATTTGATCCCGGCTGCCGGCCAGGGAGGAGACCTACATGGCGTGGCAGACCTCTCCTGCTGTGCCCGCTGCTCCCCTCAGCAGTGTACTTCTGTTGATCTGCCTGTTCTGCTCCCTGCTCTCTGTGGTGAATCCTCTCACCAGCCCCCCAACACCTCTGGCCTGTACCCCAGTGCTTGTATGCATAAATAAATCTTTAAAAAAAAAAACAGAACCGACAACAGAAATCAAAGCATGAAATAAATGATATAAAGTTGTCTCTAAGCAGAGTGCTATGGATGCACAACAGAGCAACAGTGGGAGAGACTGAAAGGAGCAACATTTGAATTGAACTCTGAGAATGAATTTGACAATCAGTTCCCGAATTCCTTCTAAACACCTGACAGTGTGCTGAGAGTCTAGAGACTAAAAAATACAAAAAGCAGGTGGATGCGGAACGAAGATGTTAATACAATTTGCCAAGTTTTGCACATCGGTATGAATCAGTGGTCTGGAATACAGTTGAGAAATACAAAGGAGAGGCAACAGCTTGATGAAAGGTAAAAACACTGCCAAAATAAGACGTGAACTTCACTGAAACTCCCCAGCAG
This sequence comes from Galemys pyrenaicus, assembly GCA_019455555.1. Classification (NCBI taxonomy): domain Eukaryota; kingdom Metazoa; phylum Chordata; class Mammalia; order Eulipotyphla; family Talpidae; genus Galemys; species Galemys pyrenaicus. The sequence goes on from JAGFMF010011456.1 coordinate 4,900,663, forward strand.
TGACTAGTCCAAAGACGCAGGCTCCAGCCCAGCCAGCCCACAGCCTTGCCTCCCTCCAGCATACATTAACGGTCAATGGTAAACAGATGGACTAAACTGGCTTAGATCAGAGGAGAGGTCTCTTGTCCCAGGTGCTGTTCCTCTAGTCTTTGGGGCTGCTATAACAGAATGCAATTGACAGGGTAACTTTTATATAAAGAACAACAATTTATTTCTCACGATTTTGGAGGCTTGGAAATCCAAAACCAAGGTGTCAGTTGCTCTGATGAAGGTTCACTTTCTGATTTGTGATGGTGACTGCGCTGTGTTCTCACCTGGTGAAAGGGTAAGGGAGCTTAGGAGGGCTGCCTTTATGAGGGCAATAATCCCATGGGTGAGGGTTCTGTCCTAATGACCTCAATTGGTTCCTGAAGGCCCTATCTGTTAATTCCATCACCTTGGGAGCTGGGATTTCAACATAAGACTTTGGGAGTGGGGGGAGGGACGACATAAACACTTAGACAACATCACCTCTTTCCCTTGTTCTCTCTTTGATGTATGAACATGAGAACAAATTAGTGTACTTGCTGCTGGCAGCTGTATGTTGACCATGCAAAAAGGCTGTCTGGAGAAGAAGCCAAGACACAGATGATGGCAAAGAAAAATGAGACAGCAGGTACCTAATCTCAAGGCACCAGGAGTCTCCCTTCCTTTGGATGCTCTGACACCTGAAATAGTTTCCTTGTTCAAACCACACTGAATTGACATGTACTACTAAAGTTAAAAGCATTCTAAGTAATACAAATCAGTTTTCTTTATTTTGTAACTTCTCTGAGCCTTAAACACAGATACAGAAAATAAATGTCTAAGAAGGACCTATGGAGTCTGCATTTCCCACAGTCCTAGGGGCTTTTCCCTATAGAACAAAACTTCACAGAGAAAGTAATTGACATTCTTCTGTCCATATTGAAAACTCTGGTGTGATCTGTGCTGCAGGAAATCAGAGAGAAGAGACTTAAGGAAAGAATAAAAGTAAGGCAAGCACTGGGCTAGTCAAGGGGAAAGACTGGGTATAATTAAAGAATCAGAAGTGAAAAATGACAGAAATAAATTATAACTCAAAAATAGATTTGCAGTAACTGGCTGAATATGCAAGGGTGAAAAATGACTTCTCTGAATACCAAGAAACACCCATTAGATCACTGATAAGTTCATAGATCCTCAGCAAACGGATCCAGGGAGGGTCTTCAATGTCATGTGTTAGTGTGGTCAACATTGGATATACTGAATGGCCCACATTCTTTCTTGGTCGTCTGGACAAAAGTCTCTGATTTTCCACTGGGGGAATGACCCTAGCCCTCTGCAGTCACTGTGCACATGCAGTCTAGAGCTGCCCACCCTTACAGTGTCCTGGAGGGAAGGTCGGGTCATAACCCAAACTGAACCAATTAGACTCTCTGCTGGGAGGGCGGCATGAAGTGATGCAAACACAGAAAACAATCGTGGAGCAACCTTCTGAAAGCCTGAGCTGCAGTGTGCAACAGGGGCACTACCTGGGCATTCCTTTGGTTCTGTGAGCCACCCTCATCCTTTCCAAATCTCCTTTATTTGCTTAGATTAGCCAGAGTCTGTTCTTGCAGCTACAACCAAAGAACCCCAATTGCCTCAGTTCCAAGTGATGCAGCAAGTTTCAAACTGCTATGTGCTTTTAAAATTAGCAACTCTAAAAGGCTATTTGCATATTACTTCTAATATCAGACTATTTTATTCTGCAAAATGAGATCTGACATCACGTCCATAAGAAGCTTCCCGTGTTTGAAATGAAAGTTCAAGAAAGCTACAAACACATTTCTTTTTAGACCTTTCAGAGACCCAAACTTAAGAAATCATTAGAAGAAATCCTAGTTATATTTTACATCTTCCCAATTGCCTTGAATCATGGGAGGGATTTTGTTTTCTTTTATAAAATACATGTTTATATTAAAGAACTTAGAATTTTTTAAGCACAAGCAGCAGTAATCAAATCACTCATAATCCTACCCAGAAATAAACACCACATGCTGAAACTTCCTTCTAGACTTTTCTATGCAATTAAAAAAAAACAAAAAACTATACAATCTCAACTCTGTAAGCACTTCTATATACCGTTTCCTTATCTGAAATATTTCTCTAGAACCTTTAAATTTTCTGAGTGTTATATAAACACCATGATCATTACAAATGAACCAGAATGTAAGCACTCCACTAATATTAGACAGTTAAAGTTTTTACTTTTTCCCTGCCTGCAGTCATTAAAGAAAAGCAATGAGGAACATCAGCATTGGAGTCAGAGACCAGGGAGCGAATTTCAGCTCCTTCCTTTACCAACTGCATAACCCACAACAACAAAGCCACTCTCACTGAGACTCCTGCAGAAAGTGAGGAAACTCCAGAACCTACTGGAAGAGTTGATGCGAGGATAAAGAGGAATGTCCTTAAACTACTCTACAAATGTCAATCACAGGACACTCAATAAAGGGCAGCTATGAAAAGGAAGTGAGTTTGCTTGTTGGCCAGCACAGCTGTGCCCTCAGGAGAGGGCTAAGGGTTGGTTTGTTTTTTAAGGCTCCTGTTGGGTCAATGTTATATACAAGGCTACAGAGCTTTTGCAGATCATAGAAACTGCTTTCTTTCAACATAGCAAATGGGGCTAAAAAAAAAAATATTTCAAAAGGTACTCCCTTACCCTTCCTGGTGAAACTGTGATAAGGAAACAAAGTGAAGAATTTTCTGATGATGGAAATTTCACTACCTGCTTTGTGCAATTAAAGGTACGCTGTGACCTTAAATGAATGTGAGGTTCTTATTTTATTCAAATCAAGAGCAGTTAATTATCATTTCCAAAATGCCTCAACTGAGTAAGAAGAGGGACCAGAGGCTGTAGAGACGACCCTCAATGACAGCAGACCAGAGGAAGCTTTCTCTCTTGACCTACTAGGGACCAACCTCAAATCTAGCTCTGTCCCTTTCTTGGTCTGCTCCTCTAGCCTCGAGCACCCATGTGTAAAATGGGGCAATAATTCCCCACTCCTATAGATATGCAATGAGTCAATGAAAATCATGCCTTTCAAGGACATAGCCCAGTTCTTGGCTCCAGATGATAGAGCTGAGACTTTCATAGCTGTCCTCTTTCTGTATCCATCAAGGACTGCCTTTCTGTACCCCATGTGAAGTGGGTATAGCCAGGTCAGTTGGTTTGGTCGATGAAATAAGAGTAGAAGTGATGTGTATGACACCAGGAGCCAGTGTGTGAGTCACCACATGCTCATTTACTGCCATCACACAGATATGTGTGCAACACTGCCATGGAAGCCAGTGGGCACATGCCAAACCCATAAACCACCAGGATTTGGGGGGTTTCTGTCATGGTAGCATAACTTAGACCATCCTAAGTAATACAATAACCATTAGTCCAAATGGTTTAATACACAAGGGATATTAAATGAGTGAAGTTATCATTATTATGGTTACTTCAAGATATGTCATGCTCACACTAAACACAGAAAACTATATTTGATTTGGGAAAACAAGACAAACAGATATCCATTTCAAGCTATAATTTTTAGGTACTTAGGAACACAAAAAAAGGTCAAAATGAATGCCTCATGTCAGAGATTTTCAGCACAGCAAGGGAGAGTGTCAATAACTATAATTTATTGAGTGCTTATTATTTCCTAGGGGTTATGCTAAGGATATTATATGTATTATATTATTTAACTCTGGCAATAACTCCATAAAATAGGTGGTGTCGCTCCAATGTGGTAGAATAAGAATTTCTCATTACTCCTCTCTCCACATTAGGAAGGACATTGTAAGAAGGGGAAAAAAAATCAAAAGTAAGTTTTGACATGAGAGGATATCAGGAAGAGAAAAGTTTATTATCCTAAAAGAGTTCCCTTGGAGGGTTCTGACAGATTCCCATAGAGGACTATGACGGAGAAAAAATGACCTTCTCACACCTACTTTGACAGATTCCCATAGAGGACTATGACAGAGAAAGAATGACCTTCTCACACCTACTTTGACAGATTCCCATAGAGGACTATGACAGAGAAAGAATGACCTTCTCACACCTATACTTTGGAGGAAACGGCAGGGCAGAGGAGTCTGTGGTGAGCAGAAGGAGTCAAAGAAAATAGGTATGGACAGTAGAGAGAAAACACTCCGGTTATTCAACTACGGTATTGGCTTCCTATCTCACTTATATCTAGGGGAGTGCTAGTTCTAGCCAATGAAACATGAATATAGATGATATTTGTAAGTTCCAAACCCACCCAGGAGTAAGAGTCATATGACATCTCTACACTCTCTTTCGACTTTTAGCAGTGCCTAAAAACCACGTATGGTGGAGGTGGGGTAGGGGACAGGGATGGATGTAGACTGGATCCCTGAATTACTCCTGTAGGAGTCCTGTCCTTAAAGTCCCTTAATTAACTTCACATTTCACAGATATTCAAAATAAGGTTTGTTAGGTTAAGACACTGAGATTCCAGAGCTTGTGTGTTATCATAGCAGAGCCAAATCTATCTAATACAACATGGCAAAGGAGAAAAAAAGAAAGACTCAGAAAATATTAGTAAAGGGGAAAAAAGCCCAAGAAAGTGAGAAGAAATGTAAAAAAAAAAAAAAAGGAAGGTAGATTTACTACAAATAGAGAAAGAATACACTGATCAAGAAGAAATTTTTAAAAAATATGCATAGATTAAACCTAAAAGCTACAAGGTTTGAGGGAAAGGAAATCCTCTAGCAAAGTCAAGGTTAAAAGAGAGAAAAGGAAATTATGATGACAAAGAAGATCCAGTCACATACCTGAAAAAGATTCTATTAAATGTTAAAATTAAACTCTGTGTCTGGCACCAACAGCACATCCACCCTTCCACTTGTAACGTCAACCTACTCATGAGAGAAGAACAATGTGATATGACTGGCTGTCACTATCACAGTAGCACCACTGGGCCCACCAGGGACAAAACCCAGGAGAGAGAAAAGGACAGGACAGAAAGATACTCATCTTACTTATAGTAGGACCCAGTGTGTTTGCCTGGGTGAAAGTCTGCTATTATGGTGTCCTACTAACTGCTTCTTTTTATACATAAAAACGTTTTTTTTTTATGTTGAAAAGATCAAAATGTATAGCTGAAAGTTGATTATACTTTAATGATTATTAAACATCATTGTACAATTTCAATTACTCGACAACCTTCTTGATGTCAGGGAAAAAAGCACCTCTGTGATCTTTTACACACCAGAGAAATAAACTATCTTTGAACAACTAACAAATAAACAAACAAACAAATAAATAAATAAAATGTTAAAATTATAATAAAAAGAATGCCTCTCTATAAAATATGCTACTAAATATGATACAGGAAAAAGTAGAAAATATAAATAGTTCTTTAACCACTTAAGAATTGACATCAAAGAACTATGGCCCAAAAGTCCTAGAAAAGTTGCTTCTAACCTTCAAAGTAGTCCTTTCACCACTGTATAGAAAAAGAAGTAAACACATTCATTTTGCACTGTCATCAAAATTTGACAGGTATAGCAAAAAAAAAATACTCTCATTTATGAATATTGAATACTAAAATCCTAAGTAAAACAATAAATCCGGTAGTACATAAAAAAATAATAAGCTATAGTCAAATAAAACTGACTGTAGGAAAGCCAAAAGAGTTCAAAACTAGAGAATCTACCGGTTTAAGCCTATAAAATACAAGCTCCATAGGGATAGATCTCCATCACTGTTGCATCCATTGCCCAGAAAATAATGCCTACAACATTAAAAGTTCCCAATAAATATTTATCACACAAATAATTGAGTGAACACAATGAATTAAAAGGAAAAACTCAAAGTAAAATAATGAAACTGTATAATATGTAACACAGTTTAGAAACAAAATCTTTCAAACCAATTATCACACATTTCCATGAGAATAAGTAAAAAGACAGGGATGCCCATATTATCACCACAATATATTAACACTGTTCTCCAGGACCTAAACAATGCAATTACACAGGAAAATAAAGTATAAGTAATGAAGAGGAAAAAGTAAATTATTGTTTTGCAATAATGGTTATCGTAAATTATTATTATTATCCAGTAAACTCAATTCTCAACTTGTTAAGAAATGTATCAATAAGGGATTTTGTCATTGTGCAAATGTCATGGAGTGAATTTACTTGAACCTAGATGATGTAGCCTACTATATACCCAGGCCCCCTATAATGACCAGTGTCATATAGGAGGTGTATCTTTGACCACATTACCATTAATTAGTGCTTGACTCTAGTTCATGAAGTGGTTAAGATACAAAAATTTAAAACTTAGGCTCCTACAACAAAAAGTAAGAAAGCATAACTAAACAAAAGATTCCAATTAGTAAGGCTACAATAATGACCATGACGAATTATCCAAAAAGAAAATTATAGAAGACCTACATGGGGGAAAAAAACTACTTTATAAGATTACAGTAAGACTCGAACAAACAATCCTTTTCTAGATGGGCTAATAGATAAAATCTATAATTTTCATTATACTTAATATTGTAAAAATGTCAGTTTTTGTATCTTTATACATTAAAAAATATCGAGGAAGAACAAATGAGCACAACCATCAACCTTCTTTCATAAGGAAGAATGTGCAGAATGGCTATGGCGAAGGCACACCAAGATACTTCAGAAAAAGGTGGTGAGTTCTTAATGACAAGCTGAGGAACTATCCTGGACAAAGCTGAAAGGAAGGGTCCATACTGACTCTGTTGCTCCCCCATGGAATTCCCACCACCATTTCACCAGTGCAACATCACCTCAGTCCCTTGCGCTCTTTCTGCCTTCATCCCAGTCCCTCTCCCCCATTTCAAATTCTTGCCACAACTGACAGGCAGGTTAAGAGAACAAACAAGAAATCTCAGAAATAGATGCAAGTAGATGAAATCTACTATTCCCATAGTACTGATGTCATTTCAATTTAGTGGGTAGGGATTACATTTTTCAAATAGGAGGGTTATTTTTGTATTATTTTGGTTCCTTTTATTGAGGCATAACTGAAAAATAAAATTATAAAGTGTACAACATGATGATTTGCTATCCATACACATTGTAAAAGATTGTTACCATTCTGTCAATGAATACATCTATCATAGTATACAGAGGGTAACTGTTTTGATATTTTTTCCCTTCCAGAAAGGTAATTTTTTTAAAAAAGAAAAACTAAATATGACACCTAATTTGTTACACACCCAAATAAAGATTTAATAAGAAAACAAAATAACATAAACAGTAATGAAAATTATAAGTATTAATGTAATTGGGGCTGGGAAAAGTGTTCCTAACATTTAAACATCAACCATAAATTAATAGACTTCAAATAACAAACATTAGATTTCTATATGGCAAAAATGACAAAATAACACACACATACACACACACACAAAAAAAAAACACTAAAGGGAGATGTGTGTGACAAATGACAAAGCATTTTTGCTTCATGTTAAAAATTACCTTAAAATCAATAAGAAAATTGGGGCCTCCCTGGTGGCCAAGGGCTTAAGCACTGCACTATGAACCATCTGCAGCCATGAGTTCAACTCCTGGCCAGGGAGGGGACCCACATGGCATAGAGACCTCTCCTGCCTCACCCGCTATTCCCCTCAGCAGTATACCTGTTCTGTTCTCCTCTCGGTCTCTGGTGAATCCTCTCACCCCCCACACCTCTGGCCTGTACTCCAGTTCTTGTATGCAAAAATCTTTTAAAAAGTCAATAAGAAAATAGTTATGACCTTAGAAAAATGAGGCAGACATATGCAAGCAATTCATAAAAGGCAACCACGTCCAGTAAACATAATAATGCTCAACAGCTTATTGCAGCACTATTTATACTAGCTAAGTTATAGAAACAACCTAAATGCCCCAAAACAGATGACTGGATCAAAAAAATGTGGCACACACACACACGCACATACCTACATACAATGGAATACTATTTGGCAATCAAAAAGATATAACCATGCCATTTGCAGCAACATGGATGGAGCTGGAAGGGATTATGCTCAGTGAAATAAGTCAGAAGGAAAGAGAAAACTATCAGATGGTTTCACTTATAAGAAGAACATAGAGAAACCAAAAAAAAAAGGATCAGGAAAAAAAAAAAGACAAAACTAGCAGGCAAACTATAAATCGGTGACATTCAGCTGGGAAGGGAGAGGGATCAAAACAGGGAAGAGAAGAGTACAAGAAACTATGGTTCAAGAGTATCTTAGTGGTGGGAATTTTATAGGGATTATACCTGAGAGGAGACTGAATAATGATGTAAAAGATATATAAATTTTTAAAAATGTTCACTAGAAATTAAGGAGAAAGGGGAGTTTTTTGTTTTCATTTATGCAATTAACAAACTTGCAATATTGTTGATAGGATTGGGAAAAAGAAATTGATATTTCTATCAAGGAAATGTATTCATTCATATAAAATATACAATCACACAGTCTTAAAAGTAAAATGAGATTGGCTAACTAGAATGGAATATTACATAGCTTGAGAAATTATGCTATGGATATAGTTATTGGTGTGGAATGATTTTCAAGATATAATATGAGTGGGGAAGCAGGTTGTAAAATAGTATACACAGCATGATCTCTCTTTTAAGGAGTAAGCTTATCAAAAATTATAAAATATTAATTGCAGTCTCCAGGTAATGAGATTGTTGGTAGGTATTTCCTTTTGACCATCATAAGTTTATAACTTCTCTACAATAAACAAATATCATTGATGTAACCAGAAGAAAGTTTAAAAAAAGTAAATTGAATTCTGTGGGAAAGTAAACATTTATCCTAAAAATAAACTCAAAAGTTGGAAAATGAAAGCAAAACATCTGCTTCCTGGACAGAGAGAATAGTTTTAAAATGCTAGACAGTCATGTGCTCCAAGCAGTGGGGTTCCAGGTGCCAGCTTACTCAGATGCCATGCACCCAATGGGAGAGCCCTAATTCCCGCTCCCTGACCACAGTCTTCTCTCTGACCCACAACTAACCCAAAGCAAAGCTTAAGCATAATTTTATTATTTGCTGTCACTATCAACATAGCAGTTGAAATAATCTGCTCTTGATTACTAGTAGAAGGGATGCTTACTAATCCCTCCAAAAATGAACAACTGGAAATTAAATACCTGTCTTACTCAACTCACATGGTTACTGACTTACTCTCGCTAGAGAAACAAAAGAAGGTCCATCCAAAATAGTACTCCATATCCATTGGTTTCTTTGGTGCAGGTAAAATGGGAAGGGAAGTCATTGTTACCTAAGAATGACTCTCTTACAATGCCTTGCAGGTCTAGGATAACAAAGTTCTGCAGGAAATTCAGCAGCCTCACAATGACTGCTGAGAGCAGTCCTTCACAAAGCTGAAACTGACAGATCTGCACCACCAGGAGCTTAGAAGACAAGAGCAAAGAAAATTCTCTCCAGATTTGCCAGCCTGTTCATCAGTCGGTGAGTATGTTCTGTTATTTCACATGTATACAGCACAGCAGGCGGCCAGACATAGGCCTCCATAAAAACTAATGAAAAACTTCGCTCTGAGATCTAATAAACATGCACAGTCCTCGCTGGGGGACAGGCTTGGGTCTGCCTTGGCCCTGCGCTGCTAACAAAAGATACAGCAGAGTCCATGCTGATCTGAAAGGTCCAGCTCATAGTCAAGGAAGTGGGAAGAAAGCAATCTGATAATTAATCTGGAATTGGTTCTGACTTCTCCCTGGTGTCCTCCTGATGATGATGGACAGGGGAGGATCTCAGAGAAACCTTCATAAAGAAGATCTTCACTGTCTTTGGCTGTTGTGGCCTGAGCACAAATGCCTACAGCACCAGTGTTGCTGAAGGTGGCCGTGTCCTCAGCATCTATCTTGGCACCACTGGCTGCTGTAGTTGCATCCTGAGAGCTGCACAGCAGCAAGGATACTCAGCCAAGCTGTGCACCAGAGACCAAGCCTGCTCATGGTTGTGTGCCGAGCAGTCTAGGAATGAAAAACAGGGCTCTGCAGACAAAACCTTGTCTTCCATTCCCCAACTTTGCTCTTTGAAACCAAACAACACAACCTTGCTGCAGTCCATCTTCTCCTCCCTCCCACACTGCCATAGCCTCTTGGAACATCACTGTTTTGCACAAGAGCATACAGTCACCACTGGGAAGTAACTACTAGAATCAGTTTCTAAGAAATGCTTCACACTTGGGAGGACACTGTTTTTTTGTTTGGAGACTGAATGGGCAAACTGGAAAGGAAAATGACACTGAGCCTCATCATCCATTTGTTGGGCTCTTCATGTAAGGCAGGCTCCCTTTAACCTTAAATTTCAACATAGGGTTTTATTCTACCCAACAGAAACCAAATGTCATTTCAAAGGAAAAAAAGAAGGAAGGTGATTTTTCACCCCAGTAACCAATAGTCTCATGAAGGTTAAAAAAAAAATGGTACCATAAATCAGTCATGAATCAACTAAATCTTCCTTTAGATCTTGCGCTAGCCTTCCAAAACCCACCAATCCCACCTCAACACAAAGAGACACAGAGTCCAGAACTTCTTCCATCTTTGAGTTATTCCATGTGACTTTTGCTGACTTACTCATTCAGTTGCTAAAGAATTTACTATTATACTGGGCATTAGAGCACTGCCTCTGCCCATAAGGAGCTTGAAGTCTAGTGGGAAAAATGAAAAGGAAGGAAGGGAGGGAGGGAGGGAGGGAG
>JAGFMF010011456.1:4921589-4933229 GCA_019455555.1 Galemys pyrenaicus
TTCTGCATCAATTGATATGATCATATGGTTTTTGTTCTTCTTTCTGTTGATATGTTGGATGACGTTGATTGATTTTCGGATATTGAACCAGCCTTGAGCAACTCTACCAGTTTTCATTCGTTTCTTCTTCCAGTATCATTTTGTAGTAACTCATCAAATATAATAGACAAATTCTATGTCACAGTCTTGGTAGAAAATGACACAGGTGAATTCTGAATGAGGGGCTTATCAATCAGGTATGATTTGCTATGTGTGGTAATCTTTTGGGGAAATTGAACTAAAACCTCCACCATCTCTTATAGACTACCTCCACCATCATCTCAGCCATCAAATTTGTACAAAACACACCTCTCTACATGAGATGAACAAAAAGAAAAAACCCTCAGTTGTTCAATACAGTAGTGTTGAACTGCTAACAATACTGCTGCTAACAATAAGGATGAAGATAATATGGTGATCCCCACTTATTCCAGGGGACATGTTCCAATCTCCCAGGGGACGGCTGAAACCATGAGTAGTACTAAATCCTATTTGTACTTTATTTTTTCTATATATACACAAACCTATGAGAAAGCTTAATTTATAAATTAGACACAGTAAGAGATTAACTATGATCACCAACAAAAAAAATACAATTATTACAGTGCACTGTAATGAAAGTTATATGAATGTGGTTTTCTCCTCTCTCAAAATATCTTACTATACATGATATTTTTGGACCATGATTGACCATGAGTAATTGAAACTATAGAAAGCAAACTGTAAGAAGGGATTAATGTAATAATAAAGCATTTTAGCTAAGTATACTATATATGTTTTCAGCATATGTTTTTCATCATACATTATCTTATTTAATCCTTAAAAGAACTCTGGGGTGAGAATTTTATTATCCTTATGAACTAAATAAAAACTGAGAGGGTCTAGATGAACTCAAGTTTCACAAATGGGATTTAAACTCAGGTTTTTCTACTTTGTGCTTTTTTTCTCTTTTTTTTTTTTTCTTGCAGGCTATAACCTCTGTGAAACAGGGGGGTGAATCTAAGAATTCAGAGAAATGGCCTCAGTAAAAAAGTTAAGCAGGAAGAAAGGGAAATATATTTTTAAACTCTAATTTGTATTCTTAGTGAGAACTGAGAGAACATTGCTTTAATATGACAGGAGCTGGTTGCCATGAAAAAGAGCCATATTAAACAAAAAAGAGCTCTTGGATAAGAAACACATGACTCTTAAACTAATGAAACTCAATAGAGGCAGGAAATAGCAGATTTGGCTCTGCCCAAAATGGAATTGGAGTATCTCGGAAGATGTGCTGCAAGAATGTTCTCATGATTCAGAAGGAAAAAAGTAGGTAACTCAGTGAGATGAAGGGGAAAGGAAAAGAGACATCCTATCTTTTTCAGAACATCCCCAAAAATATATAATAGCATTTCCAGAACAGATGATGAAGAAGAAATAAGCATGAAAATTCTAGGAGAACATTTTTCAGAGCTGAAGAAAAGTCCAAGACAAAATTAAAATTATTCACCAAGTGCCAGAAACATTACTGCCAGGGAGGCGATGTATCTTGCTCAAATTCTGAATTTCAAAGGTAGATACATACTCTACGGTGTATTTGAAAGTTGCTAAGAGAACAGATGTTACAAGTTCTCATCACTAGAAATTATAACTATATGTGGTGATGGATGACAACTAGATTATGGGGATCATTTCAGAACCTATACATATGTAATTATTATTTCATACACCTGAAACTAATGCTATATGTTAATTATAGTTCAATGAAAACAAAACCACAACAATAAAAACCAAAAACAAAGATACAAATGTACGTAAGTGCCCTTCAAAGAAAAGAAGCTTAAGAGAAACTGATTTGCTTCATGCTTCCTAGCTGCTTACCCCAGTGCCAATAAAATTTAGAGCAACTTCATAGAGCTCCAAAGATATGACTTGTAATTCAAGTGCAACTCAAGAAGTTTACATCTAGCCTGACATCCACAAATCAGAGCAAGAAAATAAAGGGATTTTTAAACATGTAAGGAAATGACTTGAAAGATTTATCAGTCACCCGTTCTCTAAAAAGTCACTAAAATAAAAAGTCCCTCCCCAGATAAAGAAAATAAGAACTGAGATGTATTTCTACATGACCTTCGGGTAGACAATGATTCCTTAAATATGACAGCAAGAACTCTAATATTAAAATACTGATGGTCTACTCAACAGTTAAGGATTTTGTTCTATCAGATAATACCATTGAGAGAATAAAAAATTCTTCAGAGTAGAAGTTATTTGCCAACATAGTACTGTCCAAAGTTTCAATTCCAGACTATTTAAAGAATCCTAGATTTCCATGGGAAAACTGCAGAAATCCTAAAAGTGCATAAGAGATTTGAACGTGGGTGCTTTACCCTAGAGACAAATACTAAAATGATCAAAGAATATATGCAAAGTTGCACAACCTCATAATTCATCCAATAAGTGCCAATTGATATACAATGAAATACCACCACACCCACAGAAAGACTAAAATTTGAAGACTACAAAACCAGGTGTTTATTTTTCTTTATCAAGGTAACATTGGTTGACATTACTGGACATGATTTAAGGGACTAGGTTCACACCTCCTCAGTATATCACCACCCAACAGCCACCACCAAAGTCCTTTATCCCAAGCCATTGGGCTCCTTCTTTTTTTATCTCCTCCCCCGCCCTATAGCAGTCTAATTCTATAGCCATGTTTTCTAGGGTTTGTTTTGAAAACTAAGTGTTGATGAGGATGTAGAGCAACTAGAACGTATACATTTTGGTAGGAAGGAAATCAGAACACTTTAGAAAACTGTTTTGCATTATCAGCTAAGGCTGAGTATGTATACCTCATGACTCAACAATTTCACACATTCAACAGAAATGTGTAACTTTTTGCAACAAAAGTCACGTGATAGACTGTTTGCATCAGCAGGATTTTTAATAGTGAAAAACTGGAAATACTGACCTGTCCATCAACAGTGAAGTGGATACAGAAATGGTGATATAACCACAGGATGGATAGCAATGCATACAGCAGGAAAGACTGATGTAGTACTGCCACACCCAACAGTGGGGGCAAACAGATGAATCTCACAATTAAGACAGAGCCAAAAAGCCAGATCCGTAAGAATATACATGGCGATTTTACTGACATAAAGTTCAAAAGCAGCAAAACAAATTAATGTTCACACAAGTCAAGATAGTAGGTACCTGTGGTGGGGTAAGGGGGCAGATGGAGAGATGTGGTATTTTCTGAGAGGGATTCAGGGGCTTTTATGGTTCCAGCAAAAGAAACGTCCTATTTCTTGATTTATGTGATGGTTACAAGTAGCCAAGGGCAAAAGTGAAAATACCTAGGAAGCAGAGGAGCAAATGAATTCATCTGGTAGTTGATCATCAAATTCTCATGTGACAACACACCAATGCACATAACAGATAACTTTAAGAGAATATTATGTATTCTGTTTAAAACGCAGGTTTAAAAGCTACAGTACTGTGTTACAGACAGGAGTACCAAGACCGAAGACAGGCAAGACTCACTCGAGTCCTCCCTCATTCTTACCTCTTCTCACTCCCTCGCCAATTCTCCCATCCTGTCAATATCTACATTCCTGTTTGTTAATATCCACCAAATTTATGGGAAACTCCTCTGCCCTGGGGCAGCCATCACACTGTCTTCTGTCTGGTAATTATACCAGCTCTCCCCAGTCCTGTTCTCCCCAACCACCTTAGTCAAAGTACCTTTATTCCAACTGTTCTGAATTTCCCGGTTTTTTGAAATGCACCTTATCACTTTTTTTTTTTCGCATCCAAAAGAAAAGGCTTATTATAAAAAGAGAAGGGAAGTAAAGGATACTTGCAGACACAAGTGAGCAGACAGAGCTGCCCTGAAAAAGGGACCGGTTTGCTAAAAGAGACGCCTGCCTAGTCACAGGCAGGCAGTCTTGGGAGGAGAGTTGCCTCTGCTGCTTTGCAAAGGCAAAAGGCTGGCAAAAAGAAACACCTGCATAGGCACAGGCAGGCAGGAGAGCTGCTGCCCCTTATCCCTTTTGCCCCAGGCTTTCAGTGTGAATGCCTCTGGTGGAAACACTTTTACTGTCTTTCATGTTTCAATTTAAATATCTGGGGAGCCTTACTTCCCCAATTCCCTACCTATGTTATTACCCCAGTGATAAACTCCAACATTCCCCTATACTTCTTCCACAGCTCTGTTTTTCCTTTGGGTAACAACAGCACCCCAGTTTTCCCTTAGAGAATTTTACCTTTTAGTTGGTGAACTTCAAATACTCCCACTCCTTGACGCAGGTGTGAACAAGGGATCCAGGTCTCATGAATGAATGTCCCTCACTTTCAGGGCCACAGGGGTGAACTCCGAGAAGGTCTGCACCACCCAAACCACTGAGAGCCTGTTGTGAGATTTTGCTGGCACTCTTAGGAATGAGAAACTCTACTTGAATTACTTATCTGCAAGGATGTGCACCTGAGATGCTGACGACCTTGACCTCTTGCTTCTACAGGGAAAGAACCCAGAGTAGGGCCAGGGCAGGTGGGCATGGAGCACAATCAAATCGTCTAAAGAAGGGCTTAGGATGCTCATTTCAGGGCTCTTTTCACAAAGCCATATTCCTCCTTGTGGTTTATGTATTCACTGATGAGTAAATGAATGGCATATTTAGGCGAGAAATGCAGATCAAACTGGCTCTCACTTGGGGATTCTCTACCTAGTTTATTCCACATTATTATGCAGTGGTTAAATGGATGAAAACATTGGGTTGGCTATATTATGTGCATAAAGTATTCTGATGGTGTATATATAATTTGAGAGTCTCTTTTCAGAAAATCCCTTATGTTATTAGTGTGACCAGTGATAAGTGCAGGTGAGATGTGCAATGTTTAAGATCAGGGACTTTGGGGATATGTATAGCATGGCTGCTGCTCTGTCATTTTTCTATTTGTGGAACCTCAAGCAATTTACTTGGCTTCTCTGAGCCTCAGTTTCCCTGTCTGTAAACCAGGGATAATAATGACACTACTTTAAGTACCATGGTGAAGATAAAATGAAATATACATGGGAAGGGCAGAGTGCAATAATGTCTGGTTCATCATATAGTCAAAAAAAAGTTTGCATCTCTTTTTAAAATAAACATTTTATTTAAAAATATATATATATTTTTTAAAAAAGAACACATGCCAACTTTGGTATTTTAGCCATTGCTTCTTTTCTCTCCCTGGTAACCCACATTTCATTCTGATGCTATATTGTTGAGCAAAGGAGATCAACTTGAAAACAACACCCTCCCCTCCAAGCTCCTTGGGTGTCTGTACTCAGTGCCTCTGTTTCACCAAGGGAGGATTTCATGGCACCCAACCATGCATGGACCTCTTTCCTCACTGTGGGTCCATTGGAAAGGAACTCTGGGGAGCAGTGTGGGTTCTCTTCCTTTGGAAAACATTAGAATAGCACTCAGGATCCCCATTGTTGTATTGCTTTTTCCCATAAAAACTCAGGAACTGTTAAACCATCCATAGGAGACTTGTGTTACCAGTGCCCATGATAGGGGCTGGTGATTAAAATGAGCAGGGGACATTTGGGAGTTTGACTTAATCCACAGAGAAAAGCACCAAACCCGAGGATCAGAAGGAACTTGCTTGCATGTTATTGACCTGGTGGATTCTATAACAATTTCCCTGGCAGATAAGAGAAATTCTTCCCAGACCTCTTCCATTTAAGATCATCTCCCTGTGCATAGTCTCAACCTAGCCAGGTTCCTATGAAAGTGTGGATTCTCGACTCAAACCCTGCTCTTTGCCATGACCTATCAGCTCTCGGAACTGTGGACTCTGTGTCTCCTAATAGCATCTGTGTAAGGAAGCATCTCAGCCACCTGCCGGCTTATAGGAAAATGAAGACCCCAAGCGCTTTGCACTCCAAGTTCTTTCTTATCTGATGGCAAACTGTGCCCGTGAATGGGCTTCCCACCACGAGGAAGAGGGCAGCACAGACCTGAGGAGTGAACCCAGCTTTTCTCCTAAGTAATGGAGACTCACCACGGGTGCCCCTCCCCTAGTAAGGGTACCTTTGGTTTAGAAAGTTCATTACAAAAATTGAGGGTGAGGGTGAGATAAAAGTTTCCTTCCTCCTTCCTTGATGTTCAAGGGACTTAGGGACTTCTGTATCTAGCAATTAAAGCAAATCTTAAAACTCTCACAGATGGTTTAAGTGGTGGGAAATGTTGCATGATTTCTAAGTGATAGAAGCACTGTTAGATCATAAAGACACAAGACAAGAATGTTGGTGTGGGAAATCACTTTCAACTAAAAGGGGGCTTTCCATTCTCCTTTCTGGAAAAATGAAGACCCTTTTTTTTTTTTTTAAATCATGGTTAAAGGGTTTCTAGCCTGAGAACTGGGAGGTTTCCAGAGTTTTTGTTTATAGAAACTCCAGCTCCCAGCTCAATCAAAATCTGAGTCAATTTTATATTAAGTAGCTGAAGACATATGTGATTTATCCAGGTTAGACATCAAGTAATTACCCATTGGAGGAGAAAATCTGAACAGGAACTTTCAGCAGGTCAGTATTTATCTCTAGAAGAACTGATAGCATTTCAAATAATTTTTGAAGAAAAAGCTGTTCTTAGATAGGTTTCTTGGTTTTTTATCAGATTAGAAAGAAATGTTCTTGCAGATTAAAGACTACCAGTTCACACATCCTTGACTTTTCAGGTGAAGACCCTTGGTTTCCTCATTTATTGGGATAACGATGGCATGGTGAAGAATGACGTCTCGTTTAAAATTTGCAATGCACTTTTTATGATGCAATGTCTTAGATGAACAGAGAAGTTCATACAACTGAAAGTCGGGTCCCTCCATCCCTCCCTTCCTCTCTTTCCTTTTTGACAGAATGTGTGTCAGCATAATAACATTGCTAGAAGCAGGGCTACTATTAAGAGTGCTGGTTAATGAAAACATTTGCACAAATGAATTTTCTGACCCTGTTGGGTAATTACAGACCGAGGGGACTGCAGCAGCATCAGAAATGATTGCAAATATCAGCAGGTTGTCTACAACCAGGGCTCCAAAAGTCTTAAGAAAATTACTTCTCAGGTTGGTCCTTTTCAGGCTCTAAGAGCATTACGAGACTTCACATCCTGTACATCTTTTAGTCATGCCCAACTTGTTATCAGAAAAGAAGACATAATTGAGAGTTTAAAAGCACTTAAAATAAAAATCCCCAAGAGGAGACAGATGAATTGACATGAACTGTCAGCTCCCCTGCAAGCAGACAGCCTCATCAGTTTTCTCCCAATTACCGCCCCCCCCCCCTTTAACCTCTCAATCTCACATCTGAGCTCTGGAGTGAGAGAGGGAATCTGGTTCAAGAAAACTGGGAAGAGGTTCAGACCAATAATCCAGGGGTCTGTTCTGTGCTAAGTGTGTAGTCTGCAGTAGAAAATAGGAGCCATCTGATTATCAGTCTCAGGTAACACTCTAAAATGATCCCATTTACAATCTTGTAAAGTACTGGGGACTCCTAACCAAGTCTAGTTCTTCAGATAGAAATACCCAAAGGAAAAAATAATCAGGTTAAACCTGAGTTTAACCTGAGTAGGTTAGAATCTCAGAGTAGGGACACTGAGTTTGTTTTCCAAAGGAAGTAAGGGGAGAAATAACACATAAATCACACAACATGGCATATGAAGAATATGCTGGCCAGCAAGCTTTGTCAAGAACTAAATAAAGTTTTAACATCTAAGGGATAAACAAATGTGAGGAATGTATCGTTAAAGTTTTCTTCCCCATAGCTTCATCTTCAGAGAAAACACTGGTCATTTTTCCCTCTAGATTTTTGGTTGTTATGACTGACATAGAAACAAAAGGAAAAATTTACCATGCATATCTTTTAAAGCACAGTGCAGATCAAGGAATGTAAAACATTCATGTTCCTCTTATACTCTTCTGTAAGAGACCATGTTACCATTTCCAGCTACAAATAGTGAGGTTTTTTTTTTTTTTTTTGTCTTTTCCCATCCATCGTTGCTGTCATGATGAGCTTGTTCATGGTAAGCAAGTGGCTGTGAGTCATTGGGATGGAGTCATTAGTCATACACAGAGTGGCAACGTGTAGTCTGGTTGGTTAATCAAGAACTCATAGTGAGAAAGGCCGAGTATCATTTCACAGCAGATTGAGGCTTAAAGGTTTTTGGTATGAACTCTGTAACACTGCTTTTCAAGATGTCCACACGTACACGTGTGTCTATCTTGTACGTGTGTGTATACTTGCATACATACATGCAGATCTAGGTATATATCTATCCCTCAGAATAAGATCTGGCAGTTTTCAGAGTGGCTGTCACCAAAAACACTTTGTGTTCACACACGTTTACAAGTTAACAATGGAATGACTTCTAGATCTTTGGTTTATCAAAAAGAGAACTAAAATCACAACATTTTTGATTATTTTCTCCATAAGTGCACAGTGAACATTATTTTTACAAAAGAGAAAAAAACAGTGCCTTAGTGATTTAAATTAAAAAAACAAAAAACAAAAACCCTGCAGTAGCTACTTTCTACAACATGCAACACTATCAAAATGGTGAAACGGAGCCACAGGAAGCCTTAGCGAGACTGTCCTGTGTTGAGTTTTTCAGCTCCCAGCAAAAGCATGAGAGGTGATGAGGAATGCACAATTAGGACCATCATCTTTTTTTCCTTTTATCATTTACAATGTGCAACTGTTTTCTTTCAGAAACCAGGCCTAAAATACTCTGTTATAAATATAATTCATATTTATCTTTACAATGTAATGATTTCCAATTTCTCCAGAGCAATCTAAATTAAAGATTGCTGTAGATCAAATGAGGGTAAGATAAGCATTGTGACTGATGGGCCGAGTTACCATTTTCCTCCTCAGGAAATTCTTTCAACTTCCTTTTGCAGCAAATGATGCACATAGAGAATAAATTTTCCAGGAGAACCTGGACTTTTAGGTTTTAAAAATATGGCTTTATTAGGAGTGTGGTAGATTGAGAAGTCCTCTTCTCCCAATATTGGCACAAAAAATTATATCCTCAAAAGAGGAGTCAGAAAAGATGGTATCATAAAAGCAAAGCAAAGTGGGAAATAGATAAATTGAGGTGGATTTCCCATCCCCAATAAGGAAACAAAAACAAAAAGTTGGGCCTCCATAGATTATTGTCCTGTTACATCCATGGTGTAACACCACGGGGTCTTTATCCCCATGACATAGGAAATGCTCACTTTCCCTGTCTGAATTATCCCTGATATTGTTTCCTGAGGCTAGAGGTATCCTTCCAATCTGCTGACATGGTCATCTCTAGTCTATGGAACTAGATGGGGATTGTGTTGGAGAACCTTCCATGGCAGGAGGTTCCTTTGCGTAGGGTTCTCTCCTGTTTCACAGTGCTTATTGCCACAGACAGTGGGAGTGATTTGGCTATTGGTTGAGACATTGGGAAGTTCTGGGTGGAGTTCTCTGGACCAAGTGTAGGTCAGTTGTTAGGTGACCACACTGAGGATGGGAACCATTCAATGGGGCAACTTTGTGGTGAAGGGACACTGAGTTGATTTCACGTCCCTGGGAACAAATTGGTTCTGCCCCTCTAGCTCCCACATTAAGCCGGGCATGGTTTCTATTTTGAAAGACAGGTCATGGAGAGATGAGAAGCAATCTCCGTCATGGGTATGTCTTCCACAACCTTTGATAGACTAGCTTCCCTGCACTCCTAAGAAAGCTTACATTTCTTTCCACAGTACGTCTAATAAATTCATGAGAAAAGTTTACAATGTGAGATTTTATGCTCAACAATGCCTGAGAAAATTTATGAGTGAGAAAATATATCAGTGTTTGAAAGGTAATGAAAGATGTTCTTTTTTTTTTTTTGGTACTGTTGATCTGAGAAAGCACATTTTTGAATGCAATGCATGGCTGAAATCATTAACAGTTAATGAATGTTGGTAAATATCACATATATGAGTGTGTATGTGTATATATATGTATATATATATACACACACACACACACTCCTATTTGCTCTTGCTGGTTGTCACAGAAGTCTCTTTTTAATTTCCTCTTCCTCTACCTCCACTTGCTCCTTTTTGGATAACATAAGTGGTAGTATGGTTTTCCTCATGGACTTCCTTTGGTTGTCCTCAGCACTTTTGCATCAGGCATTCTACCATTGCTGTAAGTGAAGGTCCATGGGAGAATTCAAATTGAGATCTGTGACATCCAGGAAATCAATGTTAAAGATGCTGGGGCCACTGGTGGGGAGGGAGCCAAAGCCTGGTGTGGAACTTGGTGGAGTGAGGTCTAGCCACTCCATGGTTTCCCACGGAGATTCAGTGAAGCTCAACTGTAGCCCATTGCTGTCCACAGATGAGGGTGAAAATTGAGTCTGCATTGGGGAAAGAGGACCTGGCAGGATCTCATGCGTGTTGAAAAGGTCTTCTGCAGTCTTCCCAGAGAATCCATCCATTATCCCATCAAAAGGAGGCTCGTCATTCCCAATTTTAAGAAGGGCAACATCGCTCACCTTTCCTAAGGGACTCTGGGAATTTAGTAAGATTTCAAGATGCTCATCGTTGTCGGTGCCATAGTGATCGAAGGAGAGCTGGCCTCCTGAAGATGCTTGTTCAAAGGATGCTGAGGGCTTGGGGAGGGGAGCAGTAGGGCTTCGGGAAGACCTGGGTATCTTTGGGACTTTTTGAAGACATGAATGATCCTCTCTGGCATCGGCAGGCATTTCTGTTGGTAAAACACAATAGGAATTGTTAAATCACTTCAAATCAAGCATGCCCTACACTGAGTCTTTGGAACGAATGAGTTACACTTACATACAGGAGACAGCCATGGTTCACTGATCACTGTCCATTCCCCAGCCTCTTTCCTAAAGTGCTCTATATATACCAGTCTTCTCTCTGGTCTCTCCCCCAAACCCTTTCTTTCTAGAAACTCCTCTTGTTAATATCAAACTGTTAAAGAAGGTTCTTCTAACCTATTCCTTCACTGACACCTGACTGCCCCAGGAGACACTGCATCTTCCTTTACACCTTCAGTGTGGGCTCATTTACTTCAGTCACAGGATGAGTTACTGTTGCCAGCTCATTTATCCAGTACCTCATAGCAACAACTCTTTAGTCACATGGAGACACTACAGAATCCTGGCTCTACTATTTTATGACCATTCATCAGCCCCTTCCAAATCCACTTCTTTCCCTCACCCAGTCTGCTCTACCATTTCTCCCTTGACAATACCCCCTACTGGATGAAGCTCATCATCTGATTTATTTGAGTATGCAATGGATGGATGTCAGTAGGATTTTTCAGAGAAAAACAACACAATGAAGATGACTGGTTGCAAAAAAAAAAAAGATGACTGGTTGCAGTTAAAATTCGTGCTAAGAGGCCTACAGCTGGTACTTAGCACTATCTCGTAAACCAACTGTGCTTCTCCAGAAAACTCAATTCGTTCATGATTGATTCCTAACTTTTTTTTTAAGATTTATTTATTTATGCATACAAGCACTGGGGTACAGGCCAGAGGTGTTGGGGGGGGGGTGAGAGGATTCACCACAGAGAGCGGGGAGCAGAACAGG
>JAGFMF010011456.1:4933366-5002121 GCA_019455555.1 Galemys pyrenaicus
GGGGAGCAGCGGGCACAGCAGGAGAGGTCTGCTGTGCCATGTGGGTCCCCTCTCTGGCCGGCAGCAGGGATCAAACTCGTGCTGCAGTGGCTGTGGTTTTGCTTCATAGTGCGTTGCTTAACCCACTGCGCCACCAGGGAGGCCCTGATTCCTAACTTTTCTTCAATCTCCCATACTCCCGTCTTACCTCTTTGTTGACCCTATCACATATTTCATTAAAAATATAGGGGTGTCTGATATGAACCCTCTCATCTTTCTAAGTATCTATATACAGAAAATGTGTGTAGCTACAGACACCTGTGTCTCACTTGTCCGACCCTCTTGTTACAATGGGAAAAAGCCTGCTCATGTGTTTGCTGCCCTTTGCCCTTTCCAGACTGTACCCTCCATACAGGTGGGAGCTTTGTCTGCTGTGGCATTGAACTTAATGCCTAATCACTCCTTCTCTGAAACTTTAAGTGTTACTTAAAGGTTCAGATCTTTACTTTCTATTGATCATGTTTTCTTCACATGACTATTCATTGTGTGATTTCAAATTCTAGGCACATTTTCTGTGTTTTTAAAAAGATGAATAAATTACTTAAAAGGAGGCAGGATGACTTTTTATTTTGCCAGTTTCAGTGACATTTAAGTATGAATGGCCCATCCAGTGGAGGATTACTACTTGAACTTAATTTAGAGTAAGTAGTACAAAGCTTTTGTTATCTTCTCTCTGTGTCTTCTACAGTACAGAAATTTGAGATTAGGAAAACAGAGGAAAATGGTTTAGCAGGAGGCAGCACTGAGGGAAGCAGGACCTGATGGAAAGGTGAAAATTGTTTGAATGATTCATAAAAAGTGTCCCCGAGACAAAGGCACTGAGGAACCATCAATTCTGCTTCTTTCATCTGCTCCAACTTGGACAGAATGGCTTTTTGGTCTGTCTGACAGTGAGTTCCTGACCTGGGTCCTGAGGGTTCATTTCCTAGAGTACATGCAGGGGCAGAGACCCCTTAGGGCCCACACAATGTTTTCTCACCTCCACTTTCAATGAGGACATCCAGAAGTTCATCCATCTGCTGACTCCGAGTCATTTGCTAATACAAATTAACCAAATGAGAAAAGAGAAGTCAGAAGGCAGCACTACAGGTTTTTGAATTAGGTTTGGTTTGGGGTTTTTCCTTTTACATTTTGGTAAAGTACAAATAACACAGAGTTGACCACCTTCACCACGTACGTGCACAGAGGCATTGCACACAATCACACTTGTGCAACCATCACGGCTATCCGCCTCCAGGATTCTTTCCATTCTGCAAAGCTAAAACTACCCCCAGTAAAGAATAACACTCCATTCCTCCTCTGCCCAGCCTGGCTGTGATAACCACCATTCTATTCCCTGCTCCCATGAATTTACCGTATTTATGTGGAATTGTACAGTATTTGTCCTTTTGTGACTGGCTTATTTTACTTAGCATATTGTCCTCAAGTTTCCATATTATAG
Organism: Galemys pyrenaicus; assembly: GCA_019455555.1. Classification (NCBI taxonomy): domain Eukaryota; kingdom Metazoa; phylum Chordata; class Mammalia; order Eulipotyphla; family Talpidae; genus Galemys; species Galemys pyrenaicus. The sequence goes on from JAGFMF010011456.1 coordinate 4,934,847, forward strand.
CATGTGACAGAATTTCTTTCCTTTTTAAGGTTAATATTCACTGTATGGATAGCCTATGTTTTGTTTGTCCATTCATCTACCGATGGACACTTAGATCACCTCAACTTTTTTGGACTTTGTGAATAATGTTACAGACATAGATATGACTGGCTAAACGTTTTTAAGCCACACGGAATTAAGGCTCAAACTAATGTTGGATAGGAAAACTATTGACTGAAAGAGTGTAGGGAAGGAGAAGGGGAGGAGGCAGAATGCTCATACTGAGTAAAGGAATGAGGTCAGTTGTTTGAGAGGTTGCCATCTCAGACGCAGGGCATTTTAACACAGTGCCAGTATTTTTTTAAAGACCTATTTATTCATTTATGCATAGAAGAACTGAGGTGTAGGCAAGAGGTAGGGGAGGGCATTGTGAGAGGATTCACCAGAGACAGAGTAGAACCAGCAGATCTATTACAGAGGGGAGCAGCAGGTGACACAGGAGAGGTTTTCTGTACCATGTGGATTCAGCTCCCTGACTGCGGATCAAACTCAGGCTGCAGTGGCTGGTGATAGCTTGGTAGTGATAGTGCTGAGACTTTAACCCCTGAGTCACCAGAGAGGCCCACATTGACAGTATTTTAATACATTGTAGATGTGATCCACGAAAGTGGCTCATATTTCTTGGATACATCATTGCAATAGATAATCTGTTGATTCTTGTCAGGAATATAACCCTCAGCTCTGCTCATCTGTGGAAGCACAGTTTTGTGAGCCTTTTCTTTTCCTTTGAAATCATGATGGATCAGTTCATGTTTACAGATACCCCAGGAAAGGGATGAGGAGAATAAAGGCAAATATCTCTCTCACTCCTCTAAGAGCCCTGTCCTGAAAAACAAAGGCATTGATTATCAGTATGGTTGGGGGCACAGTTCAAAGAATGAGTCTTTGACTGGTATAGGAGGCATTAGATGCCTGCAGGATTTGGTAGTGATGTAAATGAACAAGTACAGAAAAAGAGAGGGATAAATTGCAAAACTTACGCTGTGGTTCAAGAAGGTTGTGGCTGCTTTGTTTTAGGCAACCACTGGCAGGAGTGTGGTTCCATTGTTGCCAGATCCTCTAGTTTTTTAGAAATGAGAGATCCTAAATTTTGCATGAAATTTCTGATACTCAAAACATTCTCTCAGCAAGTGAAACCTAACTGCAGACTGTTTTGGATCCAGGGGATACCACTGTGCAGCAACTGATGGAGGTGCCCTCTTCCGGGTTGAGCACACACCAAGCAACAGCTGATACTCAGGCCATTTTAAATATAAGACCATTAATTGCTTTCCTTTCACTTTTTACATTGAAAATTTCCAATGTAAATGAGAGTGGAGCGTACAATGAACCTCCCTATTCCCCAGCTTCAACAGCCATCAGTACTATGCCAGGAGTCCCGAATTTTGAAGCTAAGAACACAAGAGGTATAACCCTGACAGTGCCTTTCATATATTTGAGGGCCTAACCTATTGCCTGGACTATGCGGAAAGTGCTCCATCATTTAGAACCCTTGCAAAGTAGACAGTGTGCTTATTTGATATAAGAGAAGCTAAGTGCTTGTCCAGCATTAGTGGCAGTGGCAGCTGGTTGATAGCTCAAGTGATATCTAGGTGGTCACTCCTGACCTTTTTTTTTTTTTTTTCTGGGCTTCATACAGCTTGTCCTCACACATAGCACTTTCTGTAATAAGCATCGTGGTGCTTTGCCCATTCCAGTTAGGGGCACCAGACATACTGAATATTACCTGCATTAAGTTGAATAATATAAAATAATGTTCATTTTGTTCTATTCTTCTATAAAGAGCAAGTTGAGCAGTTACCTGTTTTACTGCGTCTTCATAGGATGGAGGTTGCGTTATCTCGGACACTGCTGAAGTTGACTTAGAGAAAGTGGGGGATGGAACCGAAAACTTTGGCCCTGCTTTATCAGAAGAGTGTAAACCAGCCATCTGTGGGTATGAGGGAGAGAAAGAGACTCAATTGCTGGGTCTTCCACAAGTGGAACTTCATCTCTTTTAAAAACTATAGGCTAAGTTTTGGAAACATCAAATTAAGAAAAAGAAAAGAGCTAAGGCTTAGAAAACAGCCCCAATGTATTAACAGTAGCATGTATCACTTTGGACTTATTGCTGGAGGCATCTCAGGATGGGAGCCTTACATATTCATTTTCCCTCTAAGGGATACCTTCTGTTAAGAGAATGAGAGATGAGAAAAGGAAAGAACTCCAGAGAGTCTAGTCCAATACAAAGTCTCTCAGCCTAGGAATTTTTAGCGTAATTTATCTCCCAGGCCATTTTGACTATTTGCAGTTAGAAACCATTCCAGAATAGCTTTTCCTGAGCCAGTCTTGTGTGCCTGGGTCTTTCTGGGGTCTCTTACCCAAGGGACACCCTGCCCTGCAGGGAGCATTTCTGCCTCATGGCCATTTGATGTTTGCCTCCTGCTCTGTACCATTGCATGGTCCCTTGGAACTGCCAACATCTTGGATTCTCCACCTGTTGATATGTACCAGCTCTTCCTTTTTCTGTGAGATATTGTACTGCGACACAAACTTCAGTTCCCCTCCATCCTTTCCATGGGTCCATATACCTCTCTCCAGCATTGTTCCCCATGCACCTCTGTTCCAATCTTAAACATTATTGAAGCTGGTCTGTTTGCCTTGTTTCATGTGCCTACCATGGCCATTTGGTTATCATGATTTCTAGATGACCTCAGGAAGTATTTCTTGGCATACTGATTAATATATAACAGCACATCAATTTTAGTCCTTTTCAGAGGGACCTATTTCTATCCAAAACATCATTTATCTCTGTCAGTAAACATGACCCACCTTGGAAGACAGGGAAACCTTATTTCAGGTGCCTACCTTCTGCTGTACACCTGGACTTTGGGGACAAGGGGTGCCCCCAGCACCATGACTGCTATCTGCCTGGGTTCCAGAGAAAGAGGGGTGGAGGCTGGAGGGCTGGGGAGAGAAGCTTGGAGGGTGGCCCTCATGTGGCCCTGAATTCTGTAGAAAGGAAGAGGAAACAATTAAAAAGCAGCATGAATGAAAGCAGCCATTGCTAAAATAACTGGTGTCTGCCCTGGCATCTTATCTTTCCCAACTACCCTAATTTCATTACTGAAATCTCAAATTTGGCTTTGTACAAATTTGGCTTTGATCATCTACCACTCAAAAACGATGAATGGCTCCTACATAGTCCCAGTATACTCTCCCCACTTCTACCCAGGATAAGATGCTCCACAGTCTAGTACTAGTTCCTTGTGGAAGCTTCATTTCTACTAATTCTTCTATGAAATTCCCTCAGCATGCCTTATACATGCTACCTCCTTATCTGACTATCTGCAAAACCTCTGAATTCTCACTATGTTTGACCTTCTGCAAAGCCTGCCCTACTTTTCTAGTCTTTCCTAATCAATCTTCCCTCATGAATATTTTGTGTAATATTGATGAATATTTTGTGTAATATTTATTGTGTAAAAGCATGTAGACATATTAAATAAATATAATAAATCATATTATCCTATATTGCTCTTTATATTTTAATGTATTAGATTAACTTCTTTACTGAGAAGGTTTGAGGATCATGGTGTCTAGGAGTTGCTGTTGGACTTTTGGCAAACACTTCTCATTAGTCGTCTCAAGGACAGTTTTTCAGAAGTTGGAAATCTACCTCCCACTTCCAGAAACAGATACACGGCATATGGCAGGGTGTTCTTACCTGTGAAGTACACACTTGGTTGCTGACAGGTGAGGAGACCCTGTGCCCTTCCCCTTGAGCGCCTGAAGATGAGGGTAGGAAGTAATGGTTGTTTGGTGAAGGGGGCAAACTGATATGCTGGGGGCTTTTCACAGCCCCAATTGGCGAATGCTGAGGGGAACACTGTGGGCTGAGAAAAGTGGAAGAAAGTACGTTGCTTTGACCTGAGGAGTCTACACAGTGAGTGTTCCCAAGGGGCAGGAGTGGAGCAGCTTCACAAGTGGAAGGTTGGCCCTCTGAGCTGCTGCTTTGTCTTTTCACAGATATTTGTTGGGATGCGAAAGGACAGCTGGAGACGGCATCCTCCTGTTTGATGGGGGCGGCCAGGAAAGGCAACGGTTTCTTCTCAGAACAGTTATTCCTTTTCTGCTTCTGCAGCTGCATCCTCAACTCCTCTACTTGCCTCTGTTCTTGCTGGAGTTTCCAGGTCAGCTCGTTTATCACTTTCTGCTTCTCCACCAGCATCTTGTCCTTCTCAGAGTCCAGTCCGTCCAGCTCAGAAGGAATGGAGCCCCCATTCAGGCTGCTCATGAGGCTCTCCTCAGCGCAGACATGAACTGGGGACGGATGCAGGCCGAAGGAGGGGGACCCGTCGTTGAAGGTGTCCGGCAGGGACCCTGCCACTGACAGGTCAGATGAGGCAGGTGAGATGGGGGGGCTGGAGCTGGTGCTGCTGAAGTGGTAGAAGCCGTTGGATAAGGCACTGGTGGAAGGGGAGGACTGGTAATTGGGCAGTGCGCTGGTGGGCGTAACAGGAAAAGTGACAGTGGTTATTTCACCGAAGTTGGGCATGGGGTTCCCAGAACAGTCCTGGAAGGGCCGGAGTCGGTCCATGAGCGCCGTCTTGGTGCCTGACACTGGCAAGCCCCTTATTCGAAGCTGTTGTCTTAATTCAGAGACCTAAGAAACCGAGGCATTGTTAGTATGTTGTGTAATGATGATCTTACAAAATGCATTTGTTATTAAATTTAAAATTAGCTTTAGAACATCACAAGTGGAATTTTACAATGTCCGCTGTTCTTTTTGTAACCTCTTTCCAACTTCCTCCCCTTCATCTGATACAGTTTTCACAAAATATTAATGATTCTTTCACAGTTAATCACATACTATGTTTTCATGTCCAGAATCATAGAAATGTAGAACTCAAATGAGGTACAAAGGTTACCTACTCGACTGCCCTCCAACTACCATCTCAGTTCTTGACCCCACTTATAGGTGAGAAAAATGCTATCTGCCTACGGGTAGACTTCAGCCCTCAAACAGCCATTCCCAAGTACATAGAAACCCAGGTTTTCTGCTTCCTGAGGGAGAGCTCTCCCCACCTAGATCTTTGTTGTGGTTCTAATCTTGAGCAGTCACCGGAAGTCCTGGAATTGGGGTACAGCTCAGAGCACTGTGTCCCAGCCCCTAGTGCTGATTCCTAGGGCCTGGGATCAGGACTGAGAATATGCCTCTCCTACAAGTTCCCAAGGGATGTTGATGCCACTGGCGTTCTCAACAAGATTTACAGATTTCCATCCTAAATCTAACAGCTAGCTGGATGGTGATCACCTATTGAGAGATAATATGCGCAGAGATAAGATCATCAATTCAAATTCTGGTCTCTAACTACCCCCCCAAAAAAAAAACAAATTCTGGTCTCTTACTGGCTCAGTGATCACTCTTTGCCTCAGAGTGTAAAATACAGATGTTAATACCTAGCATATACATTTTTTTAATGAGGATTAAAATGGCTTAAAATTTGTCGAGTACTTGGAATGGTGCCTGGCAAATGGTTAATGCAGTGTAAAGGCTTGCTATTATTATGTTGATTCACATGTAATTATGTCATGCCTGCATTTTTTATAATGTTCATAAATTATAAACTACTAATGTCTAAAAATATGGAAACTTAAATAAATTATAGTGCATGCAAGTGATGCATACTTCAGATCCATTAAAAGTGATGCTATAAATATTTGTTGATATAGAATAATAGATATTTATGGTATATCGTTAAGTGAAAAAGTTTAAATTGCTAGATTCTATTTTCTAAAAATTATGTAAATATATATGTGTATATACTCAAACATTAGCTTGTAGAGACAAATATCTGGATAAAGATATGCTACAATGTTAATAATGGTTCTTATTTATATTTCTTAAATATTCCTCACATGCTCATTATTTTTGTAATTAGAACAGGAAGCATGTTAAATGCCCCAATCTTAGTAACTCTATAAAATAACAAGAATTCATAGGGAAATGGTTTCTGATAGAAAGGGAAAGGTCTGTTGAACAAAGAAGCAAATAAAGTATTCACAAAAATATTGACAACAAAAATTGAAAACACTCGCATGTCAAAAATACTAAAAAGAAAATACAAATGCAAATAGTAGCTTCAGGAAAAAAATAATTGCAAAACAATAAAATGGTGAGAAGTTTAATGTATCAAGTGTGTTTAACAGCCCCAACCAGAAAAGATTGACATCCATTATAAAACAAGAGCTAGTGGGCTTGATTCAACCCTTCACAGACGAAAGGGGTTTTTATTTTTTTAAGGACAATAATGTTTTAATGTTATGTGTAACATTATTATTATTAGTCATCCAAGAAATACAAATATAATATGTACCTATTTTTGTATTTATCAAATTGACCAAGAAATGAATAATATGGTATTATTGAAGTAGCAGCAAAAATAAGTAAAAATGTTTAAAAAGGTCTTCATTCAAAACTTCTTTTGGTAAGAAATTTAAAATCTATTAGACACATGCAAAATAGTGACTTATTTCCCTTCTAATTTTGTATTTATCTTTATCTAATGACATGTTAAGGATCCACTTGTGTACATAAAATGTTTCTTCATGTAGCTTAGCAAAATCCAGCCAGCCCCTGTTACACAATTAATTCTACCAATGGAACCTTATTTTATTTTTTTAAATTAGTGTTTATTTATTTTTATTGCAGTAGCATTGCTTGAGAAAAGCTCTGTACACTATTCCCAGTCTAGTTCTTAGACCAGCAATACCAATAATATCTGGGAAATGGTTAGAAATGCAAACTTCAGGGCCTTCTTGGTGGCACCAGGGGTTGTAAGTCTCAGTGCTATAAAGCATCCCCCACCCCTGCAGCCTGAGTTCGATCCCTGGTCAAGTAGGGGACCCACATGGTGCAGCAGACCTCTCCTGTCTCACCCGCAGTTCCCCTCAGCAGTGTGTTTCAGTAGATCTGCCTGTTCTGTTCCTTACTCTGTCTCTAGTGAATCCTCTCACCCACCCCACACCTCTGGCCTGTACCCCAGATCTTGTAGGCATAAATAAATAAATCTTTAAGAAAAAGAAAAGAAATGCAGAATCCCAGTTCCTTTCCCCAATCCAATGAACAAGAATCTGAATATTACCAAGAGCCCTAGGTGACTCAGTATTCCTGTTTGTGCATATATGTTTGAGAACTACTGCTTTCACACAGTGCTTCTAGGAATAATCTGGCACAAGTTTTCAGAATGGAGATTTGTTAATATGTATCAAGAACTTAAAAAAACCGTAAGATTCTTTGGCTGGGAAATTCTACTCCCATGTATTCTAGCCTGGAGAGGTAATCCTAGAAATTAATAAATGTATGCACGTTATATTTTTAATCACAAAAACTTGGAAAGAAGTTAAATGTTTAATGGTCAGGTATTAACTAGTATTAACATGAAATGGTGCTATTAAATTTTTTATTGAATATTAAGTTATGAAAGAATGGTCATGATATGTTAAATAAGACACACAAGAAATTTATGCACACGTAATTATCTTAAAACAACACATGTCCATAGGCATTTTCAGTCTTGGAGGAAACATGATTTGCAATTTTATCTTGAGTCTTAATGGTCTCTAAAAATATTCTTTACTTTTCTATAAGCTATTATATTTCAATGGTGAATATGTATAACTTCATAATTAGCTAAAAGTTATTTTAAATGGAATGCATCTACTTACATACTAGAAGCATTATATACATTCTCTCCCCATAGCCTTGTTTTCTTTTAGACGTACTGGTTTGAAAAAGTGCAAAATGGCAACTCATTTTTGTTTTAATTTTGAATTACTTAAAATTAATGAGTCCTACATTTATTTTTAGAATCTGTTCTGACACTGAATAATTTCCAGTGCATTATTAAATAATGCAGCTCACATTCTAAAATAAAATGAATACTTGTTGAGTTCAATTTTTCTTAAATTCCAGGAAACTTTGCTATGTAGGCTTGTTTGGGACAAAGATTTGTGTTCACCTTGTTCTTATTTTCACTCAAGTTTTCATCACTGATAATTTTTAAAAACCATTTATTATTGAACACTTCAAGCAAACACAAAAGTAGGTAAAGTATAACGAACCCCAAGTATCCTTCAACCTGGTATAACAATGATCAACTCATACCCAATCTTGTTTCATTTACATCCTATTTACTTCTTCCCATAGCTACATTTTCTGAATTACATTGAAGCAAGTCATAAATTTTCCTCTGTAAATATTTTGGTATCTTCTTAAAGATTACTTTCTTGAAAACTGTAGATAAACTACAATTGATTAATTTCTTAATAATCATCAAATACCCTTTTAGCTTTTTTAAATTCTCCCCTCCCTCCCTTTTAAAAAAATCAGGAAAAATAAAATTAAAACAAAATATCCTCTTATTATGCTAAAAGATATGTAACAAAAAATTTGCCATAGGTGTAAATGACATTTCAGTGGCATTAAGCATATTCACAGTGCTGTGCAAACATCACCACCCTCCATCTCTAAAATATTTTCATCATCTCAAATTCTGTCCCTTTAAATACTAACTCTCCCTCCCTCTCTCCCAACCCCTGGGTACCTCCCTTCTGCTTTTTGTCTATAAATTTGACTAATCTAGAAACCACTTGTAAGTGCAATCATAGAGTATCTGTCTCAAGGTGTCTGGCTTATTTCTCTCAACATCATGTCACCCAGGTAAGAGACCATACTTCTATGGTTACAGATTTATGATATGAGAATTGGAGGTGGGTTACCCCAGTTCTAGAGAGTACTATCAGAGCTGGCATCCTCTTCCAGGTTTATTGATGCTAAATTGAAGTAAGTTCAATGAAGCCTAAGCAATTTTATTCCGAGTGGAAGGAACAGACGAAAGTCTGTTATCATGGCCTGAGATATATTTTACTTACTGGTGTTGGCACTTTGCCACTGACTTGCCTTTGATTAGAAGTTATCCCAACCTTACTTTTTCCCCCAAAGAAAATGATGACTGAGGACTGAGGATGGACACTGAAGACAAAAAGAGCATTGGCACACTGAAGACTATGGAGATATTCAGGATTTCAGCTTAAGGAGAAAAGTAAGATCATTTGGAGGAAAAGTGATAGTTGTGTGGAAAATAGGGAATTCCAAGGTCCGTATCAAACTACATTTCAAGACAGAAACGTTCAGATTTGGAAATGCTATAGAGCAATACATTGCTTTCTATAACATAATCAACATAGGATTACTGACATTTTATCTTATAAATTATGATTACTATACTTATTAATATCCCTATTTAATCAAAGCAAGCAAACAAAACTTGATCAAAAACACTTGACTTTTATCCATTACTATCCTAATTCCCTAACAGAAAGAATATTTTAACATTCAAAACACTGAGAAGAAATACTAATCAGATGTGCTGAACCATGTTAACATGGTTCTTATTTTTCTCATCTCTCCAGAGATTGGTAAAAGCAGTGGCTTAGAACACTCTTGAAGCTCAGTTCAATCTCACCTAGTCTCCATGCTCAGCTCTTTAGTGGATTTCATTTGATTCTTACAAAAATTCGTTATGCAAAAGAAGAATTTGAGAGGCAAAACCAGATATTGCCAAGCCAGTGAAAGGACTGAGTTGGGAGCCCAGGATCTCACACTCTGCTGGGGCTTCGGCTCCAGCAGTTAAAATTCTGTCATTTTAAGTGTCTCCCATATTCTTCTCCCTCCCTCCCACTGTTTCATCCAAGAAATCAGTTGGTAAAGATGTGATTAAGAATGTACTGAGGCATTTGTGTGTGTGTGTGTGTGTGTGTATGTTTGAAAGAGGGAGAGAGAGAGAGAAAATGATGAGAACCCCGTACCTTCAGATCATCTAGGTTTGATGGGAGTGGGCCTGGTTTGAGAGAAGAGATACCAGTTTGTCCAGAAAAACTGTTTTTGACAGGAGACAAAGGAGTATTGCCCAGTGGTGCTGATGAAGAGTTTGGATTTCTGACCATCTGTTCATTTGGTTCCCTGTAAAGTAATAGAAAAGGAAAACTTACAATATGGTCAAATACATACAATTGACCCTTGAACAACACAGGTTTAAACAGGCAGGTTCCATTATGTGGATTTTCTTATAAATAGAAAATGTAAACTTAGGCTATAAATAAGCACAGTTCAGTATCATATATGTATTTTCTCTTTATGATTTTCCTGTGATATACCAAATATGTATTAATCACTTTGTATTACCAGTAAGGCTTCTGGTCAACAGAAGGTAAGTTTTGGGGGAGTCAAAAGTTATACATGGGGCCCGCCCTGGTGGCACAGTGGGTTAAGCAATGCACTATGGGGCAAACCGCAGCCTCTGAAGCACGAGTTCGATCCCTGCCACCAACTGGGGTGGGGACCCACATGGCGCAGCAGACCTCTCCTGCCTCACCTGCTGTGCCCCTCAGCAATGTGTTTCTGTCAATCTGCCTGTTCTGCATCCTGCTCTGTCTGGTGGATTCTCTCACCACCCCCACACCTCTGGCCTGTACCCCAGTGCTTGTATGCATAAATAAATAAATCTTTAAAAAAAAAGTTATACATGGATTTTTCACTGCAGGAGGGGAGGGTTGGTGCCCCTAACCCCTGTGTATTCCAAGGTTATCAACTATATATGAAGGTCATTTGCGTTTGGATCAGATTACAAATTAATTGCCTCCAAGGAATAAGCATGTACTTAATCGGCAGAAGAGGCAGGGAAAGGAAGAGCTACAGTGCAAGCTCCATAGCAAGTATTAAGTGACAAGTTGAGTGATGGGGAGACAACAAGGAGTGGTGGAGACAGCAGCATGTAGGAGTGTGCTTGTCCCTCTCTGCTTCAGCAAATGTGCCATTTTCTTCTGGGGAGGCGGGAGTGAGCCACACCAGGCTGAACTGTGTTCAAGACTCAGGATAATTGCCTCCTTGGCCTGAGGCTGAACAGAAATGGGTGTGGAAATCCATATCCCAATTTTATAGTTCAGGAGACTGTCTGTTTAAAAGGTGATGTAGCAATAGGTTCACATATGCAGGCTCAGGAGTTAAATTTGAGCCTGTCACTCTAGTCCCTCAGCTTTGTTGTTTTCTAAAGCCTAGTGCTGAACCAATCCATGAAACAGAACCCATATTCCTCAAAATACCCATATTACATTCTTAGATGGTTTCTCCTCTTTTCTGCAATCCAATCTGAAAGTGGGAGTTTCATTTTTCCAGAGGCCACTTTTCAGGGTATTACTTTTTTTCTTCCTGCCTTGTTCTCCTGAAATGCTGTGCCTGGTTTCTAGATAGGGTCATATTCTTAACATGGCAGATGAGATCTGGGGCAACCTGGGACTGGCCTGGTACCCAAGTGCTGGATCAGGGTGCCCCTTGCAAAGGGTGCCCCATCCCAGCTTCTGTCTGCGGCCCCCACACTGGGTTGGCCTAACTTACTTGAGCTGAGCTTGGTGAATCCCAGGGTAGTTGAACCGGTGCTGCTGCTGCTGCTGTTGTTGCTGCTGCTGCTGCTGCTGCTGCTGCTGCTGCTGCTGCTGCTGCTGTTGCTGCTGCTGCTGCTGCTGCTGCTGCTGACTGAGGATCTGGAGCTGCAGAAACAGCTGCTGTTGCTGGAGCAGCCGGGCATAGGCTGAATCCATGGGCGGAGGAGACTTCTCAGCCTTCTGGTCCGGGGGAATGTATTGGTGATATTTGAGTTTCTTCACTTTTGGCTTGGGGTCCTTGGGCTTTTTGTGGCGGTTCTTACTGTCACTCAAGGACTTAGACTGCAGAGAGGATGAAGACATGACATGTGCTTTAAGAGATGGAGGGGGGTGACTTGGCATCACAGTTAAGTAATGAGAAGGTTTTATCTGATGGATGTCCTTAAGCCCCAGAAAAGCAATACAGCAAAGGCATGGTGCACAAAGAGATTCTGGGACATTAAGGTAACTAATGAACAAATCTACTGTGAGTGCATCACAGGACACCCCATAGGAGGGGAATTTTGGATCTTAGAAGTGGAAATCCGGGAGGATTGCCTTCTCAGAGTACAGTGAGATGTAAAGCTACATTTTTTGAGGGCACTCTCCTTACCCAAGTCCAACTAATGGGCAGACACTTTCTGATCTTGGGATGGATCCATAAGAAAGTTCTTTCATACTTATACATGTAAATAATTTTAATTATGTACTAATTAAGTTGACTTATTAGTGACATAAACTTAGATGAAATTAAGCTAGATTTTAAAATCCAAATGTGGATCTGGTTGCACTGGACTAAAAAGCAAGATACTCCCTTTCTTTCCATCATCCCCAAATGCTGATAGGAGATCAGGAAGTGACACCCTATGAAATAATTATCCTTTTCCTACTATGGAAAGGACTAGCCACCCACTGGAACCTTACCACAAGTTATAGAGTATGATTCTGACACGTGAAAAAAGTGACGGGTTCAGGATTGGCAGTTAGGGCAAATTTCTGAATGTGGTACAATTAATAAACTTTACTATATACCACGCACCTCCCCTGCAAGTTGGGGGATATATTTTCTACTTTCTGTCCCAATGATCAATATAAGGATGATAAAAGATAATACTGAACAACGGATCTCCAGCAGTGTAATTCCAAATGACCTCAAAATACTAGTAAACAGTAATTCCTTACTGTCACCAGCTAAAAATATATATATTTTCAGCTCTTGAATGTATTACAGAAGATTGAAATGAAGAACATCGATGTCATGATAGAAGATTCTTGATCTTCTGTGAAGAATATTAGTGAAAAAAAAAAAAAAAAAAAAAAACAGGGAAAGCGTAGTTCCAGAAGTGTCCAGAGGAGGGAGCGCCTGAATAGCTGGCAGGCACCTTCTGACTGGGCAGCATTCCCATTTTAACCACAAAACGTACATCTGAAAGTGGCCTAAAACTTGCTTTTCTCTGACTCAGCGCATCCCACCATGGAATTATGTTTTCTCAAGGAGGTTTTTTCTTAGAGAATGAATAATGAACACAGATATTCCCGTGTGCTTGTTGGGCCAATTCTCTCTGCTGATTAATTGATTGATATTCCAGTTAATTAATCAGTCTTCTGCACTTAGGAGAATTTCTGCAGGGCTCCTGCATCAACACTGCCCTGCTTTGCTCCAACTCAGTTTCTATTCCCACTTTATCCTAAGACTTGCTGTCTCTGGAGGAAGACAACAGCTGCCACCCCGAGTCTAGCAATTGAGTCGGGGACTAAGGAATTTTCTATGTTGCCTGAACCCCAGGGACTCCGAGCATTCTAGAAGTCACTAAAGTTTTGTTTTCTACATAGAATGGCATGCCAATAGAAGGAGCACATTTATCTTTCTAAGCAGAGGTACACGCAGAATCTAGTGGTTTAGGGCCCAGTCAGAGATGTAATGGCAGGTTAGTGTCAGCAAGAGGGAATAGTGCAGTCTGCGGCTACAGAAAGTGAGTTCCCAAAGGCATTCTGACTTAAAACTGCATACACACACACACACACACACACACACCCCACCCCAAGAGCCCCAATCAATTTTCCAGTCTTCCCTGCAAGATGAAGTTCAAACTCCAATCTGCCAAAGACACTTTACCCAATTGCATAAACCTCCTCCCCTACCTAGTAATTTATACCTACTGACTCTTTGCAATTTTATGCTGTCAGGGACTTCTCTTCCACTTGCTATCTACTCTGGCTATCATTCAAAGTTGACTTAAACAGTGGCTCACCTGGGATACTTTTTCTAACTCACAGTGATGTCTCACATCTGCGTGACTCATATGATATCTTAAGGCTGTCTGATAATGGCCATGACACTGTATATTATGCTAGGGGTGAGGGAAACTGAAATTCACCTTCTGTTCTGCTTCTACTTCTGGCTATTGGCCCTGATGAGGAATGTGGTTTTTTGTGGAAGGGGAACCTGTTTTTGTATTGTGATAAAATACAAGTAACATAACAATCACCATAGTAACCATTTAAAGTATACAGCTCAGTGGTATTTAGTACATTTATAATGTGGTGTCACCACTGTCTAGTTCTGAAACATTTTTCATCAACCCAAAGGGAAATCCTGTACCCATTATGCAATCACTCCTTATTCTCTCCTTCTTCCAGCCCCTGGAGACCATTAATCTGCTTTCTGTCTCTATGCATCTGCCTGTTCTGGACATTTCAAATATATGGAATTGTACATCATGTGGCCTTTTGTGTTGGGCTTCCTTCACTCAACAAATATTTCCAAGTTTTAATCACTTTGTAGCACACATCAGTACTTCATTCCTTTTTATGGCCTGAATAATATTCCATTGGTTATGACACACGTTTATCCATTCTTTATGGATGGACAATTGGGTTAGTTCCAACTTTTAGAACTTATTAACTATTATGATTAGTATTATGACTATTACTATCATACAAGTTTTTATTTGAACACCTATTTTCAACCCTTATCAATAAATAGGAATAGAATTGGTACGTTATGTATTAAGTAATTCTATGTTTACTTTATTGAGAACCACCGAACTGTTCTCTACATAGATGTACCATTTTGTGTTTCCATCAGCAATCTGTGAAGGTTCTAATTTCTCTGTGTCCCTGTCAACATTTGTTATAGTCCACTAGGACTATAGTCATCCTAGTAGGTGTGAAGTGGTATTTCACTGTTGTTTTCCTAATGACTAATGATGTTGAGCATATTTCCTATACTTTTGACAATTTGCTTATCTTTAGAGAAATATCCATTTAAGTCCTTGGGAACACATTTCTTTACTTGATCAAAACACTATATGGACTAGCGGTGCCTGATATCCCACTAGACTATAGGCTCCTGGAGGGCAGGAATCATGCTTTATTGATCTTTGATAAGCACACCATTGGAGCATACTTTGAAAATATCTTTCTCCTACATAGGATTTTATACTTTCTTTTTTTTTAAAGATTTATTTATTTATTTATGCATACAAGAACTGGGATACTGTCCAGAGTCGAGGGAGGTGAGAGGATTTACCAGAGACAGAGTGGAGAGCATAACAGGCAGACTGATTGAAACACACTGCTGAGGGGAGCAAGGGTAAGGCAGGAGAGGTCTGCTGCGCCATGTGGGTCCCCTCCCTGGCCAGTGACAGGGATTGAACTGTGGGGCTTCTGCAGCCTCTGCAGTGCTGAGTTCAAACCCTGGCCAGGGAGAGGACCCACATGGCGTAGCAGACCATTCCTGTCTCACCTGCTGCTCTTCTCAGCAGTGTACTTCAGTCGATTTGCCTGTTTCTGATCCCCACTCTGTCTCTGGTGAATCCTCTCCCCTCTCCCCCCATGCCTCTGGCCTGTACCCCAGCTCTTATATGGAAAAATAAAATCTTTGTAAAAAATTTACAATAAAAAAAATATTTCAGGACAGTCATCTCAGAGCTGGTTAGTGATCCTGGAGCTGAGAAATCATGCTCTCAGATCAATTAGAAGTTATTTGAGAGGAAATAATACAAAGGAGGTCAGGCAACCACCAGAATTTCATTGAAGAGAGAGTACTCTGTGAATTGTTAGACATAACACTGAGAAAATGAAACCAAATATGTGCTACATGCTCATAGCTATTTGTCTACTGTGAATGTAACCTGTCCCTTTATCTATATTCTACTGGGAGACTGGCTTGAATGATATAGGTTTTACATGATGCATAAAATCCAACTCTTCTGCACCCGATCTGTGGCATTTATAAATCCTGTGCATATAGTAATCACCTATGTCTATGTCTAAGATGAGCTGATTAAGACTTTAAGACAGGAACATGCTGGCTAAGCTGTGAGTCCAAAGAAATGCCAACACATAGGCTTCTCTGAGGAAGCCCTTATGCGGCCTCTATTACAGAATTTTGGATGGCCCATCTCCACTCCTGCCTTGCGATGCTCCTGGTGGACTAAACCTATACAGGAGTGTGCGTTTCCAAGCCTCATTCAGAAAGCTCTGCAGAGCTGGCTCTGTGAGTTGAGAGCTCAGGCTGGCTTTGGGAGACCAGTCCCTCAATACCTTTACAGCAGCATGCGCTGGGATGGGAGTGCTCAGGGGGCCAAGTCTCTGCTTCCCTGTGTCTGACTGGCTGCCAGGCTGTGGGGTTGAGTCATTCCTCTCACTTTCTGAGCCGGAAGTATGGTCCTGAAATCCAAAGATTCACAGTATTAGTATGCAGGAGTTGAAACAGAGTGACATAGAGTCTCTCACATGTAGCCCTTAATTCTAGTTTCGTATCCAAGTAAATGTCAGACTTCTTTCCCCAAGAAAAGGAGACAAACATATCATTTGTCAACCATTTGAGAACACTCTGGGAGAGAAAGGGGACATTATTAATAATCATTCAGAGGACAGGTAAAAGACAGGCCTGGTCTAGGCAAACTGGGACATCTGGTCACCTGTGTAAGGGTTCTACCTGTGACAAGGTCCTCCTGCTGGACTTAACAGTGGGAGTGAAAAAGAAAGGAAGAGGGAGAAAGGGGTATAGAACGTGAGGATGAAGGAAAATAGTTATATGAAAAGGTTGTTTGCCTTGGAGGGAAAGTGTGTTTTTCTGTGTATTTAGATGTATATGTGCATTTAGATGTACATGTGCATATGTATGTGTATAACACGTGTGTACACACACGTACATGTATATCTGTGTACACAGTGTATACATATGTGTGTATACACATATGTATACATATGCACACACATGTATCTGTATATCTGTGTACAAACACCTGTGTCCATGAGTCACTGGGTATGTAAATGTGTATGTGATTCGCATGCATGTATATATCTGTATATGTGCATGTATGTACATGCATGGGTACATGGAATATCTTCTTGTATGTGTATATGCAAGAACATGCATGTATGTGTGTTCATGTGTATGTGTGTATTGTAGATGTCTGTGTGTGTCTGGGTATATGTGAGTTTATAAATGTATATGAACATGTGTATATACTGGCATATGTGGATGTGTGTATATGTGTATGCCTGTCTCTGTGTTGGGACACACACATGCATATCTGTATCTGTGTGGTGTGTGTAGATGCATGTGTGATGCACATATGTGTATGTGTGTCTGTATGTTTATATATGTGGGTATGTGTGTGTAGTGTCATGGAAGACCTTTATGAAAGGCACATTTCTGTATGCAGAGGACTCTGGAAAAGGACTAGTTATCTTTCCATTTTCTACATTCCAATGCTGTGATTTGACTCAAAAGAGCTGCTGCTCATGATCTTCCCCTAGAGCTTCTAGTCCTTTCTTTACTCCTGGCACCTGTCAAAGGTCTGTAGAATCCTTTTTTTTTTAGAACCTCAGTGCCCTTGTTTGTCAGATGGGCTTACTGGTTGAAATGATGTTTATGTGCCTGGGTCATGTTTATGTGCCTGGGTCATTCAATGCTTATTCCTTTCTGCCCTGCTCCTAGGGGTAAGCAGAACAGAACTTGTCTTTTCTTTAAGAAATCCTGAATCAGAAACTGATTCTGTCAGAATGATAAATACAAATGGCCTGATACACTGTTTGATGTTATCAAAGAAATTTTGCTGTGAAGACCAGCTGTGGCATGCAGGAGAAGAAAAACTGTTTTCATTATAGACATGTGCACAATACACATGCATGAATATCCTCTCTGCTTTTTATTTCTCCCCTTTCCCTTCCAGTCTGCATTGTGCTCTGATGGAGGTAAAGAAGGGCATGGAAACAGCCACTGACAAGGGCCATTTTGGGAATCAGGGCTCTGGGTAATAAATATTATAACTGGCCCTGTTTTCATATATAAAATTTGATTTCAGCCACCCAATAATTCCTGTGAAGCCAGGAGGAAGAAACTCTCCCTGAGGGTCCTTCCAGAGCAGGGATACAATAGAAGACACACCTCACCTCCTTTACCTTCCTTCATCGACACCCACATTTCTCTCAGGGGTGCTGTGAACATCATTGTGTGAAGCTGAGGAAATCCCTGTCCTGCCTGTGTGTAGCTTCTAGAAGTGAATCTGCAGGAGTGGTGGTGGGGGTGGAGGTGGTCTCTGTAGGCTTCATGGAGAAACACAGCTACTTAGCCTCACAAGCCCGTGCTCCCCCTCTGTCAGAAACACATCAGTGACACCTGCCGGAGGGGCTGAGAGAGCCAACAGAGAATGCTCGTGACGGCCTAGCTGTCCCTGGCACAGCCTGAGTGCTTAATACGTGGCAGTAGCTGTTGTTAATAATCACTCTCGTTCTCGACATAAGTGCTTTGGACAGTATTTTCAATATGCATTCCTCACGTTTTGAGAGTTTGTGGACTGATCCAGAAAGAGGTGAGTGCTGTACTTGGTTGGGGGCTGATGTGGACCTCGCAGTGGCTGGGCAGGTAGAAACCAGTTAAAGGTAGAACCTATGTAGGTGTCCCTGCTGTTTGGCTAGTGGGCACCCCTCTTTTCTCCCCTCTCAGGGTATGGGGAGACTCTGGGCTTTGAAATTAGTTCCACTGTGGTCCTTTCTATGGGGTAGATTGTTGGTGAGTCATCTAATCTCAGTGACACTCGTCATCTTGTGTCAGTAAAAATGGAGATAAAAATGTATCTTGTTCGGAAAAATGGAGATAAAATGTTATCTCCTTGGCAGAGTAGATGCTTAAAAATAAGCCAAAGGGAACATTCCCGGGGACTGTCTGTCCATGTCTTCTGGAGACTCTTGCTCCTAAACACAGATCCCTGAACCCAATAGGGATCTATTTGGATGCACCACCCAGAGACATCTCTGGGATCTCTAAGTAAAATCACTGGTGGCAGTGCTGATTTTGTGAAGAGATGACAGTGTGAGATGTGGTTTGTTTACCTGGATTGTCCCCAGGGAACCTGAGAGAGGGGTGTCTGTAGCTTTAGTGTCTTGGGGGGATGCTGCAGAGACCTGGGGGTCTTCGTTTCTAGTCTGATCTGGAGAAAGCCCATCGCTGCTGTCCTCTTCAAAGGCAAATGCATCTGCTGACTTGGAGAAGCTCACCTGGTTACCTGGGGAGTAAAGTCCAGGCACAGGTCAGTGGTGTGGGCACAGCAAAGAGCTTTTGGCAATGCAGTCACATGTTACCCCATCAGAAGCACTTGTCTGCCACACTATGTCAGTTTCCAGTTCACATAAGAGTGAAGATAAATTTTAAATTATTTGGTTTCTCATCTATTAACTCCAAAGGGGAACATGTGTTTATGCATGTGGTATGTTGGTCAGGGAAGGAGTGACATATTAAAAGTCTGTTGTCACTGGTAAAACTTTATTTTCAGGTTAATCTATTCCTTTGCATTTCCTAGGTGGGCCCGTATCTTTTTGAAATGAAGTCAGGAAAGATGAGGGAAATAAAAGGGCTGTTAGGTCTAGAATGAGGCCCAAGGAAAACACAGCAGGGGACTGCCCCATCTCCCCAGGTTTTATGATGAGGGATCTACTCGAGATGACAGCTTGCCATTTGCATCGTGTTCAAATACAAAGCAGGGCACACAGCACAAAATGTTTAGCAAACTTTGTTAATAAGGATAAGCTAGGGCAGCTACTAAGTTTAAATTCCTAAATGTCAGAATCAGTTAATGTCACCAGAGTGTCCCTATGTCTCGTCAACTAATGCATATCTGTTTATAAAAGTCATAAATGTGTCTCAGAGACTTCAGGATGCTTTTTATTTTATATTATTTGGATATTATTTTTATTCCTCATATCTTTGTGTCTATTTTGGAAATCCTCAACGCCTCACACATACAGCCATTCTGCCTCAGCAGCCGGTATGGTCTTTGGAGGGAAGCAGATACGCTAGCTGGGGGAGAGGGGTTATCAGACCAGATGGAACCATAATGACATCCTTATATGTCCCTTGTTTTTTAATGGCCAAATTTCATCTGGCTTATTATCCAAGTGCACGGTACAAAATGTGCTGAGGCCACATAGCTCTTCTGACCCGATTCCAGGCACGGCTCTTCGAAAGGAATTTAGGTATTATCAGGAAGTTTTCCAGCCCGCTATTCTGCAATCACACTTGACAAGAACTTTTACCTCCTGCTTTGTGCAGATAAGGGAAAGGAGCTTTCACTGTGGCGATTGGAAAGCAGTGAGGAGCTGGAAGTAATGGAACAAATGTGGCTTTGGGCTTGTCATCGCTGCCACTGCTGGCATCTGTCACGGACCCTCACTCAGACATCCAGTGTCAAATCAGGAAAGAGGCCAGACAAGGACAGAGCAGTAGAAACTCCAGGCTCTGACCCAGTGGGCATCCTGCTACCCTGGAGGGGCTTGGGGACCAGCATTTCTGCTCCAAGGCTAAAAGGATCATTTGTAAAAAGTTGTTATTACTTTTCTGTAATTATAAAAGCCATATATACTTAAAAGGCCCATACCTTACAAAAGTGTCTAATGCACATACTACTCCCATTTCCTGCTAATGGCTTATTGCCGCCTTTAGAGCCAGTTCTAGGCACAGAGTAAGACATAGACACACATGGTGGAAAAGAATTTCATATAGATCAGACTGGATGAAATACTCTTGCTTTTTCTCACTCTACAATGTTTCTTGGAGATGTTTTCAAGGGAACACATATAGATCTTTCTCAATTTTTTTTTGTTGTTTACAGCTATACAGTATTCCACTATACTTAAGGGAACTTTAATTTGTCAGCTTTTATTGTCTAAGATGCACTTTTTAAACTATAACAATTTGAAGTAAAAAATTATAGAGAATAATATAAAACAACTGTTCACATATCACTCCAAATAAATAAAAGCTAGCATTTTCTGATATTTGTGTCAGAAACCTATTCATTTTTAATAGAGGGACTGCAATGGATATTTGAAAAATGTCCACTTTTCTTTGAGACCAGGGCTCACACTTCTCCCCCTTCAATATTCTGACCTCCAACACCTCTTTATTTGAAAATCCAGAATTTGCTCACACCATTCCCTTCTCTTTCCTACATCAAATCCTGCACCCTAAAAATAAACCTCTATTTGTCATTTCCATGCAATGTGAAATAATTTGTAGTTCATTGTTTTTTCTCAAGGAAATCATTGGCCTGTGATCATCCCAGATAGGACCTTCCAGTTATTTCCATGAAGAAGCTTGTATTGAGAATTCAGCATTTGTTTACTTGAGAAGTCATGTTTTCCGTGAAGTTTCCGTGAAGTTACCTCTGTTTGTGGAATGAAAGACGTTGTGCCTATTGAAAGGATGACATGAATTACTGAGGGTCAGGTGAGTGTGGTGGATGGGTATGTGCTGAGTCTTTCCCACCCCAGAAATCTCAGCATTTCCTTGGGACCTGGGTGGCATGCATGTACCCTGACCCAACACCATTACTTTTCTCAAAGAACCCTGTAAGGGGCGATGCTAGCCCCTGGGGGCAGCCAGTCTTCTCTGCCCAACAAGGCTCTCCATTTTAGAGGTGCTATATTCCCTCCCCCAACTCTTTCTCATTCCATCTCCTCCCACACCCAACAGATGCAATATCACACCCCAAATGTGTATCTAGTAAAGGGAATTGCCAAATCACAACGTTGTCTTAGTATCTGGACACATGGGCAAAAATGTTACAAGAAGTGAGAGAGAGAATGGCGTCTCATTCCCCAATAGCCCCACTGTACTTGTTTAAGGGGAGTGATAATCAGTGGTAAAAACAGTAAATTGTATAAATAGCAGTAGCAACTTTTGCTGGCCTTTATAACGATCCAGTCAGTCACATTAGGGGGCACATTTTCTCATCTCTGTTTTATAGGTGAGGACTTGTAAGGTCCAGTCCACCTAGTTATTTAGGGATTGGGCTGAGAATGGGGAGAACAGCCTTGGAAATGGCCAATGTCTCTTTTCTTCTGGACACACCAAGGACATCTCCAAATTCCATGACTGCTTTAAGATTTTGGAATTGGAGGGGCTGAATGTAACATTCTGATTGCTAGAACAAAGAGCAGGTGATTGTGGGGAGGGTAATCAAGGTGATTTCATTGGGCCTAGTCACAGAGAAGGGTGGAAAGGACTGTAGAAGCCATGTTGTAATCAATCAACATGCCTTTTCCACCTGGACACCTGGCATTGCGTGACCTCAAGTTAAGGCACTAGAATGATGTGAAAAAGTCTAGAAGTAGAGTATCTGGAAGAAAGGAGTAGGTCATCAGCCCATTTTCCCCAGCACTGGATGAAGCATTCCTCAGCTACTTTGCTCACTGCTTCCACACATTATGAGTGGCAGAGACTAGCCACTTAAGCATCAGAAAGGAAATAGTGACAGGGTGGAGAGCCAAGAAAAGGAGTGATCAACATCTCTCCATGGGACATACAGAATCTGTCCAGGACTAGACTGACTGGTGTGTGTTGGTGGTAGTTAGACAAAGGAACAGCCATTGTTGGAATAGCCAGAGCTGGCCCAGAAGAGAAGAGGTGAGACTGAATTGAGCCTGAACTGAAGATCAGCTGAAAGAGATAAAGAGCTTGTGATGATAATGGGAAGAGTGGGAGGGAAGTAATAATGGTGATTAGCAGAGATAGGGTGGGAAGGGGAGAGAAAAATTCTCCCAAGCAGGAGAGAGGGTTATTTTGGGAGCCAATCCCTGAAGATAGGCACTTTCAAACAACATCAGTGGTTTAAATCAATTTTTAAAAAATGAAAGTCAATATGTACTGGGTTCTGAAATCTGATGGACCTGATTTGTTCCTTGGTTCTACCTTTTGAGTGGTAGTGTGACTGTTGGCAAGTTTCTCCACTTCTTGACCTCAGTTTCCCCATTTCCAAAATGGGATAACCATAATAACTCCTTCCCAGGACTAGCAGGATAAAATAACATAAGTATAGCACCAGTCCCTGATGCACATGTGTTTAGTAATTTCTAGCTGTTGTTAGTATTATTTGTGTTAGGAGTAGCTGCTTGTCTCGTTTGCCATTATCAAAAATAAAAAAGACCACCCAGGAGGGCAGTTTTATCCTGTGGTCAGCTTTGCAAAATTCAGCACAACCACAAGCCAGGAAAAATGGGTTTGTCTAGAGAGGTTCATTCTAGGAAAGCAAAGACAGACCTTCCCCAGAGCAAAAGTGTCACTGGAAAGTCTCTGTGTTACTCCCTGGTTCAAGCCTGACTCATGTGGAGAGGGACAAAGGTCATCTTATCTGCCTGCCTCTAGAACAACTCAGCCTATCGGCTGTGTGGTGACCCTGTGCCTCTGCTCCAATCTCCCATGGCGCGAGGCTCCCTGGGAGCTGATGGAGTGCAGTGTGCTGGCTATTGTCCCTGTAGACCCGTCAGTCAGGCGTGTGATGACAAGGACCTGCTTTGGGAAGTCCTGACATCATCCTCTGGCTATGCCCACAGGGCTGGCTCTGGGTGCTGGCCCTTGGGGATGTTGGCCTGAGCTTTCCCTCTCCCTCTTGGAAGTGATTAGATGAATGAGTCAGTTGTACTTTCCTCTGAATAAACATTTAAAATTCCAAGATTAAAATGAGATAGTTGGAGTCCTAGTTACCTTTCTGCTAGGAGCCACACCAAGGGCTGGTAACCACGAACAGGAATGTGAAAATAGACTTTGCTTATCTACTCGCAGGCTTGAGCACTGCTGGGGAGCTGTTTTAATTCACGGACATCCTCCTGGAAGAGTCCGAAGCAAAACCCATTTCCTAAGGAAGATGATCAATGTGAAAGGAGCTGTAGTTAAAATGTTTTTGACTAAAGATATTTCGGTATCTGTCAGTAGCAGGTGCTTTGTATGCCAGACAAGGCGGAGCCCACTGCTCCTGGAGGGGGTCAGATGCCTTTCTTGTGGAAGTGGTTGTAAGCAGATGTTTGGAGAAAAAAGCAATTCTCTTTCTCAGACTCCTGGCATTTAGAATTTTCTTGAGTCTTTTGCTACATCCTGATCCTGGACCACAAGTCAAGAACAACTGAAGTGCAAGCCTCCTCAAGATGCTCAGAACAGGCCTGTTGCTTTGGTAGGTGGATAATTTCAAGCTAAGGGCTCTGCAGATTCACAGCAATTTTACCATTCCTTTATCTATCTAGAATAATGAAAATTAAAGTACTACCCAGAATTAGATTTTTTACACACAAAAAGACCTTTCTGTCAGAGAAACCTATTTATATGTCAGGGCAGACATTTAATTACAGAGCATCTGGTCTTACCATGTGAGCTGCCTTCACCTCATTATATGAACCCCCTTCTCTCTCCTTGGATCCTCAGGCCCCTATCCCATTGCCTAATTTAGGAGGTATACATCTGTCTATCTATATGTCTATAATCGATAGATAGATATTTCCTCGTTTTGCCGCATTGATCTTAAAATCTACATCTATGCAGATTTGCCAAATGTATGTGATTAAATTTGTTCTTTTCTCCTTTTCTGTCTGATGTTAATTTGATTGCTTGACCAGCTCAAGGGGTGAGGGGTAATTTTCTCTTGGTCTTTACAACAGTTAAAGTGTAGTCAGCTCTTGACGCTCATTCTCTAGGGATGGACAAGAATATCTGATGTGTGAAGACCCTCTCGCTTCTCCTGCATAGGACTTCACCCTTTCACAAGCCCTCTCAGGCTGGTGGGAACCACTCCCCAGCTGCAGCCTCACTAGGGCATAGCACACCCATCTCTCAATTATGCCTGCAATCACTTTGGAAGGGGCAAAGTCTTCCCCTTTTATAATAAATCAATAATCTACTAACTAAATGATTTCCTGAGTTTCATAAGTTGCTCTAGCAAATTAATCAAATCTGTGGAGGTCATCCTAGGTCTTCTGATTTCTAGCCAGTTGTTCAGAAGTACAAGCAACAACCTGGACTTGTAACTGGCATTTGAAGGCTAAGAGTGGGTCGTGGAAACGTCTAGTTTGTAGTCAGTTGTCAGAGCAGAGCTAACAATGTGTGCTTGTAACTGCATCGGAAGTAGAGGGCAGTCTTGTGGGGCTGAGCCCTTAACTTGTAAGATCGGATTCTATCTTCAAGTGGATAGTAGCAGGATTCAGTGTAGCTGGTGTCTGATAATTGCCTGGGAACAGAGGCTCACCCACACCACTCCACATATTGGAACTGGATGCTCAGGCCCCGTCAGTGGTTTTCTGTGGAAACGCAGGGATTCAGAAGCATGCTTCTGTGGGAAGTGACCAGAAGGAGGTCCAAGCCTCTCCTTTGCTGGCCAAGTCAGAAAGCCGGCTCTTCCTTCATATGATGTCACCGTCATCTGATGTACCTCTGTTTTATACAGCTGGAGTCTGTAAAATCCTACCTGACTCAAAAAATTAACTTGCAGGCTGGAAGTAGATTGATAATTTGCACCCTGAGGAAATAGAAGTATGTGGGGTCGGGGGAAGACTTGCTGGGATCATTCTGCTGACTGCAAGAGGGATGGCATCTGGGAATGAAGAAAAACCCATGGGTGGGGGCAGTTCTCTGTTAAAAATACTATGTGGGGAGAAAGGTTCTAGATTATTCTGTCAGAGTCGGAGAAGAGTTGGTCTCTGATAAAATCAGGAGGGGGAAGACCATAATCAAGTATTCCACTCAGATCTTGGCAGAAAGAGAAACACAGCTACAGAGAGAACTGGGAAGTATAAACACATCTGGAAAGGCACGTGGGGAGAGAAGGGGAAAAGCACAGACAGGAGGAGAAGGAGCCACAGCAAACCACAATCCTGAATAAACCACAACCACTTCCCCAAGAGAAGAAGATCTCAACAAGTAACAGAAGAGTGGGCTAGATCTGCATCACTGCTGGAAGGGCTTAAAGCACTCTCTACATCTGGTCTCTGAGCAACCTCCTGTGTATCTGTGACTTTTCATGTGAGGCCTTCATCTTGTCCATAAACGCTCTTAAGCCCATTAACAGAGTACTGCTAAAGAGTCTGATGCATGGTTGATAACAGCCCTTCCTTCCCCACAACTGGTGCCTGCTGCTGAACTTTCTTGGATTAGGTCATCTTATACCCTCTACCTCTTTCTCTAGCCACATCTCTTTATTTTTCACAGATAACCTGCCTCTACCTTAAATATTATGGCTTAACAGCCTCTTGGTAGACTTTTTTTCCTTTTTGAAATATCCTCTGCTTCACCCAGTTACTCTTTAGTGGATATTACTGATTCTTTGTATGCTGTGCTACTTCTAGTTTTACATTTTTACAGTGCCTATGACCTTTCATTATGATACATAATTATTGTGCTTTTGTTTGTTGTCTGTCTCGCAACTAAAATATAAACTCTATTAAGGCAAAATTCTGTATGTTTTGTTCACTGAGAGACCACATGCACTTAGAGTAGTATCTGACGCATAGAAGATAGTTCAGAATTGAATAAGAAATGAAATGGCAATCTTACCTAGTTCGTTCGTTTAACCCACAGCTAGACTAAACTCTGTTTCAACTCTGTTGCTTTAGAGCAATATTCTTTACTGAATTCTAGAACTCATGGCTTGCTTAATCCCTGCCCTTGGATTTCCTGCAGGTTTCTTAAATGTAATAATTGGAAACAAAAATTATCATCTCTAAGCAATTCTGCTCTTCTCTCATGGCCCCTGTCTTAATGAATGGTTTCCTGTTATCCAGTTGCTTGATAAACACCTAGCTAGCATCTTTGAGCCATTCCTTTGTTCAAATTGATATATATTTTACTAATCAGTTAATCATACCAAGATAATTACCTCTAAGATGCTCTTTTTTTTTTCATACTCACAGTCATGACACTTTGTCAAAATCTCATCCAACAAGTCTAATAGCCTCCTAAATGGAATCCCCTGATTCTATTCAGTATTCCATTGAATTCACTTCATATTGGCAGCGAGAGGGATTTTTCTACCAGGTAAATCCCCACTACGTTCCTACATAAACATAGCTCTGGCTCCCAAAGGCTCTTCCCTGCTATTACTATTATTATTCTGATGATGATACTATTCCTTGTCATAGAATTAGAAAAGTGCTTAAGTTCCCTTAAGTGATGAGAGAAGTTTGAATTTCTCTACTACTTTTAAAACACAATTGAATATGCCTTTATCAACCTAACCTTGCCTAGGACTTCACCTCCACCCTCTCCTTTCAGGACTCACATCTTCCAGGATGCCTTGGTTCTGTACATGTATGTACACACATATGTGTTTGTATGTATACATGTGTTACATTACATATGTGTCACACATGTATTACATGTATGTATTACTTTATATGCAAATAAATTACATTATATAGATCTATATATAATGTAAATGTTGGAAAACAGTTCAGGCTCTGTATTCTTGAGTTAGGACGTATTCTCAATAAATAGCAAATTGAGAAACCACAAAATAAAAGATTAATAGATTTAGCCATATAGAGACTGAAAACGTCAATAGGTTAAAACATAAATTCAAAAGGCAAAGGACAGACTGGTAAGAGGATGTGCAATCCCTGTGACAGACCCAAAGTTATTTTTTCCCCTCAAATAAATAGCTTTCACAACAATGTAGGGGAGAAAATGCCCAGCAGAAAAAAGAGAAACAGTCATGAATTTTAAAGGTCCCATAACCACATGAAAAAAATATAATCTCACTACAAGTTAAAGAATGGAAATTAAAGTGATATCTTTTGCCTAGTATATGAGAATCAATATGAATTTTCACGCATGGAACAGATGTCTTAAGAAATGAAAGTGATGCCCACTGGAGACATGTTCCTGTTCTAAATTGTGTCAGAGTAAAGGCAGAGATAGTACGCTGCTGAAAAGGCTCGTTCAGGTTCAAGGGCATGACACTGAATGTGGAGGGAGAGAGCAAAAAAGAGGAAGAGTCATATGGGAGATTCAGGAGGTGCTGGCAAGGAGCATATTGGCTCTTGAGTTGATATTTTCATCTTTATAGGTTCCAAACACAAAATTCATGTGGCCGATCAAACAGTGTGTGAGAGCAAGGTTCTATAATGTGGTTAATAAGCTTGATTAGGTCAATAATGAATGTAGTATTTGACAAAATGTCTTTATATATCCTTTTTGACAATGTGTCCATACTCTATATATACTTATCATAAATATATATTAATATATTATTTATTTAAATATATATTACTTATATAATTCTGCTTAATGGCAGAATTGGCAGAAAGCAAGTGAGCCTTGGGGAATGTTACCTTTTCCTTTCTTCCTTCTGCCATAATTTTCCCAGTAAACTCAGTACACTTAGCTGTTTGCATCTACTTGGTGTCAATTGTTCAAAAAGGATACAGAATGATCTTATAATGTCTATGTTAGAATTGATTCTTATGTCTCCCCCTTGATTATTTGTACTTCAAACATGTAGTGCACACCAGTGTTTTCAAAAGTCTTCACACAGTTATACAAGCTGAACTCACTACCAAGGGTTTGTGGGTTGAGCCTAGAGTGCCCAAATTGGGCAAAGAATTCAGGTCTTTTCACTTAGACCAAGTGCTTTTTCCATACCCCAGGCCATTCTCCTCTAAAAGAGAAGGGCTAGAGAGGACCATGAGTCCTACATGATGGGACTGTGAAGGGGAGATGTATGAATGATTACATAAAGTCAGGGTCTTAGCATTTACTTAACTAAAGTAAAATTGGTCTGTGTTAAGCTGTCCTTGGAGGGTGGTTGGGTGGGAGTTCCTCCCTTTCTTCCGGGACCTCTGGTTACAGGGAGCTTTCTGGGACAACAATCCACATACCACTCAAGTCTGGTGAGAGGTCCACACCCAAATTACCCTAGCCCACTTCAGATCAAAGAGCACACAGAGAAATGTCCATCTGGTCTACCTTTTATGGCTTCTTTTACAGCGGAATCAACAGGGAGTATGTTCTTCTCTACCAGCTCCAGTGGTCCTGGCCGGAGAGCAATTTTTTCATTGAGGTCATCTGCGAGTCGGGCTCTTTTCAGCTTCATCTGAGCAGTTGGAATGGACCTCTCTGCAGTGGAGGCTAAGGGGTTGGAATGAAAAGGACCAGTTCTAGAATTCAATGTTTTTTTTTTTTTTTTGCTTTTGTAACCAAAACATTGCATCACATTGTGCTCTACCATCCTAATAATTTTTCCGTGCAATCATCATCATTTCACGTGGATTAGCTGCAAAGATTAGACACTTCCAAATAAAGGCAAATAGAAAGTCAGCCGCACAGAAAAAGTTAAAGAAACTTGCTGGCAAGGGTTTTTGAAAAAGTGTACAATTCGATGATGATCCTGTAAGCAAGCAGTCCATGGGGCTACATAGCTTGCTGACTGTAAGCTACAGCACTGGGATATGTATCCTGCCTGTATATTGCCTGGCACAGGCTAAGCCTACAGTAGATAGTAGCTATTACTATAATTATAGAAGTATGACTTTA
Source organism: Galemys pyrenaicus (assembly GCA_019455555.1). Lineage (NCBI taxonomy): Eukaryota > Metazoa > Chordata > Mammalia > Eulipotyphla > Talpidae > Galemys > Galemys pyrenaicus. Next base: position 4,964,152 of record JAGFMF010011456.1, read on the forward strand.
TAAGGGGTTAAGACTTGTTGAGGTTGTGATACTGACTCAAATGTCCAGGTCGGTATAAAAAAAAAATAAAAATAGGTCAAAAGAGTCACTTAAACAGAGAGATTTTAAAAATTGATTTTATCAAGTGAGCAGTTTCTTATCATTTGGAGGGTGAGAAAGGTCACTCACAGTGCTTTAAATCACCTCTATTCTTTCTATCCTCTTTCCCTTAAGCCTTGATTTATTTCCATGAAAGAACTTGGAGGGGAATCTTGTCAACCATTTATTGTTAAAAATGCAGAACTATACCTTTGGATTCTATATGAGCTTATAGCACCACTCTTAACTTTGCAAATGTAGAGGTTTTTACAATAAGCTTCCCAGCCCCACTGCTCTTTTATTATCAACCTACTAACCCAGATCTTGTATTTGATCTAGAAATCTCCATATAGGACAGATCTAGGGATGTCTAATTGTTACAATAGGTGAGACTTGTCTAGAGGCTGAATCTGTGAAGCATTTAATGAGAAATGGAGAAAATATCCATTTTGTACGGGTCCTTCTGAACTTTCTTGAGCATCAACACAGGGTTCATCTTCAGAAAACACTCTTTCTCTGCACACCCAGCAGGATGCTTGCTCCTCTCCACCCAACTGCATCACATTTGCCACCAAACTCCCATAATCTTCCACCATAGTCCACTGGGCCCTCTCCCTGCTTTATTCCCTATTCCTCTCCTTGGCCCTCTGGTAGCCTCAATACCGTAGTCAGATTTCCAGGGTTTGGTTTAGTTTAATCTATTCCTTTGTTTTGTTTGTCTATATCCCACATCAGAGTGAAATCATCTTGTATTTTTCTTTCTCCTCATTTATCTCACTTAGCATAACATAATCCATTCTAGTTCCAACCACGTTGTTGTAAATAGCAAGACTCCACTTCTTTTTTTTAAATAGAGTTGAGTTGTATTTTACTGTGTATGCATAACACACTACCTTCTTAACCTACTCATTTGCAGTTTTCTTTTAAATCCTTACTTGTAGTTGCTGTGAGGTGTTCAGTCACATGGAAGCTTTCACCATTTATTCAACCAACCCCTTATTATTGGACATTTCACTGTTTTCAATGTTTCACTACTCAAATTAATTTCAAAAGATATTATTGTACGTAAATTCGTGTGTATCGATTTTCTTTGGATAAAACACTGAGAAATTTACTATGGACTAAAAGATGGACATAATTTTAAGGGATCTGGTATATGTTAGACATTGCCTACATGATCATAGAGAGTTAGTAAGTAGCACAGCTAAGATTGGAACCACGTCTGATACTTTCTTAACCCCATTACACAGCTTCCTAATGTTGTCTACATGGCCCAGAAAGACTGAACGATGGCCAGAAATTACCATTTTTTAAAGGCAGGGAAGACCTTTTAAGAGAAATTACAAACTGTATAAAAATAAAGAACCCTAGAAAGATAGCCCACCTGGACAGGCACCCCCTAGTTTATGACTGACTTCATGTACACTTACCTTGAAGTATGTGCATATTAACCGAGTCAGCACGGCCGGACCTGTTTCTAACTTTGCGCTTCAGGTTGTTTTCAGCCTGTAGACACAGAAAAAATCCTGCTATCAATGTCACACAGTGAATCACCTAGTTTTACCTTTAAAGAAACCCCAGTTTTTCTCAAAGGGGAAAGTATTCTTTTTTCAGCAAATGGAAAATGCAAATATTCCCTGTCGTCTTCTTTATGATGAAGTACTTCTGAAAAACCTCTATGGTAACTTAGGATAGAAAAATGAGACAAAGAGGTAAACAACTTAGGTCCACATCAGGACTATAGGCTTAAATTCCTTCAAGGGTCAGCCAGGCACATGAAATATACAGTGTATTTAGTCAAACATAAATGAAACTGATGATACTTTAAGTGGCTTATTCTATAGTCAGTCCCATTCCACTGCATCTTAAAACAGTCGTAAAATTAACTAGGATCAGAAATGAAATATAACCTAAGTCTGCTTAGTATGACACAATAACTTGTCCATTTTGTGTTTTTACTTGACTTTTTTTTTTAGGATATATGAGATGTAAAGTCTGCTGATCAGACCTACTGCAAGCTCAGGAGACACGTAAAGATTTTTCACTGATTCTTACAATCATGCTGATGACACTGCTGTTTATAGGGATGATGTGGGCTGTGGCGGGGTCTCAACCAAACCTTCAAACCTCAGGTCCTGATTCTAGTTCTGGGCTTTTATCTCACTACATTGGACCTTTTGTTTGGGGCTTGAGAGTGTTCTGCATATCACTTCCGTTCTGATAAAGGGCAATTATTCTCCAGGTAATATGAACCAGAGTCTCACAAGAACAACTCTGAAGAGTTACAGTGAGGGGCTCCTTTCTCTACTCACAAACCATAGGGCTAGCACCCTCAGGCAAAGAAATCCCAAGAGAAAGACATCCCCTGTGGCTTTCCTGAAGACTTACAGTGCCAGTGCTTGCTAACTAGCATTTTTATTATTGATGAATGCAGGTTGCAGAGATTTGTTATGGTGGTGTAGGACATGAGCTAATGTCCCTGCCCCTGCAATGCTAAAGAAGCCAGGAACTGAAATAGAGTAAATTCTGTTTGCCTTCCAATAATTGCAAGTAAAACAAATAAATTCAAAATCTATAAACCTGACAGACCTTTGAACTGAGTTTTTTAAACTACTGTTTTGTTTTGTTTTATTCCCTAAGAAAAGTCTATAATGAAAAGCGAGGCAGCTTGCAAACCAGCCTTACTCCCATTTTACGTCTCTTTGATCTCAACTGTATCCTTGAGTTGATTCAAATTCCCACCCCTGGCATTAGAAAGACTGAGGACATTTGTTTTTTAAACAAAAATTCGGCAATTTTAAGGTTGAGATATTTGATCTGATCTCCACAGTGTTGGTTCATAAGAGTAAGACATTATGCAGTACGGAGGTAGGATATAAGCAAATCGGCTGAGTTTGTTATAAAAATTACAGTAACCAATGCTACCTCAATAATAAATAAAAATTAAAATAATACAATTTAAATTCTTTTTTTTCCCCACCTCCTTGACAACTTTAAAAAATAAAGATAGTATTCCAACTTAAAAAAAAATAATTCTACTACTTTAACCAAAGTTTAGCTTTGGGAGGAAGTACAGGAAGGGCAGTTTGCAAAAAATTACCTTGTCACTCCCCAAATGTTTTCTTTGTTCATGGAATTCAATTGGACTTTTCAGTGCTGAAACAGAAAGACGAAGACATGAGCAGAGGTGGGCTTTGGGGCCCTGGCCAGCATCACAGCATTTGCGGGTGCGCTTGCTGAGCTGTGCACAGTACAGACGTGATCACCTTAATCAGGCCACAAGCAATCGGAGAGGAGAGGCCTGGAGGGCACCAGCTTCCCTAAAGCCATAGAATACAGAGGGAGGTGGAATTCAGGACTAAAACAGAGCAGAGTAGGCAGAATATGTGGCAGGAAGAGAAGTAGCAGAGATAGGGCATTCCAATTCCTGAGGAAATGCAGGGGCCCATGGAAAGTGGGGACACAGATAAGGCTCTACTTTGAAGGAGAGTGTAGACTGGGGTAACAAAGTCATCCCTTGTGACTTTGCTTTGCCCTTGAGTGCAGAAGTCTGGGTGGAGCTGTTGTCAGTGGAGCAAGAGGTGTCTGATTTGCAAGAAGGAACTTATGCTTTGGATATGGTACACGCTTGCCTGTTGGGGACAGTCAGCATGAAGGGTGCTGAGTGAAAAGCACAGAATCAGATTTTGAGCTGGAAGATAGTGAAATACAACTCAGCTCCGAACAAAATGGGAAAACTGAGCTTCGCTAAAACTAGTTGACTCACCCAGGGTCATAGATAGGGTTGGGAGCCTAGGTCCTTTGACAACCTAACTACTTCAAGATGTGATATTCAAAATATTAACAACCAGAAGACACAGGCACTGGCCTGAGCAGCAATGAACAACCTGGATGCAATGTCAGCCTCCATTCTTCCCACTATCCACTGCTCCTCGGCCCTAAGTCACCACACCTTTTCATGACAATTCAGGACTCAGCAAAGAAAAAAACATCCATTCAGCAAAACTCTTTTTCTCTTTTTAGTTTTCCTAGTCTCCTGGAACAATTTCAATCAAGACTCACAAATTGTATTTGCTACCTGTTGCACTTGCTACCTCTGTGGGTGACTAAAATAAATTGGCATATTATAATAATACTCAAAACAAACAATCACTTTTCATTATAAGTGATGAGGCTGATGAGCGGTTGGAGAGTTACATGGAATGTTTTTCTGAATTATAAATATGGATAGGCTGATGAATTGGATGATGCAGAATTCTAATGTTATTCCAACAGATGCCCCTTCTCAAGCAACAGACAGTAACTTAGTCATCTAAACATTGGCTGGCACAGAAATTGGGTCTCTGGCCAGATAGCACTTGGGGCCATGTATGTGTATATATGTGTGTGCATGTGTATGCATGCACACGTGTGCATTGCCTGAATGTGTACCTATGTGCACATGTGTATGTGTATGCCTCATCTGGCCCTTAAAACCATGCTATATTTAAGCACAGGTTTCAGATGGGCTTGCTGGGGATCAAGCTAACTCCAGTGTAGTTGCTTGAGTATCATCTCTCCACTGCTTCTACTAGCAGCTTCTCTTTGCTGCTTTTCATTCCTAACATGGGCTAGTTGCAAAACCCACCATTTCAAATGCTCTGCCCCCTCCACTTTTCCACATTCAGAAGCTCTAGTAAGACATCAGAGAAATGTGTGGTTTAGGGCCCTGCCCCTGCGCTTCCTCTGACTTGGGTCTGGTCACCAATCTTAGTGAGGAGGACTGGCTTTTCCTGCATTTGATCCCAGTTACAATTTATACTAATGGAGTCCTGAAGAGAAAGTCTGGCTTCCCTAGGTAACCATATCCTACAGAGTCTGCCTGGAGTCCAGTGGACCCTGGTGAATCTGTGCAATCTGTTTTGATTAGTCTTTACCTCTATCTTATTGTCTGTTCACTGGGTCATAGATAGTAGTGTGGCTTAATCATTTCCATAATCCAGAAAAGAAATTGATCTCAGCGAGACCTTCCTGAGTGGTAGGAACAACAACACATCGTTTTCCTCAAGAAGCAGCCCTGAGGGAACAGTATGAACCCATCTTGAAATATCACATACCAAATGCAATTGGTTTTAATTGGACTTATGACTTTGGAAGAATTTGTTTGATTCTCTTGTCCCTGAGGCTCTTCAATTCTAAGAAACATCACTTTTCCGGTATCTTAGCTTGTAGGACTTTGATTTAACATTTCTTGGTGTGAATAACTTCCCCGTAAAATGATTCATGTGGTCTAGATTTCCGATGCCAGGAGCACACAGGTCTTCTACCACAGCATGGGAGAAGCTATGTTCATTTAACAAGGACCTGAGAAGGCCAAGAGGTGTATAAACTGTATTCTACCACACAGGATTCTCCGCAGGGCTTAGGGATGTTACATGGGACCTTGGCTTGAGGTCACACTGTGGAAAACTATTCTGCCATGGCCCTGTGGTTGACATTTGCCTTTTCTATGACTCCAGAGAATGGGTTTTAGCCACCTCCCCTGAGGGTCAGCAAAAACTGTAAGGCACGATCTGCCCTCACAGCTCCGAAAGTTGACTTGTTGGAAAATTCATAAGGACCTCTTTTGCTGCCAGCATGGGAGTATCAAGTGGCAAAAATTTGTATTTAAGGGAACTGACATTAAGATGGAAAATGAATTTGGATTTCTAAATTAAAAAAAATAAATCAATGTGATTTCAAATTAAGTTATGATTATAAATTCAGTCGGCCACACATCTAACTCATTCCCTCTGGAGGAAGATGAATCGCTTCTCACCAGGGACTCATGTTCTCGCCTCAGAGTTTAGTTACGGGCTATTCCTATTTCTGTCCTCGCAGCTCCAGCTAATTTGGGTCAGCTGTGTGTATAAACATTTGCTTACTTAGAGCTCAGGAAAAGATTCTTAGATAAGGACAGGCCTCCCATAGGCCTCTGCTCTCTGCTTTTACTCTGTGCCTCCAGCAGGAGCCCAGAAAAAGGGAAAATCAGTTAAGAAGAGGAGTTTGACTCCCCAGCAGAATGTAGGGCTCTGGTTTGGTGGGCAGAGAGGGGGGCTGTGCCTGTGGCCAGCCTGACATCTCCCCCAGGGTCGTTCACAGTCAGGCATGGAGGGAGAGCACCCAGCACTTTTAGGGACCCAGAGGCAGAATCAAAGAAGCAGATTCCTGAGGGAGTAACTGGAGCAGTGGTTCTCAAAGTGCAACCCCCATACCAACATCTTCAGCGTCACCTGCAAACTTGTCAGAAATGTCGTTTCTTGAGCCCTACCTCAGACCAACACCTTCTCAGACTCTGGGAGAAGGGCCGAGAGGTTTGTGTTTTAATAAGCTCTCTCCAGTTGATCGGATACTTAAGTTTGAGAACCACTACTTTGGCGTTTAAAAGGCCAGTGGGTTCTGATCTGGAGTCCTTGAGAGTCTAAGAGATGAAAAAGGGAGCACTGGCAGATGTTTTGAATTGATTTTCAGTATTTCAAAAAGCTGAAGAAAATGTCTGCCTAGAGAAAGACTGCTGAGGCTAATAGAGCTGTCACTTTCCATTGCTGCTGCCTAGAATCACGACGATGTGGTTTGGTAATGGTTCTCATCACAAAAGTGCTGGTTTGCAAGTTTATACGCCATTCATGAATCAAAAACAGACATGGATTTATAATTCATATATACATATACAGTTCTTTGGGAAGAAGACAAAATTATTTCAAATTAAAGATTTATGGAAATGATAAATATCATTAAAGAAAAGTCTCAGGTGACTAAAAATTTGGGAAATGTCCATTTGGGCCCAGTCCTTGCTCTGTCATCTATTTTTGGTGTAACCTTGAACAATTCTGATAATCTTCTTGTGTTCTCAGTTCCCCACTTATAAAACAGTTTTAGTAGTGCCTGTCCTCCCCTGCTTTGCAAAGGGAGACAAATTGCATCATGAATATTTTTCTTCCAAGCAAAGGGGTATAAGCTATGAGTCAGTGATAACCCTTGGAAATTATATTCTCTTTAGGTTGGCAATAAATTGTTTATTCAGTACCCAAACAATAATCTTAGGAGTCTAAAGACAGTGGATTTTCCTAGTGGAATTCTGTAATATTTAAGACTTGCCTTGAACACTTGGAAGATTTGATGAAATTTCTCAGAAGAAGGGGTTCAAAACAAATTCAAAAGATCCTGTAATTACAGCTTTACTAGTTTCTAAGGAGCAAGGAACCAGAAAATTAAAGGAAAAGTAGGGGTTGGGGTAAAGGAGAAAGAAGTTAGAATTTTTGACTGAAATGGGTTTGGCAGAAAAGTCCAGGGAACCTTTTCCTGTCTCTGAATTTTAGATGTTAGAAGGAAGGGAAGAGGCGGCCAGATTAACCCCCTTGTGCAGTGTTCTGCTCAGCAGCCAAGTGTGTGGTAGGTGCTGTGGGAGAAGCCAAGTCAGATGAATGCACTGAGAACAGGAAGAAAGACTTTGCCCAGTCAACTTCTCAAAACTATATGAAGCTGCATGTGGTGTGGGCACAGGAATTGCCCCAGTCATTCTTCTTGCTATTCAGAAGTATCACAGAATTCAGGGATTTACCAAGGCTTTGCGGTAAGTATGTGGCTGCTGTGGCTTGGATTAGTCTGCAAAACAAATAAAGGCAGCACCATTCATAGACAGCTCATCGTATCTTTAAAATCATTTACATTGATCAGCCCATGGAACCAAGCTGCCCAGACATTTTCTTCCTCCTGGCCAATGGTGGCTCTCTCCATGCCTCTGTGAAGTAATAGTCCCTCTGAACCCCCAGTTCTCTAAAATCCATTTCAGTTCTCTCATCTTGTTCGCACAATATAGACTTTCTCCACTCTCCTGTGGGTTCTTATAGATCACCCCACTCTAACAGCAGAGGGAGAGGGAAAGAGAAAGCAGTTTCTTTCCTTCACTCTGCCCAGGTACCCACTTCCATGTATTGCGGTCACCTTGCCCAATAGTGGGAACAATTAAGCAGGGGCGATTTGGGGCTCCTGCTATCTGGTAAATTGTGTCTGACTCCTCTGGGGTCCACAGGGCCTTCCTCACAGCAGATGGTCAGAAACATTCTGTGAATTACTCTATGATTATTTCTCTAACCCAGATAGCTGGTCGTCATTCTGCAGCAAGGGTTTCTGAAGTGATTGGAATAAAATGTTAAGATGCTACCCAGGAAAGTGATGTCCAAGGAAAAGACTTGTGGGGGAGAAAATTTGCAGAAGAAATGATCACCAGATCCTGCCTCCATAGGCCAATCAGAGCAGGAGATTTTTCTGCCCTTCGGTCAAGAGAAAATAGGGAAACTTGGTGTCCTCTTGCAGTCTTGAACCTGTAAGGGAGGGACAGTGAAGCCATTCCCGTTGCCATCTAGTTGAGAATTTCTATTTTGAGAATAGAGATGGAGTTTCTGGCATCTGTTCAAATAATAAACTCGTTTTAAAAATCGAGGTGTAATTGACATATAGCATTATACTAGTTTCAAGTGTACAACCTCTGACTTTAATATTTATACGTTTTGTAAAATGATCTTAAACAATACATTGTAAGTTAACTTCAAGACGACGTTGCACTAAGATTTCATGACAATTTTGAAAGTGTGAGTTCTACAAATGGCATTATCAATGTGAAAGCAATCTAGAATCTGACCAGAGCATGTGCTCAAGCCTGAGAACACTTTTCCCGCTGTGTAAAGTTGTTGCAGAGGTTCTGTTTGGCCTCAGAACCCTGCCTTTAACTAAATTTAAGGAATAGAATCTTAAGTTTATTCAAAGGTCCCGAAGGGGAAAACTTAAGCCCAGGATATGCATTAAAAACAAGCAAATGTTTAAGATAAATAGCTAAGGGGAATTGTTTTGTTGTTGTTGTTGTTGTTAGAATTATTTATTTATTTATTTTTAATTAATTATATTTGACATCATTTGTATTCCCCAGGGAGTACTCACCACCATTCCACCCGTGCGTGCACCATCACCTCAGTCCCTTGTGCATTTTCTGCCCTCATCCCTGTTTTTGCCCTCCCCCCCTTCCCCTTCCCCCGATTGTCTCTTTGGTTTATCTTGGCTTTTGGTCTTGTTGAGTTTTTTGTTTACTTTTGGTTATAATTGCCCAATTCCTTGAACGTATTCTTTGTTGTTGCTGTTGTTCTTTCATATTCCTCCTAATAGTGAAGCCATCCAATATTTTTCTCTTGCCTTCTGACATGTTTCACTGAGTATAATTCCTTCTAGTTCTATCCATGTTTCTATAAATGTCCCTAGTTTCTCATTTTTGATTGCTGAATAATATTCCATTGTGTATATGTACCACATCTTCTTGATCCTAGCTAAGGGGAATTGTAACAGAGAATTGGTTGCTGGTTGCTGGGAATTGTTAACTCATCAGCAACCTCAAAAGCAAGCCCAAGAAGGAAGGAAACAATTCGACTGCATTCATTTGAACTAGTTTCACTAGTCAATTGAAAATTATATATGACCCAGTTCTTTAGAATTAGTGAGAGAAAACTTTATCTTTTAACCACCTATTTGATATGCAATTGAAGTGAGATCTATCATACAGTTAAGTTAGTGGAATTTTTCTTTCAGTCTTGGTATACATCATAATATAGAACTGAACTTATTTCATCAAAATCATTGGTTTATCCTTGGCATTTTCATACATGCATATTTTTTATATTCTCAAAGTCTAACTATTTTTTTAACAACAGAATACTTCATAATAGAATATCATAATTCATTAAGTGCTTTTAAAGTGCGAGTGATTCTTTCTGAATATTTGAGAAAAGAACTTTATCTATGACAGTTATGTCACAATAGAAGACTTCTTCTTTTTTTTTTTTTTGCACTGGACTACCTCTTGAGGTTTGAGCTAATATAAAACTCAAGAGTAATTTTGCCAAAGGGTGGAAGGTAGGGTTTTCTGTTGATCAAGTAGAAAAGAGTAGTGCTACCAATAATGCTATGTAAGGACAATTAACATGATCATCAGATTTCAATGTAGGCAGTTATGATGTTTTAAAAGGGGTGGTAGGACTGCAATTTTTCCAAATTTTATGAATAAAAGGAAACTTTACTGATAATTTTATTGTGCCCACACTTAAATTCTCACAATTCAACTTTGAAGAAAATAAGACCACTTTGGAACCTGGGTTTAGAACACTTGAACAATATGTTAGGCCTCCTCAACCCCAGTTTCATTAACATCGAAGAGCAAGGGGCTTGGGCTAGGTCACAGTGTTTAAATTCTATTGTAAAGAGAACCAGCACTTCCAGGGGAGGATAATTAGGGTGCATCTACATGGGGAGCCCAAGTGAATGGGGCAGAGGCTGTTAATCCTGTTTCAGCCAATGTATATTCTTCCCTTCATTCTATCCTGCTTCCTTCCCTTTCTCTCTTTCTCTCTGTTTCCAAAAAAGCCAAATAATAGAATGATACTAAAAAGCCCTCTTGTGGAAGGTAGCAAGTTACACCTTGAGTTATACTTATCTGTGTTTCTTATCCCTTTTTCCCCTAAAATCTTGTGTCTCTTCAAAGGATTGTCTCTTGCTCACTTCTGTCCCTACAGTGCCAGGCAGAGTCCTCTGCACGTAGTTTGGTTTGTCATAAAATTTATTGACTTCCATGGAACTGCAAACACGTGAGACCATCTGCTCCCCTTTCTTCTCCCCATCGGTTGCCTTTACACTTGTACCCTTAAGTGCTGGGTAAACACGCACTGCTCTGCACTAAATTTAGACCGCATGTTCTATCTCTGGCTGGGTTGAAGAGACTACCCATCTCTGGCCCAATCTCTCAACAAGTGGAGAATATTCCTTGCTCTAGTTTTCTGAGGAGAGCTAAGGCGTGAAGGTTTGTCCTGGCAGGGCCTGCAGTGAGAACTGCTGTGACTTTGACCCTTTCCCACAGCAGAATCCACACCCTTGAAAGAAGGTGGCTGAAGATTAAGGAAAACTAATGATAATTAACATTTATCATTTTGCTTAACTCAAAATATTTATTGTGCATGGGACTTTTTTCAGTAACTACATTAATGATATAGTGGAGTATGAAGGCAAAATTTCAGCCAAGTAACATTTATAGGCACTCTTTGATTGTGGAAATCTAGAAAACAAAATATATCACACATACATTTGTGTAATATATCCCATGACACAAATGGGCATTTGATTTACACAACTTACATAGAGATGTAATCACCCAATAGGTAGGAAATTTCAAATACATATTCTCAATAATCTTTCTTTTTTGACCCAAATTATGGCCAGTAATTCAACATTACTTCTAGAATGGAACTGCTCATCAGTCTTCCATAACAGAAGCACTTGAGAATATTCAATTCATTGTGATTCTCGTACCCCAAACGGAAGTGAAGTCAAGGAAGTGAGAAAAAGATTGTTATGATGCTTCTGAGGAATAGCGATTATAACCGATTCTAAAAGTAACAGAGGGTGAGGGATGCCCATAATGAATTGTATTTTGCCAAAAAAAACCAAACCTAGACAAACCTATATCATTAAAGGGAAGCTCCTGCAGGTGAGTAACATTTGGGCAGAGTATCTAAGGTATGGGATTTCTGTTGAGACAGGTTCTATGGGAGATGAAAAAACATGGTGCTCTGAGCTGCTTTCCGGCTCACTGGTAGGATGGTCCTTCAGTGATGGATCAGTAAGTAAGAGACACAGCTACTCACGTGGTATTATGCCTTGGTTAGCCAGCTGTTCCTGGGTCCTTCTCTGTTGAAGTCGTAACTGCAAAACTTAGAAAAGGAAGCAGTAGTTTGTGAGTTGCACTAAATAGGACTACAATCACTTATTTTACATCATACACATCTTGCATGACTTTTATCTAGAATAGTTACAAAAGTGTGAGGTACATTTCATTTCCATTGTAGAAACAAATGGAGAAAGAAGGATGAGAGAAGCTGAGAGAGTGGCAGGGTTTTGGAGCAAGGAGGGAACAAGCTGGGATTAAAACACTTGTCTCCTTTTTGAAATAAATGTTATTTTCACAGTAGCATCTTCCCTTCTTCCCCACTATACCCACCTGGGAAATGAATACCATCAATCTCTGTTAGGGATTTGGCTGTGATTTCGAAAGGAGAGACAGAAGGAAGAAAGGCTTTGGAGTCTCACATGGTTAAAACCTCATCTCTAGTCCCTTTATAGGTGGGTAACTCTGGAAAAGCTGCTTAAACTCGCTGACCTTTACTGTCCTCATTTATAAGTGGGAACTGTGTGTACCTTGTGGTGCTGCTATAAAGTTTGATAAAACACTGTACACAGGCTGCTTAGCGGAGTGTCTGGCATGTCATAATTCATCAATAAATGATAGTATTTTGGGGAGATGGGGTTCATGTGGAAATTCAAATAAGGGCTTTTGGAGTCATGCCTTACTTAGAAAAATTAAAATTAATTATAGTCTATATTATAAAAACATGTACTATCCATATCACAATATATCAAAAATGTACCCATATAACAGCACATATGTATCAATAATAATATGCTTTTTGCTACTTATAAACTATTTCTAATATATATATTAGTTATAGTATATGATGAAGATAATAGAAATGGAAATGAAAGAGAAAATATGAAAAATATGTTGAACAAAATGTATCTGAAGAATTTGGTGATATGAAGAAAGAGAGACAGCTATACTACTATCTATAAAGGCAGGTTAGTTTTGGGTCTTTCAATATGCTGTAGGAAATTCAAGGATTCCACAATGTCATATACACCTGTGTCTGCAAATATCCACCTTTCCTCGGAAGGGGGTCCAAAGTGTTGTCAGATTCCCAAAGAAGGCCAAGCCCTCCAAAATCTGGGCTTCCTGAGCACATAGAAAGGTAGCAACAGCTCTGTCTTTGCAGTGCACTATACACATACTACCAAACTAATTTCCCTAAAACTCTTTTCATAAGATTACTTTTTGCAATGTTCTGTTGTGGTCCCCTTTCTATTCTTCATATAAACTCTCTTCTCCAACTTATCCAAGCCCAACACCACCAACAATAAAAGTGTTCACATCCTTTGCCTTTTATCAAGATGGCTCCACATGTGGAACATGGTGGATGGTGAGGCCAGGCTATAATCTCAATTTATTCCAACTAGTTGGCAACTGTATATAACTACACACACATAACCATGATTTGTTGAAGAATTTTCCTTTGCTCACTGATTTGTAATGTGACAGTTGCCATTTACTAAGCTTCTATATTAGGCACAAACTGTTTCTAGGTGCTGATTTCTGATTTATAGTAGTTTATACTTCCTATCCCTTTCCTTTTTTAGCAACAAAAGTAGTAAATGTTTTCTATTTCAAGATGACAAACTAAGCACACACCCGATTCCTATAAATAACAGAAATGATAGTTTAAAAAAAAATCTATACTGACACTGGAAAAGGAGGGAGTTCTTCAGTGGATCAAAACTACAAATAGTCTATAAGATATAAAAAGAATATGGTGTTGAAATGGAAAACTACATCTCAGGATAGATGCAAATGAGTGATTGAAAGGAGCAGGAGCGGGTCCAAGGCATGGCAGCAGGGTTGTTAGTTGAGGTTTCAAAACAAGAGGTCAACCTCCACCTTGTCCTGAAGCCCTCCCCACCTTGGGCCAGACACTACTTATGGGGGATGGTACCATCTGCCTCTAGCAGATAAGGCATCTCGGGAGACACAGGAGTGGGCTCCCTGGCTATTGGCGATACTCAAGAGGGTACTGAATCTTTCATTATCTGAAATTAGCTACTGGTACTCCTGCACATCCCAACCAATCCTGAAGTCAGATCAAAACGCAAGTGTCAGCAACATGCCTTTCCCGCACAGACTGTGCTCACCGTCACCCCAGAGAGCCTAACAGGTCTTCACAAAGGTGCAGTGTGAGGGCATGATCAATGATCACCTAGTATGGGAGGAATGTCAGCACCGTGGGAGAAAGACTCTAACCTGAGAAGGAAAGTATGTGTGGATTGAGGTAGCACCAGGGAACAGGTCTTTCTTAGAGAGATGCAAGACAATTTTCATTAATTAAAAGTAAAATAAACTATCTTATACCCGTTAAGATGGCTACAATGAAAGAGAGAGAGAAAATAACAAGTGCTGGTGAGGCTGTGGAGAAATTGGAATCCTTGCATACCATCCTTGCGTACCATTGCTGGGGATATAGAATGGTACAGCTGATATGAAAATAGTATGCAGCTCCTTAAAAAATTAAAGATAAAATTATCATATGGTCCAGCAATCCCACTTCTGAGTTTGTATTTAAAAGAAATGAAAACAAAGATTTGAAGAGACCCATGTTCACGGTAGCATTATTTATAATAAGTAAAAGATGTAGTAATCCAAGCATCTATCGGCAGAAGCATACACAAACAAAATGTGGTACATACATACAATAGAATATTAGCCTTAAAAAGGAAGGGAATTCTGACACATGGTGAGTATAGATGAAACTTGAACATTATGTGAAGTGAAATAACCCCACCACAAAAGGACAAATACCAGATGATTCCACTTAATGTGGTATTTAGAATAGTCTAGAGTGAATAGGACAGTGACTTCCAGGGAAAGGGAGAAATGGAGGATTGTTGTTTAAAGGGAAGGTTTTCACTTTTGTAAGATGAAAGGAAATGTTAATGGAAGGTGGGGCAAGTTTGCACAACAGTGTGAATGTGCTCATGTTACTGAACCATACATTAAAAATGGTAGATTTTAAATTGTGTGTATTTTACTAAAATTTAAAAAATTAGATAAAAAATCAAAGTAAAATTTAGTTCATTAAAATAAGCAAACTTGAATGGGTAGCTGATTATCAGAATGAATATAATTAAAAATGAATTAGAATACTAGATGATGGAGCTGAAGTGTCCTCTTTGATGTAACAAAAGGGATAAAGAGATGGAAAGCAAAACTAGTATTAACTCACTGTAGGAACATTAAGTTTCCAGGAAAAAGTACTTATCTATAAACTCAAGATAACTATTAACTAATATCTGATGCATGTACTTGAGATCCTTTTTCCTATATGATTATCTGGGATCACATTTAAAATTTTCCTCCATTAACTGCCTTTTTATTATTAATATAAGCATGGTGTATTCCAATTATCATTTAATATTTTTAAATAGATGTTATTTTAGTCACAACATAGTATTACATTTTTTGGTTATTCTATAAGGTCTTGAAACAAATTTCCACTGTTGGCTGTTTAGTATGTTTGCAACATTTTACTATAAAAAACAACAGTGGATATTCTTTGTAGTGAATATAGTTATATAAGTATATATGTATATAATATAGTTAATATAATATGTATAATGCAATTTATATATTATATATAAGTATATATAATTTATATATTATTATAAGTATATATGATAGTTTATATATTATTTATAATGTAAATATATATATTATTTATAATATAAACATATATTTTCTGTAGCTTATATATTATTTTATAGTTAATATATTATTAACTAGTTATATATTATTTTATAGTTAATATTCTTTGTAGTTCATATAAAACCAGGTCCTCAATATTTCTCTAAAGTATACTCCTAGAAGTGGAACTGTTTGGTTACAGAAAATGTCAAGTTTGAAGACTTTTGGTATATAGGGCAAATAGCTCTCCTGAAAGGTGTTCTCATTTTCTCAGTAGCTCAGCATGCCTGGGTTACCCACTGCCCTTGGCCTTGCTGCTCTTATCACTTGGAAGCTGCTACAATCCTTCTGTCCATCGAAGCTGGAGGCCTGGCTGCCCGTTCAGGGCTCCAGGCCTAAAGGGAGAGGCCGGGAGCCAAGGCCAGGATAATCTTGGCAGTGGTTTTTGTCCCTGGGTGGTTCTTATTCAGAGTGAATGTCCACATCCTTTTCTGTGGCTGCTGCTGCCTGCCATGTGGGAGAGCCCTGGAATCTTGTGCTCAGTGAAGCAGTCCTTCCCTCTGGGTACAGCTGCCCTCAACCATGACTGACCTTCTTCTCTCTGTGCCTCTTTGTGTTTTGCTGAGCAGCACCTCCTGCCTTGGTTCAGCTCGCTGTGGCCATTTGTGTTCCCAGGGCTCTTGGCAGACCTCCACTGATCCACTAGAGCTAAAAATAGTTGGGGCAGCGGGTTGCCTTTGGCCCATGCCTTCGCCCCACTCCCAGTTCTAACCACCTACAAATTACAGATTTCATGGCGTTTTCTCTTCCCTTCCTCTAAGGCTATATGGTTATCTTTGGGAAGTAAAGAGAGAGAGGTGAGCTCTTGGTGCTTCTCCTTATCCTCCCAACATGTTCCCTTACAGCTCTAATTTTTTTTTGCTGTAGAAAATATAAGGTTTGTAGGTTTTTGGTATGTAGGGCAAACAACTCTTCTAAAAGGTGGTTCTAATTTTTTTCCTAGTGGCTTGGAGAAATAGTAGATTGTATGTCGATCTTTCCAAGTTTCTGCAACCCAGGCCATTTATTATCCCTGTATTTTTGCATTCTCTTGGTCACTGGTGAACAAGTTGTTTCTTAACTCATATGTATGTTTACAGTCAAGTTGCTTCTTTACTCAAAGACCCCAGCTCTTGATTTGCTCATCAATCTGGCTATTCTTGGTTCAGGACTACACTATTCAAATTATTCTAGACTTATGATAGATTTTCATGTCTGAAGGGAGGATCTTTTTATTGCCATTTAAAACAAATGCTTCTTGACTACTCTAGCTTGTTTCCATCCACCCTTGCCCACTCCCTACCCCAGCCATGAACTTCAGAACCAGCATAGCAACTTCCACCCCCTCCCCAAGCACCTACTTCCCTCCAAAGAAGGAATACACTCATTTGATATCCTACAGTCATAAGCATAAACCCTATCAAGTGAGTGAAGCAGTCTCCTCCTTAATCATTATTAAAGAATTTATAGAAACTTTGGGATCAAGCGCAGTATAGAATTATGAATAAGTCCCCTGCATGCAGCTGGGTCTGGGAGGGAGCCCAATTCAAGAATGAGAACTAGAGCACTTCTGCACACCACCAGGTCACAACCAGACACGCCTCTTGCTTGTGCCAGGAGGGGGAGCAGAACCATCCAGGAGAGGAAGATTAAGTACAATTGTGCTGGTCTCTTGAGAATTTCAGGTTGAAGAAACAGGAAATCTCAAGACTGATGGATACTGTGACATTGCTCTTGTCACACAGTCATCTCTGTCCTATGCCCTAGCTGATGGGCAAAGCTTTCTTAAAGTGGAAGGGAGGTAGCATGACAGAGCAAGGGGTTGGGAATGGAAATCATAAACTCAACTCTGAGTCAAGTTGAGTCAAGTCAGTTACATCAAGTTAAGTAACTTTCAGCAAGTAACTGACTCTGGAGTCCTGACTTGCTCATCTGTACACAGCAATAATATTAACAATAAGTCACAAGAATCAATTTTGGGATTACTGGGATTGTTAATGAGTTAAACACTTTCTAAACTCTACAAGGCTGTCACAATCTTTCTGATTTGTATTGATGGTGGCTGCTTCAGGAAAAGTGCACCTGTTTACATCTGGCTACAGAATCTGAAGAAGAAAAGGGAGCTGTAAGTTGCCTTGTGAGACTAATGTCTTAAACATTGGCCATACCCAAGTTCCCTGGTTTCTGTGGGTACGTGGCACAAACTGGAAAGGAGGAGTTTTGTAGAAATCTTGTAAGGAAGAGGGGATTGAAGACATGGGTTATGAGGTACATAGAGCAAGGTGGGAAAGATAGAGGACAAAAAAAGGAGTGAAGAGAAACTGAGTCCTCAACACATCACACATCAGTTCTTTCATCTTCCTGTCCATCCTTTTATTTCTTTTCCCTGTCTCTTGGGCATTGCTATAATTGAAAAGTGCTAGTCTCTGGGATAGAAGTTTTTATATAAATTATCTCAATGAACCCTCCTAAGAACCTATTAGGAATCATTTTCCCCTGGTAACAGCTTCCTAAGACCCAGAGGACAGGAATAGCTCACCTAAGGCCATAGAGTTACAAACTGAGGGAAGAGAAATTCAACTCTATTTCTCTGGACTATAAAGTTTTGTCCCATGGGTACAAATTCCAGATGGAACTATTTGTTTTTTTTTAAGATATATTTATTTATGTATACAAGAGTTGGGGTGCAGGCCAGAGGTATGGGGGGTGAGAGGATTCACCAGAGCTAGAGTGGGGAGCAGAACAGGCAGATCTACTGAAATACACTACTGAGGGGAGCAGGGTGGCAAGATAGGAGAGATCTGCTGCACCATGTGGGTTCCCTCCCTGGACAGGGATCAAACTCAAGCTACAGTGGCTGCAGATAGATTCATAGTGCTGTGACTTAATCCCTTGTGCCACCAGGGAGACCTCTCCAGATGGAACTATTTGAGTGACAAGATGGTAACTCTGCCAAGTCTACCTTATGTTTAATGTGTTTCCTCCATGTGGAGAGGTTCTTTCAAATGAAGAGTCAGAGCCACTAGAACATGAGACATAATTCATGAGAACTGCCTCTACGGTAACACAACATGAAGGACTCTCAGCTCAGCATCACTGCTTACACTGTCTCCATAGAAACAGTCACATAGGGGACTATTTTCACCCGGGAGCCAACAGGTGACAGGGCGACAGTATCAACAACCTAGGTGATGGGTCCATCTGAGTCTCCAGTTAGGTTGAGCCCCTGAATGATCCCAGGCTGTGACGACATCACCACAGAGCTGTTGCCATGGTTTTGGTGAGAAGTATTGCTTTTCTGAGGATTTCAAAACACTTTATGTTCCAACTCCATGCTTGCTCATTCCTGACAGAGTGGAAAATGCGTCTCCTTGGCTGAAATGTTCCTCTTGAGTCCAGCCCAAAGATGACATTTTTAGGAAAGTTTGAGAAGAATCCTGTGGCTGTACTGAGTCACGATAGAGTGGAAATGGATCTTTGCTATTTAAAGAGTTTTGTGCTACTGTTTGAAAATGTCACATTGCTAGGGAACAGCGGAGATGGAAAACTTTCCATTTACCATCAACAAAGAGAGATTGTTTCAAATGTGAAACAATTGAAGAGAAGTTCTGGTACCTGTCTGACTGAAGTAGTAGGAGATAATGGGAATTTAAGAACATTAGTCTTGGCGTTCTAGAAAGGCTTTTCTTCCAGAATATAGCACATGTAGTTCTAGATCCCACTTTGCTCTTATGCAGTTGTTACATTAGACAGATCTCTCTAGATGTACCTTTCGATGTAAACCAAAAGAGACTGGATTAGCTTTGATCAGGCTTGCCCCAATTTACCTGTTAAGAGTCATGTGCGGGCTCACAAAAAACACCTAGTTTTTGGTCCCTTTACTGTAGATCATAGTCCAGTGAGTCTGAGGCATATTGGAAATAAATTTTAACAAATATTTCAAGAAATTCTGAAGAAAAAGTTTTGAGAAGTAGAAATAAACAATTATTTTATGTGAAAAATTGAGACACACATTTTAATACTGTTTTGTGCTTTGCTTTTTCAATAGCAATCAAC
The DNA here is from genome assembly GCA_019455555.1 of Galemys pyrenaicus. Lineage (NCBI taxonomy): Eukaryota > Metazoa > Chordata > Mammalia > Eulipotyphla > Talpidae > Galemys > Galemys pyrenaicus. The sequence continues at coordinate 4,983,722 of JAGFMF010011456.1, forward strand.
TGTTATTTTATGTGGATGTGTATCTGAGACTTTCATTTTTAACATTTATATTGTATTTCATCATGTTCCAATATCTTTTTAATTACTTTTCTTTCATTTTACATTTATTTTTTCCTCCAGAATAATGTGTCATTTTCTATTCTTCCTAAAACTACCTCAGTACCCCATTTTACTATACACTATTAACAACAGATAACAGAGCTATTCAAGAAAAAAGCTTTACTAACTTGATAAGTAATAATTTCATTATACTTTCTAATGGGTCAAACATGTTTTCAAAGATCTGTTGAGTAACAGTATCTTTGCTTGATAATGTTCTCTGTAGTTCTTTTTCTATTGGAATTTTTTCTTAAAGATTCAGGCAGGAGAGCTACTTGTATTTGCCACACATTAAGCATAGTTATCCACGTTGGTAATTTCCCCTGGCTTTTGGTTGGCCTTTCAATTGTGTTTGTGATGATTTCTGGCATTTAACATTTCAATATGCAATCCCTAAAAAAACTTTCATAATTTCTATCTTTGGTGTAGACTTAGAAAGATTTCCATATCCAGATTATATAGTCAATTCAGTGTTCTTATATTTTTTATAATTTTGGTTTTTGCATCTGACTTTCAGTACATCTGGAATTAATTTTAGTACATAGTATTAGAAAAGGCATAATTACTTTTTACAGATCATTAATTATTCCAACATTCCTATATCACATGGATTTTGGATGTCATTTTAATAATGTAGTATAGACATACATAACCTTAAATTTGTTTTTGCACTTTCTTTCTATTATGATCTTAATATTTGTTTTATTTGGTGTCAGGCTGGGTTTATCTTTATACCTATACCAGTAACAGAGGCACTATATCAAATTAAGATAGCAGTGCCATGTATTCATGTGAGTGTTTATATACAACTGTGAGAGAAGTTTAGTCTGATGAAACTGAAATCAAATGAATAAGTTCTGAAAATACTAAGGATTTTAAGAAAAAAGGAGCAAACAAAAGAAGAGAAAGCAAGAATGGAGGATTAGATAGAAAGAGGAATTAACAGAACTAGAGTAAAGCAACAAATATTTTTTATGGTAAGAAGAATATTTGTGAGTGTGTGTGTGTGTGTTTGTGTGTGTCTGAGGGGGGAAGAGAGAGAGAGAGAAAGAGAGAGAGAGAGAGAGAGAGAATATCTATTCCTGTGATGGCTATTAATTTATGTGTAATTAATAGAAAATAAAAGCTTTGTTAACCCAAGGGTATACCAGGTCTCACCCCAGAAAGAATAGAAGAAATAGGCCAACTGTTCTGACAAAACTCTGGATTTATGATGTTATACTTTTGCTCATATCATGAACTCTCCCTATACTCAATAGAAGAGCATTCTAATTTTAGTAAAAGGAAAGGAAAAAATACTAAAGAGAAAAGAGGAAGGAAAAATGGAATCAAGAAGAGAAAGGGAGTGAGGGCAGAAAGGAGAAAGGAGGAAGGAGGAAAAAGGGGAAAATAAAGGAAAAAATGCAAAAAATCTAATTTTACATAAAAGTTGCTATAAGAATTTCAGAATGAATCTGGTTCTGTGCTTAACTATCTAAATAAATTGGAAGCAGCGAACAGGGGACAAGATAATTTATGTGAGTGTTTTATCCTTCTTTAATCAGTAGAGTCACCACCACTCGCATCTCAGTGACCACGCTGACAGGTCTAACTGAAACCCAGAAGTCTCTCCCTTGCCACTTAAGGTGGAGAAAACTGCCTTTTCCTCCAAACTGGTCATAGAAGACTTTCCAATAGAACCAGCAATATTATCATCTCTAAGTAATAACACGAGGCATCGTAGTGCTTCCTAATTCTTTGAGAATTGTTAGTTCTGGTTCATCCTCTTAAGTACTACATGACCCCATGAAATTTTATCACCCAAAGAATCACAATAAAGTTGCTGAAATTTGCATGCTAAGATTCTATTTGGTCCATCCAAATAAATTATCATTGCTAAGAGCATCATCCCCTGCCATTATTCCTCCCATGTCACCATGGATAAACTCCCTTCTTCACGCCATCCTATTATTCATATCTGATTTATTGTGTGGTCTACTCTCCACTCAACTAGTTTTTGGATCGTCTTCTCCATTTTTCTTAAGCAATGTCCCATCGCCTTGCTGGTTTTGTAGCCTCTGACCAGCCTACTTGCCTTCACCCCTAAAAATGCCCAAAATAGATGACTGGATCAAGAAGATGTGGTATATATACATAATGGAATACTATTCAGCAATCAAAAAAGACAAGCGAGTCATTTGTAGAAACATGGATGGAGCTAGAAGTGAAATAAGTCAGAAGACAAAAGGAAAATATCAGATGGTTTCACTTTTAGGAGGAATGTAAAGGAGCCAAACAAGGGATCAAGGAAAAGAACAATAAAATAAAATAAAATAAAATCACAACAAAACAAAAACAGAGACAAAGACAAATCAGATGCACTTTGTGGAGGGGGGGAGGGAGAGTGACTGGGATGAGGGCAGAAAGAGCACAAGGGACTGAGGTGATGTTGCATGGGTGGAACGGTGGTAGGAATTCCATGAGGACTACGAATGATGTCAAATATACATGAATACAGAAAAAAATTTAAAAAATAAAAATGACCATAATTTCTAGGAACACCAGAATGCATGGCTTAGGATGTCTTTTTCTGGATTATAATTTAATTTGTATTTAATCTTGAAGTCATAATGATTTGTGCTTATATGTTTAATAAATCATCTTTTCGGGGGTGGGGAAGAAATAGAAAAATAAAAGACAGATACTCACTATACCAACCAGATAGCATCATCACAAAGTCAGCTTCCCCCTTTCTTCTCATGTTCCATAAATTCTACTCCCTCTAGGAATGGCTGTGCCATAGTTATGTGGGAAGGTGAAGAAAAAAAAAAAACTGCCCAGATTTTAACAAGTGAACCTAAATGTCTTCTTTCCGTGAAATTTCAAAATAATAATACAATCATTTCTTCTCTCTGGGATCCAGCCTCCATATCAAGGACGGGAAGATCCAAGTTAGAATTAAGTGTTTTCAAGCCATTTTTGTAAATATATGATACATGAAGTATTTTAAAGCTGAAGTTGTACATGGAAGAAAAAAACAACAGCACAGGGGTAAGCAAAACAAAAACAAAAAACAGCAGAGCCCTGTGGCGAGAGTTTGAAAATGACTGGATTGGATACTCCTAAGCCCCCTCCAAATTAAATTATTTTTGTGATTTGTGTATATATATTTGTATAGGCTATTGCTTAAGAATGGAGTGATCTTATCCAGGAGCGAGGGGTGGGTTGGGTTATGGTGCCATTGCACTGACAGAGCCCTGTTCTCCCATCATGGTCCTTCCTTGGGGTTGGAGATGGGTGAATCAAGAACACAGAAAAGCTCTTGATTCCATCAGAGGACTGAGCTCAGGTCCCTTAGCAACAGCAGCAGAGCGAAGCATCCTTGCACATCAGCAGATGGTGGTGGGCTTTCACTACTTCTGCAGCAACTTCTTAGAATGAACTCTTGGCTTCTGCTAGAATCTCCTACACTTTGCCTAGCAACCAGCACCCCACGGTAACAAGGAAAAAGCAGTCATTCCCTCAGACCCACAGTGTTGTTTGTACTCTCATTTCTTAATACCTTTTTTTATGTTCTGCCTCTAGAAATGCTGTGTCTAAATGGAGATTATCATTATAGTATGAATTTTGGATGGTTAGACCAAAACCCAAAATTTGTAGGAAACCAAAATAAATTGTACTTTTAAAAATAACCTGTATCTGTAATTTAATTTCTGCTTTGTATATAGGCAAATGTACTTTGTACATACTACTACACATATGTAGTCATGAGAAGATCTGTGTCTGCCACAGCATATCAGTGGACTGTCCCTTGCTAGTCACACAGAGTTCAGGATATCAGACCCTGTTCCTTTCATTAACTAGCTATGTGACCTTGGTCATAATCCTTCACCTCTTTAGACTTCAGTTTCCTCCCATGAAACAAGAAAAAAAGAACTATGGCCTCAGAGGCTCCTTGGAGTGCTAACATTTCATGACACTTGCCTTGTTTTTGCCTAGGATCTTTACATGTCTTCAAATTCAGATCTCTGAGATTTTTCTTAATTTCTGCAGTTTCCCTCTTGAGCTCACTCTCTGTCTTATAACAGTTTTTAGGATTATGTCCACAATGCAGAAAATAGGTGTGAGACTGCAAAGTAGAAAGCCATCAAGCATTCTAAAGAGTCAGATGTGACATGTCAGGATCTCAGGTGATTCCCTGGTGGAAATGTGAACTAGAATCATACTTTCCTAAATGCTACAGCAATCTTTAGAATCAACAGGCCAATCTAGTGATCATGTATTTTATTCATTTATATGTCATTCAGCCTCTCAGAAAGTAACAATTCCTTGCTTTTGGCTGAGGCATGAGGGTGATACAAAGCAATCAAAGGCATGAATAATCTAGTGGGGAAGAGAACATCACATTGGAGTTATATAAATAAAATGTTAGGCAACACATGATTAAAGAATGCATATAAATAGACGGCAACCAAGGGCAGAAGAAATGGACCTTTGTATCTTCAAGTGAGAATCATCTCAGCAAGATGATTGATAAAGGGCATTCTTAACCAAGGGATGAATATATAAGAGAAGTTGAATGTCATAGAATAAACATGGTATATATTGGGTAGGGCTGACTTCATGAGCCAGTAACTTGTGGCACCAGAGTCCCCTGCTAAGAAGAACCCTGTGCTTAGCCTGATGCCCTGCTACCACCATTTAATTTTTTAAACATTTTTGAACAAAGATGCTCACTTGTCATTTTGTCTTAAGCACCACAAAATATGTAGTATTCCCAGAATATTGCCTTATTACAGAAAAGGGATGCTACTGTGCCATGGCTTAAATTACTATTGGGAAAGGAAATGGAAATTCGGCTACAGAAGGTCTGAAATGCTATTCAAAAGTAGTCAGCTGTTTGGTGTAGGGAGAGGGCAATACCAACATTCTTTGTGCAGCAGAGTAATACAGTAACACTGAGATTTTAGGGTGACTGGTCTCATGCTAACATGGATGGGGGAAGTAGGACTGGTTTGGACCCATGGTTCATGAGTCAGACAAGTAAGTCCACTTGGATATAGTGGAGGGATGGAAAGGAGGAGAAAGAGTTGAGAAGCAAGCAGAATGAATGACTGAATTAATTACTACATTTTGATAATAAATTAAGGAAAATTGGAGAGAAAGGAAAATGGATAGTTAAGAAAGTTTAAATTAAATTTATATAACAATCTCTTAGACTTTTGCAAAAAAAGCTTTGTTAGAAAATTACAAAACATTGCTAAAAGAAATAGAATAAAATACAAAGAAATGGAAAAACATCCCTTGCTTATGGACTGGAAGAATTAATATCATCAAAATGGCCATCCTACCAAAAGCAATCTACAGAAACAATTGCTAGTCCAATAAAATTTTCAATGTCATTCTTCAAAGAAATAGAAAACAAATTGATGAAATTCATATGGAGACTCAAAAAACCTCGAATAGCCAAAGCTCTCCTAATTGAAAAAAAGGGAAGTGGAGGTATCACACTTCCAGACTTCAAACTACTACAAAACCACAATCATAAAAACTGCATGGTACTGGAACAAAAACAGACACATAGACCAATGGAATAGACTAGAAAGCCCAGAAACAAACCCACGAACTTATGAACAACTAATCTTTGACAAAGGAGCAAAGAACATGTAATGGAATAAAGACAGCTTGTTCAATAAGTGGTGCTGGGCAAACTGGACTGCTACATGCAAAAGAATGAAACTAGAATACTGCCTTTCACCATGCACAAAAATCAACTCAAAATGGATTAAGGACTTAGACATAAGACCTGAAACCATAAAATATCTTGAAGAAAAAGTAGATACATGACATACACATCAATGACATCTTTAGAGATACAGCACCTAAAGCAAAGAAAATAAAGGAGAGGATAAACAGCTGGGACTACACCGAACTTAAAAGCTTCTGTACAGAAAAAGACACGCTAACCAAAACAAAGCGACAACCCACCAACTGGGAGAAAATCTTTGCACACAACATTACTGACAAGGGACTTATCACACAGATCCACAAAGAACTAACCATACTAAACAAAAACAAAGTGAACAATCTAGTCAAAAAATGGGCAAAAGAGCTAAAAAGGCAATTCTCCAAAGAGGAAATGCAAATGACCAATAGGCATATGAAAAAACGCTCAACTTCTCTTGTCATCAGAGAAATGCAAATCAAAATCACTATGAGATACCACCTCACCCCAGTGAGAATGGCACATATGAGAAAAAGTAGCAACACCAAATGTTGGCGAGGATGTGGAGTAAAAGGAACTCTCTTACACTGCTGGTGGGAATGCAAGCTGGTCCAACCATTATGGAAAGCAGTATGGCGGTTCCTCAAACCACTAAGAATGGAACTTCCATATAATCCAGCAATCCCACTCCTAGGAATATACCCAAAAGACACAAATACACTGATTCAAAAGAATACCTGCACCCTTATGTTTGTAGCAGCACTCTTTACAATAGGTAAGACCTGGAAACAACCTAAATGCCCAAAAACAGATGAGTGGATCGGAAAGCTGTGGTACATATACACGATGGAATACTAGTCAGCAATCAGAAATGAAAAACTAGACGCATTCATAGGAACATGGTTGGAACTGGAAGGGATTATGCTCAGCGAAGTAAGTCAGAAGGCAAAAGAAAAATACCAGATGGTTCCTCCCCTAGGAGGAATATAAGGGAACCAAATAAGGATCAAGGAAAGGAATAATATAATAATAATAATAACAATAAAGACACAAAAACCAAAATTGAAAAGACAAGGACAAATTGGGGACACTTGGTGGGGAGGGAAGAGGGGGAGGGTTGAGGCAAGATGGGAGCACCGGGGACTGAGGTGATGGTGCACTGGTGAGATGGTGATGGGGAATACATGGGGATTGTAATTGATGTCAAATATATATAAATAAAAAAATGTTTATTAAAAAAAAAAAAAGCTTTGGTACTATGATTGTTGACAGTAAAACTGGTAGAGCTACCAGGAACCTTTAAGGTGATTTTTTCATCTGGGAACTTCATGGTAAGGTGAATAGCTAACATCACTCATTCATTCAGCATTTATTGAGCACCTACTGTATATCTGGACACTGAAGATCTAGGTGTGACTAAAGCTGTCATGGGCTCTGCCTATGAAATTTTACAGTCTAGAGAGAGACAAAGATGTCAAACAAATAATTAATGGTGGTAATATCACAAAGGGGAACTGCATATAGCTTAGGAATTAGAGAAGGCTTTTCTGGCCTTTTCTCTTAGGAAAGTTAAATATATAAGTGAACTTGTTAAGCCCATACTACCTAATTTGTGTTCCTCCAGTTCTACTCAGCAACAGCTTATGTGTGTGCATCTATGTGGAAGTAATTTTCATTTCCAAAATGAATGCATAGACCTGGCCTGCCTGACGAGAGACTGACAATAAAGTTATGGAAGGGAGAGAAAAAGAAGAGAAGTTAGTAATACCTGCCTTTAATCTCTTCTGAATGACTTTCTAATAGATTCAGAAGGAAGAACCTTGTTTATCCATGATGGATGTGGGCTCTCTCCCTGATCTACATTTTCCTCCAAAGATAGGAATCACTTAGATATACAGAGCCTTTTCCTAGGAGTTGTGGAAATGAGATTAGGAAAGAGCAAACTCAGTGGATCTCAGAGGTGGTCATTTTCAACCACAGGAGCAAGGAAAACAATAAGGCAGGTTGATAATCACAGAGAAAAATGGGCATGGATGAGAGCCAGGGAGAGTAGCACAAAGGGGTTCAAACCCTCAATTCCAGCTTATTTTCTTCCAAGTCCCAACCATATTCCTGTGGCTGAATTCCTAAGACATCCTAGTGTCTTTGTAATAAGTGATCTTTTTTGCTTAAGCTTATTCAAGATTTTTAACATTTGACTCTATTGTTTGCAAACAGAGGTTCCCTAGTGACTAGTGTTAAAGTGGTGGTGGTGGAAAGCTACCACCACAGGCAAGCGAAGATCTGAGACCTATTTTTAAATCCTATCCTGCTTGTTAAATACTCCAAAGTTCTATAAAGGGGGCAGAAAAATACACAACAAAGCATGACATTGGCAGACTAGAAACTGGGTTAAACAAGTCATGGAAAGCATCTTGGATGGCTCTTAGGTTGTATCTTTATATGGTGCCAGATGAAGACCACAAGTCCTATAACATAACATCAGCTAGCTGTAATCCCTCCCTCCCTCCCTCCCTCCCTCCCTTCCTTCCTTCCTTCCTTTCTTCCTTCATCCCTCCCTTCCTCCCCCCTCCCTCCCCCCTCCCTCCCTTCCCCTGTCCATAATTGAGTCTTTGACCTTTTCCTTTTTGTTGAATCCTACCCTGAGCTAGCTGAGTCCCTTCCAGAGAAGAAGGCTAGTATTTGCAACATATATCATGGATTTAAGTTTCTTTGTCTTACCCAATGAGTGGCTCACCTACTCGCTTCTCACCTTTCCTTGGTATTATCTGACTCTGGGAAAAAGTTGTCTTTTACATGAGAGCCTGAGTCACTCATGGCTCTGACATGTCCTTCCTTATGTACACAGGCCTCAAATTTTGTGATAAAAAGGAGACAGGGGTGCTAGTGGAAAGTCGGGAAGAGTGTGACCAGACAGGCTATACTCTCAATGCTGTTCTTGCCCCAACCTCAGCCATGTTTCCCAAACGAGAATGAGAGTCAGGCATTATTTTTGTGTGTCTTTCTGTTGCCTGGGCACACACTGCAACTTACATTCTGACTCCAGGTACCAATAATAACTGTTCCCTGACCAAACATTTCCTTGTGTGCTGAGGCATGGCCAAGTAGCTGCAGTGACCAAGAATGACGTAGGCCTGTCTACCCATCTACTGATGGAAGGATCTAGAAAAGAGTGGCAGTGATGATCAGACCACTAAGGTGCCCCTTTGTGCTCTGGAAGGAGAAGGTGAAGACGGTATGCTGGCGAGCAGATGAGCAGGCATGCACAGGAGGGGCTGAACCAGGCACACACTGTGCTTTTTTAATCCTATGGGATGCCCCAACGCTGCTTTGTTGAAGAACGTTGAAAGACATTCATTCAGGCCAGCTTCTTAACAATGGAAATAAATGGAGGGTAAAAAACAGGGGGCTAGTCAAATCCCAAGAGCCCAAACATAGCATCACCCTTTAGTTATTTCAATGATCAAGCTTCACACATGGTCTAAAGTTGTTTTAGTAAGATGTCTGTTCACACAAACACTGTGAAGTTTTCTTTCCCTAAGCACCACACTCTCAGTTTGTCAAAACATTTGAAGAAGACTAATTCATGCCTCAAAAGGAATTCTCTCTTACTCACAAAGCTGCCAGGTTTGTGAACTTAAGACTTTTATGTTACAATAGTTCAAGACACTAGAGGGACGAGGAACGCAGACCTCAAGTGGAAATGCCATAGGGCTTACCATGTCACTAAGAGGGCAAAGCCTACAATTTGCACACGCTCTGGGAGAACTGGATGAGAGCAGCAGATGGCTCAAGCCAGCCCTACCAGTTTAAGTGCCCGTGGGAAGCAGTACACAGGGTGGTAGTTGAAAACATGGGCTCTGAACCTGGGGGTAACTGAGTTCCTATTTTAGCTTTTTTTCCCTAGGCATGGGATCTTGTAAAATTGCCTTAATAGCTGAGTGCTTCAGTTTCTTCATCTATGAATTTGGGGAGGTGGGGGACCACAGTACCTCAATGTAGGGTAATTGTGAGGGGGAAATCAGTGAGTACGTTACAGTATTAGAGCAATATGCAGCAACTAGTGAGCAGCAGATACTTTTGGGGGTGCTCTATGGGGTTGTAGTGAATCTGCCCCAACCCCCCACCCCCCCAGTCAGGAGGACGAGCAAGCAACAGGTCACACTGTCACCAGAATCGCCCCACTAGCATAGCTGTTGTGCTGCAGGGAATTTTTACTTCCATCACAAACAGGTCCCTGAAGTACAGAACAGAAACTCGGCAACTGACATAAACAATTTCAAACAATAATTTCAGAAGACAAATTGTTCCATTTGGGCATCAAGATTCCTCTTAGAGGCTTTCCCCAACTGTTTATGTATTCCATGGCGCTGAGCCACAAGTGAATTAGGCAGACAGCGTGCGCACGCCCTGGGGTGGCAGGCGGGGCTGTGGGGAAAGAACCTGCCTTTTGACCCGCTTTCTTTGAAAGCTATTCTGGGGGGAGGTCTTGCGAATGGGGGCTCTGATTTATGCCTTCTGTGTTCCTCTGCTCGTTCATTGCCACGGTCACAGGTTTGAGACCTGCTAGCAGGAGACTGGGGTTGGAGTCCTGCCCTGTCATTTTCTTTTGTATGTAGATGTGAGCAGGTCAGCAAGCTTTTCTGAACTTGGCTTCCCAACCTGTAGGGAAGGCATCCTTATACCCACTTCAGAGGGTAACTGCAGCCATCAAACTAAGATTGTCTTAGCAGTAAACTATTACAGCACAGATATTAATGAGGTCATTATTGGTACCCCTTGAAAAACTGGATGAGAATTGGTAAAAGAGAGGAATTAGAACTTCGGACAAAGGTTGTGTTTTACGAGGGCATGGAAAAGGAATTCTCCCCAAATCAAGAGCAAAATTTTCCTTTTAATTCCTCAGCAGGGTCATTCCCATTGCTGTGCTCCTTGACTATAGACTTAAGGTCTTTCGAGAGCCTAGTGAATTTTGAGAGGCATGACGCTACCCTTTAGAGCATATACTGACACCTCAGGTTACAAAACAAACATTACTTTTATTATAGAAAATTTGGAAGATCTACAAAAGTTTCAGGATGGAAAGCAAAAACAATGGTAATTCAAGTCTATAGGGATAATTAAAACCTGCTAATATTTCACCTTCCTGCTTTCAATTCACATATATATGTACATGTCTATAAAATATATCTATTCTGTAACTTCTCAAGAGTTGGGGTTGTATTGTATATGTAATTTTGAAATCTACCTCATTTCATTTCACTAGATATTCTTTGAAAGTACCACATCTAACATGCTTATGATATCCCATTTTTAATGTATTTCTTTTCCATGTGTTGAATATTTCAAGTTCTCCTTCAACTGTTCTGTAGTACATATACACTAGAAAGAAATGAATTTATAAATTTTTGACCCTTTATATGCTATATAATACTTTTATATGATATATATAGTATATACAAAATGTATGATAGAAAAATGTCTATTTTATGTTCCATACTTATGGCATATATGTGAGTGAATTAATGCAAGTATAAATATATCCATGTGTGTATTTACAATGTGTAGATGTATATTTCACTAATCTCCTAAAACAGCTTAATGTTAAAAAATAATCTTGGCTCTACTGGTTTAACAAGATTTTGCAGCAACCAAACATAACCCTTAAGGGTCAGGGTCTAATCTATTTCTTAAGACCAGAACCTCTCATAATCTCTCAAGAGGCCAGGGTTCTACTAAGTCAAAGATTTCTTTACAATCTTTGTGCCTCATTTTGTTTTCTCTTGGTCAATATTGTGTCGATTTTGATGAGTTTTCACCTCTTCTAACCTAATTCTTTCTATCATGAGCCAGTGAGGATGACTACTTGTGCAAAGACAACTTGAACCTGAGGGACCACTGTGTTGTGAGAGAGCCGCTAGTTTCAGTGCCAGGCATTTGTCTCTCTCAGCACCCTTTGTTTCTCCTGGGGATACTCTGGGATCATGGATGATGCGGTGTACTTGGATTTTGGAAGCCCAGAGACCACAGTTCTGGTTCTGAATCTACTGGGTGATCCTGGGCAAATTTATTTATGTCCCTTATCCTGTCTTCTCATCTGTCAGTTTTGCAAAATCACAAATTTGGTATCAAAATAGAAGTGTATTAACTGATATGAAATCTATGTGTGTACATATACACATATATATGTGTGTGTATATATATATATCACTACGTATTTTTGATGGGGAGAGTATTAAATTCACCCTAAAATACAAGATGTTACAGTTTAGCAGGCTGCTACTAGTTGTCTGAGTCCAAAACTTTGCTCCCTCCAGAGCGAGCTCTTTCCCTGGTCTTAGACAGACCTGTATTTTTAGTTACAAGGGTGCAGGATCGGGGCTCTTGGTGGAGTCTGAAAAACAGCCATGAGTCTGTGCTAGACGCTGGATATCCTGCTGGGTCCCAGACCAGATCTGGGGCTCCCTGTGGAAACACACAAAGATGCGAAATGGCAGCCACCCATTTGGGGGAATGAAATGATAATCACACCTCCTGCAAACAGATTTTGAAAGGGAGAGATACAAAATCCTATGTCTATAGAGGCTTTATGTAAATTCTAGAATGACAATTATCTTCACTACTCTCAAACATAACTTGGGATAAAAATGAAGAATAGCAGTAGGCCTTAAGAGATAATCATGAAGGCCTCCCTGGTGGCGCAGTGGGTTAAGCAACACACTATGAAGCAAACCTCAGCCACTGCAGCACGAGTTCAATCCCGGCTGCCGGCCAGGGAGGGGACCCACATGGCATAGCAGACCTCTCCTGCTGTGCCCGTTGCTCCCCTCAGTAGTGTACTTCTGTTGATCTGCCTGTTCTGCTCCCCGCTCTTTCTGTGGTGAATCCTCTCACCCCCCACACCTCTGGCCTGTACCCCAGTGCTTGTATGCATAAATAAATAAATCTTTAAAAAAAAAAAAGAGATAATCATGAGAGGTTGATTATTTTCAATTTAAAAACAATGTGATGTTTTATATTAATATTTAAATGACCTAAAATGTTGTAAATTAACATGCTATAGCATATTAGTATATTAATTTTAATTATGTAATTAATATTATTTGTGAATAAAATTGCTATAATTTATTTAATACATAAGCCTATTTTTGAACTACATCTAATACTTTTTATGTATTTTTTCATTAGGGTCTCATAAAGTTTTGTTTCCCCATTTACAAATATACAAGTTGAGGTTTGAGAGTTTAACGCTCACAGTCAAATTCATACAAGTAGGACAGTGGAGCCAGGAACCCAACCCCGGTCAGCCAGATTGCTATGCTGTGCCACAATATACAAATTCAAATTGCCAACAAAAATTAATACTGAGTGAGAAACAAGTTTTCCCAGTTGTAGTTTGAATATGAATATGTTCTAGGGTTGGTGGAAATCTAACAGCGACTGAAACTTCCCAGGTACTCAGTCAAGTCCTGATTGAGTCCCTCTGATAAGGTATTTTTATTCTCATTACTCCTCTGCTTACAGACAAACAATGCTCACTGCTAAGTGGTGCATTACCAAGGTTACTCCTACATATTACAGATGAGATGATGAGATAGTAGACCCTGAATAGGTAATCAGAGAATGTAGGAATTTAAGCAAAATATTAGAAAAGTGAAAAATTGCTCATAATCCTTCACCCTCCCCCCCAGAGATAATCACTTTGGGAATGGGCCCATCCAGGACTTTTTCTATGCTTTAACACTTTTGCTATGGTGGTGTATTTTAATTTAACTTGCTTAAACTATGTAAACTTTTAAAAGAATTTTCTTAAAAAAAATAAAAACTGCTTCAGGTCAAGAAATGAACCTGATATATGAAATGTATTAACATTTCTCTCTGTGTTTGGGGAAGGAACTAAATTTAAAGTTGTCTTCTAATATTTTATGTCATATAAGAGACTTCAAATATATAATCACTCTAACTTCAGTATTCAGGTCTTCTAGATCCTCATTTGAATTTTTGACTATCTGATTAGACTTACAGAAATACTTTTTTCATTACTATTAGGATGTGGTCAATTATGTCTGTGGTACTACCAATAATATATATGTGGTAATATAGGTTTGCCTGATTGTTTCATAATCTACCTTTAAAGAAGTTAACTGTATGTTTTTGCTGTAAAATTATATAAATTTTATCATCTCCACTTTGCTTTGCATCATATTTTATTGCATTTCTAGTGTGAACCTCCCATAATTTAATTAACTATACCTCTCTTGATGGATGTTTGCTATCCCCATCTTTTGATTATCAACTATGATACAACGAAAATCCCTGTATAAAGAAATACTTCTTTAGATTGGATGCCTTGAAGTATTTTGGTTGATGGAGAGGCTCATTTAACAGTCAACACAGACTGTCAGATTGTATCTTTGAGACTTTATAGGTGCACTCAGCAGCAGAATGTGTGTGCCTTATCTTCATATTGTCCAATATTGGATGTTATCAATATTTTTGCTACCCTGAAGTTTAAAGAAATGGTGTCTTGCTCTTACATTTCCATGTTCCATGTGTTTGTGAGATCTGGATATATTTTATGCATTTAGTTGATTATTTTTCCCTCTTGAATTCCTTCTTTTTAGGTTGTGTGCTTTTAATTTTCTTCATAGAAATCCCCTTTACACCTTTTTTGGCATATACAACATTTCAAATATATATTTTTTCAATCTACTGATTTTTAGATTTCTCATAGTCATTTTTTTTCATGTCATTTTATAGATTTTGCCATTTTTACTTCTATTCTGACCTTGGTGACATGCTGGGTAGGTGTGTCCCAGTCCAAGATTCTAAGATTGCTCTCCTCTGTTTATTCTAATATTTTATAGGTTTCCTTAATTCTTATTCTATATAGAATTTATTTTAAGATATATTATAAAATAACTGAGTTAATTTTCCCAACAAATTTTTACCACATATTTTATTGCTGATTTGAACATTATCACTAGATTAATAATTAGAAATTAAAATCATATAGACACATATAGGTGTGTGCACACACAGTTCTGATCTGCTGATAATACTTGTCTGTTTCAATCCTCATAGTAAGTACTAGAAATTTTTAAAAAATTTTTTCAGCTCTATTGAAGTACAACTGATAAAATTTCTAATTTATAAAATCAATCACAAATTCCATATAAAGAATAAAGGAAAAAGTTAATATTAGAAGAAAAGAGAGTAACTGTATATCTTTAAGGTGTGCAATGTGATGATTTGATGTTTGTATATATACTGTGAAAGGATATCTAACACTGAGTTAGTTAATACACCTATCACCTCACATATTTACTTTTCTTTTTGGCTGAGAAGGCCAGGCCTAGCATCAAATTTCAATTATATAACTCAGTGTTATCAATTGTAGTGTTTGTGTTATACATTCAATCCTCAGATTTTATTCATCTTATAACTGAAAGTTTGTACACTTTATCAACCTCTTCCTATTCCCCTATTGCCGGCCCTACTCATTGGCAACCACCATTCTATCTAGTATGTTACTAGATATTTTTTACATAGCTCTGTTTCGTGTCTAAGGGTAAGTCTATTTTTCCTGTTGTAGCTGGTTTTCAAACATTTCTTGAATTTTTTTCTCAAATAAATTGAGATTTTAGTGGTCATGTTTCATTAAAAGTCCTGGGATTTTAAGTGGATAGCATGTGTAAATTACAGGCTAATTCAGACCAGAAATAAGTTTCTTGACAAGTCATTTTTTAGGAAGTTAAAAGCATAATGACAACTGATGCTTGGAGTTGCAGTCCTGAAGAGGTATATTAAATACACTAGACCAGTTGTGTGTATGGGGGGTGGGGTGCTAGGAAGGAGCTTCAGGCTATAATAGAGATGGTCATGGTGACTAAACGGAATAAATGAGATCATCAGTTATTAGTTGTTACTCTGAGTTGTTTAACATATTTGTGCTTTAGTTTTTTCATCCATAAAAGAGGATTAATCATGCCTGTCTCATAGGGTAAGGCAAACGATATATTAAAAGTATCACGGATAATAGGTTCACAATATCTAGCCCTCTTCTCTGATGAGGCATCAGTCATATTTGATAATGCATATTCCTTACATAGCATGTCACACACAGTTTTCAAAGGTTTCAGGTAAATGTGACTCCTTTTCCTTCTTATTCTCCAACTGAAAAGGTGTGATAAGCTCACTGTACACCAGTTAATGCTAGATAAACACCCAAGCTGTCTCTGAGTTAGTGTTATTGTAGAGGCAAGGGTTCATAGCCATACGGAAATAGAACTAGCTTGGTACATGGTAAGTGCTCCTGAAATACTAGCTAGCTACCATGGTGGATCACAGAGATTCATAATTACTATTCCCACATGCAGATATTTACGCTAAACAATGAGTATCCTATAATATGACCTGGAGGAAGAATATACATCTTTATGTATAAAGATGTTCACAGTAGTTTTATTTATAATATAAAATTGATAATTGCCTTAATTTTCTAATACAAGTAGGAAGGGTTTAGTAAATTGTAATATATTCACTTGGTTGAATGGGATATTGTCTTGAAAAAAAATTATGCTGCTATGTAGCAGCTTGAAAACTACTTATACTATTATGCTGATTGATAGAAACATATGCTGTTACCCTAACTCTGGCTTTGTGCAAACATCTGGACAAAGACAGGAAAGTAACACAAAAGAATAAAAAAGTTTAAAGTATTGAGATTATTGTTCAGTGTTAAATATCATTTTCTGAATTTAGTCTTTTTTTGTAGCTTCATCGCCCTGTCTGGAGTGTCAAAAAGTTCCACATAGAACTTTGCCTCAGGCTGAGAAAACAGCCCAACCAATCACGAGAAGAAGATAGAATGATTTCATGAAAGCAGAGTATTTCCAGAAATAGGAAAGGCAGAACAGCTTCTAAGATATTTTGTAGTCATTTCACCTTACCTATAAAAAAGGCATAATCCCTGGGCCCACTTGACTATATTTCGTGAGAAAGAACTGATGACTTGCTGCCTCTGGCGACTATATGCCACTTAAGAGGCAAAAGAAATGTAGGTTGAGTTGGAAAGCTTACTTATGTACATGGTAATTCAAGTTGGGGTGCCAGGCATGAGGCACCAGCAAGACACAGAAAGTATTTGAGAGGCTGTGTATCCATTCATCACTGCTATGCATGAAGTGGTGACTGACTTCTTCAACATGAGGGAATAGAATAAAAACTTTTACAACATTACAATGACTTGATTCATTTTGACCCCTACAACTTTTCTAGTGACCTAAGGTGACCGAGTAAAGCAGCTGACAATTGAAGTGACTGAAATTTTAAGAGAAGTCCTTCAGTGGGTCTACAGAAGAAGTGGAAGAATTCATCTCCTCTCTATGAATAGGAGAACAGAAACAAATTATTTGGATGTATGATTTGCAAATATTTTCTTCTATTCAGTAGGATGCCTTTCATTTTAATGATAGTTTTTTTTTTTTTTTCAATTTTTTCTGTGCAGTTTTTCAGTTTTGTAATCCTATTTGTTTATCTATGCTTTTTTCCCCTTTGCCACTATCCAAAGAATATAAAGGCATTAATTAGAAAAGACACACACATGTCCATCTGCATTGCAGCACTGCCCAACGGCCAAGTGTGGGTAAAGAAGATATACACAATGGCAAGCTACTCAACTATAAAAGCAGATGAACTCACCATTTGCCACAAGGATGGAACTTGAGGGATTATGTGAAGAGAAATGTCAGAAAGGAGGAAGACAAATGCCAGGTGACATTAGTTGTGTGTGGAATATAAAGTAACAAAGCAAAGGAATAGGTACAACAAAACCCAAACAACCTATGAATTTTGACTGCAGAACTGAGGTAACCAGAGGAGGAGTGGGGGGCAATAAAGAGTGGAGGGGGCCCAATGAACTGTGGTGGAAGGTTACTGGTACCTTGGGGGAGGGTGTGGTGTGGGAATAAACACACCTGCGCTCCTAGAGCATATAGTGTTGTAAACCAAGGTTAGCTTATTAAAGAAAAAATTAGAAAAAGAAATTATTCTTTCTTCAATGGCACCAAAGGACATTTAGCTGGGCTCTGCAAAAACACATCATCAGGAATGAGCCTTATTTATTCTAAATTTCTGGGAATAAATGACATATTTTAGTAGAGTGTGGAGACCCTTGTATTGTATTAACAATAAATCTAAATCTGGTTTAGAAAAGCTTGACTAGTTATCAGAGTGGAAGTCAGTGTAAATTGTTGACTTTAAAAAAATAAAATAAAAATCTTATCTGCTAAAGTTGAAAATCTCAGAATAAAATTATAAGGATGTAAAAAACTATTATTTAACTAATGGTCATTGTTTTTGTGGGTTTTTTTTTTTTTTTTGAATCCTATTTATATCCAGCAAGATCTTTCAACTACTCCATGCTTCTCTCTTAGGTAACTCACATGCCTTCAGGTCAAGTAATCCCTTCCCACATGGGGCAAAAGGACTTCTTTTACCAGTGAGAATGGCACATATCAAAAAAAGTAGCAACACCAAATGTTGGCGAGGATGTGGAGAAAAAGGAACTCTCTTACACTGCTGGTGGGAATGCAA
>JAGFMF010011456.1:5002408-5039699 GCA_019455555.1 Galemys pyrenaicus
AAAGGAATAAGAACAATAATAATAACAATAACAGCAATAAAGACACAAAAACCAAAAATGAGGAGACAAGGACAGGCTGGGGACACTTGGTGGGGAGGGAAGAGGGGGAGGGTTGAGGCAAGATGGGAGCACAAGGGACTGAGGTGATGGTGCACTGGTGAGATGGTGATGGGGAATACATGGGGATTACAATTGATGGCAAGTATATGTAAACTTAAAAAAATTATATTAATTTAAAAAAAGGACTTCTTTTGGCAAAAGAAACCCTCAATATCTTATTAAGGTCTTTCCCTCATGAATCATTTTATCAGTATGGAAACAGAGCCCCAGTGAGCTAAACTGATTTTCCCAAGGTTGTGGAAGCAGTGTGGGTTTGATGGGCTCCCACTGTCATGCTGTCCACAGGAGACCAGAAATGAGCGCAGGAAGGCAGATACCTCAGAAATGCACCTGCTGGTTCCTTCTCCCCAGTCTGGCAGAGATGCAAGACCTAGCAGATGGTGACCAGTGAGTTCTTGCTAATAAAATGAAAAAGAATATGAGTAGAAATACCACTTTATGTCTCTTTATCTCTTCTTCAGGTCTGGCTTTTTTGAAGTATGGATGATTCAACTCTGGCTTTCCGAACTTCTGATTATTCCTGCACGTCTGTTATTCTTATTAGATTAGAATCCATTCAAGTCAGCTCAATCCCATTTAACAAAATCTTACTGACTGTATCATAAACTGCAACAGATAAAAGACCAATACTATTCTTTCTGATCTTAAAATAAATGTACTTTTTAAGAGACACCAGCTATCCCAAACTGATTAATCATAATCCTTGGTCCATATGATACTATCATACTATCAACACCGACCTGCAAATAAACATTGTTCAATACACATGCTAGTAACCACTGCCCAATATAAAAATACCAATATCTTTTTTCTTATCGCCATTCTCTGTCTTCATTCTGTTTCTCCCACTCCAGAAGTAGCTACTGTTTGAATTCTGAATCTCAAACAAAGGGGATGCATGAATTTTCTATATTTTTATATTCATGGATCCCCTTTCTTATTCTAGCTTCAACACACATACCTAAAAAATATATTAAAAACATGCATTGTTTCACTTTGGCTATTTCTGAATAATCTGTGGAGGAAGAATGAAATGTATTCATTCAACACACATTTAATGGTAACTTCTCTATTGCCAATTGCTGTTCTAGGTGCTGGGGAAAAATTACCTAGTGAGAACAAAATTTCCTGCCTTCATGAACAAATACTAAACAAAAAGCCACATAAAGTTTTCAGTATGCATAATAGTGATAAGAGCGCTGAGTAAAAGCAAGGCAGGGAAGGTGTGGCTGCGTGGGGACACCCCATGAGGAAGGCCACCTGGGGTAAGGTGACTCTGATAAGGCTGACCCGAGTACCAGCAACAGTCTCAAGCAAGTGGCCGAAGCCAGACACCAAATCTTCCTTCGGGTTAAAAAAAAATTAAAATTCCCACTTAATAATTAAAATATATTTATCTCTTAAGTTCTAGCTAGTTGTGTTCTCTTGAGGATTCTGGAGGCACAAAATAGAGGTCAGCTCTGAAGACCTGGGATATATCTCTTCTGCTTCCCTGTTATAGTCTCAGTTTCTCCATGGTAAGGGAAACTTGGAAGAAATATTTGTTGAATAATGCATTCAGAGATACTTAACTCTCAGACAGCATTTTCCAGGCTGCCAGTGAGCTCCTTGAGGACAGGGATGATACTACAGCGGTGATCCTTGGGGGGTGGGACTGGTGCCTGACACCAATAAATAACGAAGGTTTGAGGAGTGAAAGGCAGGAGCTGGCATGTAAGCAGGCACCCAGAAGGGACAGCCACTGAATTCTTACCTGTGTGGTGGGGAAGGCAGCCACAACCTATGTATAGAGATTAGCTTCATTAAGCAAACCATCTAATTCATATGTTGAAGCTCTGACTCCTAATGGGATGATAGTATTTGGAGACGTGGCCTTTTGAAAACAGGTTTAGATGGGTCAAGAGTGTGGGGTCCTCAAGACAGTCTTGGTGCTCTTACGAGAACAGATTCCAGGCAGCCTCTGGGAATCTCTGTCTTCAACCTCCACCCCTCCATGCGAGGACACAGCTAGAAGGCAGCTATGCGCAAGCCAGGAAGGGAAGCCTCACTAGAACCTGACTGTGTGTGACCTTCTGATCTTGGGACTTACAGTCTCCAGAACTGTGAGAAAATGAATTTTTGTTGTTTTTGCACTCTGTCTATGACATTTTTGTTGTGGCCTGAGCAGACTAAGACCTGAGGCATATGGAAATGAAGACTGCAAATGAAACTGAGGCTAATCAGTTAACATTAAAACAATAGGGAGATTATCCTGGATAAGCCCAGTGGAATCACACACTCCCTTAAAAGCAGAAGGTAGAGCAGAACAGCTGAAGTCAGGGAGAGGTTGGAAGATGCTACACTGCTGCCTCTGAAGATGGCAGGAGAGGTCAGGAGCCAAGGAATCTGGAGCCTCTAGAATCCACAAAGGACAAGGAAATGGACTGCCCTTTAGGGTCTCAAGAAAGACCACAGCTTTGCTAACACCTTGTTTTTAGTCCACTGAGTACCCTTTAAGTCCTCTAACCACGGACTCTAAGATCATCATTTGTGTTGCTTTAAGATACTACGTTTGTGGTAATTTGCTATAACTGCTATAACTAATAGGAAACTAATGCCATAGCTGAGAAAGGAATTAGTGGCTGTCAGCAAAGGAAGGCAGAATAAGTTCAGCCATGAACAGTTTGTACAGTTGCCCAGAGTAAGAACTGGCCTGTAGCTTCCTCCTATTTTGATTGTGAAGACTACATGCTTCATAGAAGTGTTGCCATGGCATTTTGAACTGTTATATTCTCAGAGACTGGACATATAATGGTTAATAAGTACTTCTTGAATGGATGACTGAATAATTCACATCTACCATCTTCACTGTTCACACAATATTCTAATAAAATCATTCCAATGACTTCATAGTAAAAGTTCCGGAAAGATTTTGAAGGAACAAATTTAGTGTAATTTAAAAATTATCCTATTGGTTAATAACAAAATAGACTTGAGGGAATAAATAGCAAATCTTAGGACTAAAAAAAAGTAACCTCAAAGATGAACCAGTCACAATGATTTGTTTTATAGATGACAAAAATAACATATAAAGAGGTTATTAAATTTGTGTATAAATACATATGTTGATGATTAAATTATTATGTAATTTAATAGTATAATGTTATGGGAAAGCCATTCTCCTGGGTTAAATTACTTGTTAAATTACTTGTCCTAGACTATAAAGTCAAATAATGGTGATGGTAGAGAGCTTAGGTTTCACTTAAACTCCTGGTGCAAATATCTTTGATAGTGCCCATTATGGTATAACTTTTGACATCAGCCACTAAGTCCAATCTCCTCAATTCATATGAGATAAAATTGAGCTCCAGAGATATGGATATAGCTTAACAGAAAACAGATATGTAGGCTATGTGAAAGATGGAGGACAGAGAAAGAAGAGAGAGGATGATCTCTCTGGAAGGACAGTCAGAGGCAGATTCTGGAGGCCTATCGCTAGACACCGCTGGGGTAGCAGAACTGGTGTGTTTCACTACTGCACAGTTAGCTGCGTCCAGTCACTGCTTCTTCAGCTCACCTTGCCTGGCCTTAGGGTCTATCAGCTGCCATCCCCCAAGTCCTGGAGCCCCTGCACTGGAGCATCACTTTATCTGATGACGTGGGGAACCCAGAGCCATCAGATCATGTTTCCGGCACCCCCTTCTAAATCTGAGTCTCCACTTTCATACCTCCAATGCATGTGCTGCATTTGGCGAAGTCTTTGGCACTCAAAATGTCAAAAATCTGATGGGATGAGTTAACAAACGGTGTTGATCAAAGACAGCTCAGACTGTAGGAAGGGATGGCTGATACCGCACAGGATACCAAAATTGATTTGGATTTCAGATAAAATTATGCTCTCAATATTTCAAAATGCTCACAAATTATTGTTTATCTAAAATTCGAATTTAACTGGGTTTCCTGTATTTTTGTTTGTAAAATCTGACAACTCTACATTTGTAAGGGATGGAGGCAAGGTCATGGCAGGTACTAGAGTCTGGATGGTTTGAGTAGAAAGAGCAGAAAGAGAAAGAAACATAAGAAATAAAACAATTCTATACAAGTGATATCCATTAATGTACCTCTATTGCTCTCCTTTTGATCTTTTGTGCATGGTGTGGGTATGTGACCTTGAGTTATATATGACACAGAATTATGACACTGAGGAGAGTCGTTGATAGTGACATATGACAGATATTGATAAAACAATAGCGAGAAATTAAAATCAGGAAATTGGTTCCTTTAAAAGTAATGCTAATTAGTGCATATATATATACACACATATATATACATATATATATATAAAAACTGCCATTCATTGATGCCCAACTACTATACAGGTTAATCACAGTTCTACCATTTCTCATTATTTATGCATTTTCAGAGAACCACAGAATGGTACCAAGAGGCCTGACAAATCACCGAGGCCAACCCTGACATTTACAGATAAAGGAACTCACACGTAGAGGAGGAAGTGACAAACACAGGATTATGCTGCTTATGAATATTAATAACAAAACAATCATTTTTTGAGGACATTTTCTAAGTGTTATACTTGTATTATCACATTCAATTTTCGCAACAACCCTGCAATCATTTTCATTATTCAAATGAGGCAAACGGAGACAGAGAGAATCATGGAATTTATCTCAGGCGCAAGGTCACACAGGTAGTTAGTGGCGGGTATCTGCTAAAAACCCAACTAGTTTGTCACTAGACTCCCACATTCAACCATGAAATCCTGTGCCCCTCAGATGGGATGAGCAGATAGTGCTAACCATGTTCCTACAAGAAAGTCTTTGTGGTTTTGTAGTTAATAAGGCCACCGCCATGCAGCTTGTGGAGAACAGTCGGATGCTGTTACATACATGTCAGCCTCAGAGTTGAAGCAGTTTTCTGCTCACTTATAAACACACCCTCCAGCACAGTGGGTCGTGTTATAATCAGAGAACTATTTATAGCTTCATTAAACTTTTTGAAATAGTTTCAATAAAATATGTAACACCAGGTCTACTATTCTAAGCAAACACTGACAGTGAGATAGAAAGAATTTTATGAGTTTACATTTTGAGCAACACATGAGAGAAAAGAGAGAGCGAAACAGAGGAGAGAGGGGCTACCTTCCTTATCTACTGTTAGGCACAAAATAAGCCCGGTTCTCCCAGAAGAGGCAGCCCTCTGTGAGCACACTGCCAGCCAGTCTGCCCCAGCGCAGCCCTAGTGGTAACCATGTTCTGGTAAAACAACCACCACCCTCAGCATTACACTCACTCGGTTTTACATTGTGCTTGTTTTTCTTCCCTGTCTTTGTGGAGATTATCGACCCCTGGCATCTCAGATGAGCACCCCATTTTGTTCATTTCCAGCTTCCCTCTTTATCAAAGGTGGAGGATTAAGCATGCCTGTGTCTGCCTTGATATCATGCTTTCCCAAAGTTACCCTTCCTGTGACAGAAAAGCCTGTCCAAGTGTAAAATGGAGAAAAAGCAAAAGCAAAGAGGAACCAAAATCCTCAGAGGTGAGGCCTGCAAGGCCTACTTGGGACACGAGGACAGCACCACCCCGCACCCCCACCACCCCCCACCACCCCTCTAAACCAAGCGTGAGGAGCAGTGAGCCTTTTGCTAGTCCTCTCCCCTGCCCTTTAGCTGAAGGATTTGTTTGATAAGTCTGTTTTGCAATTCTACTATCAAGAACTTCACCAAAGCCTTTTAGAGATAAACCAGTTCCTTTCCTGCTCTACTCTTCACCGCAAAGAACTGGAATGGGGTACTTTTGAAATAAATGTAGCTTCTCAATAAACAAATCTACATCCTCTCTTCTTCAGAAAGGTGGCAGTATTGCCTTGCAGTTTTGACCACATCACAAACAGCAGTGGTTTCTAGGGGATTAACAGACCAACTACCTCACTTCACCAAGGAAAGTAAAAGACCATCTACTGCTGAACCCAGTTGTGAACAGACTCGCCACAGCACTCCAGGGCACCTAGTCTTGAGCTCTTGAATTTTCATCTGGCTTCAACAGCACAGAGCCTAAGAAAAATCTCCAAATGACCTCATGGACACATAAGAGCCAGCAGCCCTAAGGAAGTCACAGGTGACCCACCACTCTTTACAATGTCCACTCTTCTCATTTTTGAAACTCATTACCGAGTGCACTGTGGAGTGATCCAGTAAAAAGGGCACTAGGTCAGTCTAATACCATGCTTGTTAGCAGTCTCATAAAGTAACCCATCTTCGAGTAGGAGTTCTACCATTTATTGAGCACTTGCTAACACTGTCATCAAACGAATATTCCATACCGCGCTATTGAGAAAGCACTGAAGAAGGCTAGCGTCTCCTCGTACTCATGGAGACCCACACATTGCTATTTTCCACAGGCGCATCTACCAGCCCTTCCACTCACCTTCACTCAGCGTCCCTTGAGAAGTTTCTCTATGCACCACTAACACAGAAATTTGGGGGAAAAGTCTCCATTTATAAATATCAGATGGTTTGGGAAAAAATATTTGTGGCACTGGGCTTTATTTTTTTTCTACAGTGATGTCATTTTAAATACTTGGTGTGCTCCAAATTTGCTATTTTTACTTCCCCCAAGTGACTTTTTTGGGAAATACATTTGTTTGGATTAGCTACATTTTAAGTGACCCTGTATCTAATACACAGCATCAGGTTCCTCTTCTCAGCAATTAGAACTGAGATACTATGCCGTTCCCAAACTTGAAATCCCTTATTTGTTTGTCAAAGTTGTTCCTTTCCAATAAACCACTCCAAATTTTCTATTCACAGATACAGAGAAAAAAAATAAAAGAAAAATATTGGCCTTTTTCATAAGCAAAATCACACTCAACAACTCACAGCATTGAAAACGGAAGACATTTAAGGCCCCCAAAGTAAAAGAAAACTCTTCCCTTCCAAAATGTGCTTTTGGGGAACAGAGTTGAGGTAGTCACGGCAGACTTTGAAACATTTATTGGAAAGCAGTGTAGAGTTGAGACGTGCAGAAGAGGAAAGTTTAAGAAGGAATGCTAAATGCCTTAGCCCTACCTGATCTGAATTTGCTCCTAATCAGCAAAGAATGCTCAGACCCCAGAAGTGTCATGTTGAATCTCAGTGAGCCGCTGGTCCCTTTGCGAGACGCCCCCCGTTTTCCACCAGGATCAGGCTCCCGGGAGCCCAGCTGACGGCAGCTAACAACCCAGAATTCATCAAACTCGCTGTGAGCTCCCCTGGGTAGGAGTACAGTGGCAGCCAGTGACCAAAACCAGTGTGACCAGAAAGTGGCGGCTCCCCACTCGCTGTGCGAGGCTAGTTAACTCTTAGCTGGCAGGACCCTCCTCCTCCGAGTTTGGCCAGGAGCAGCGGCATCCCAGGCGTTCTTGGCTGATGTCATAGGCTGCAGCGATCGTGGAGGATCACCACCATGCCTTTATGAAGGTCCCAAGTTTGCTATCTGATACTTTTTTACTACTGACAGGAGCTCAGCCAATCAGGAGCGACGAGCGGGACCCAGGACTCAGAGCAGCTGGACGCGTCCCTAGAGCCGAGTCTTAACTCTTTGCAGCAGGCTGAACCCACGCGGAGGAGGGGAGAGGGTGGGAAGCAGGGTCAGGATCTGGCATCCGCTGGGGCAGAGGTCAGGCAGGAGCCAGGAGGAAGGAAAAGACTGCAGAGCGCCTATGCTTGCAGGCGGGGCGCGGCGGCGGGCGGTGGCGCGGGAGCTCCCGGGGCGTGGGCTCGGGTGCGAGCCGCTGGGGGTTCCCCAGCTGCTGCGGGGCTGCTGCCTGGGAGGCGGGACGCGGTGGGAATCTCCTGCCCCGGGACAAGACGTGTGCGCTCGCGGGGCGGCAACGTTGGGTATTTTTTGCAGATAAGCGCTACCCTGGAAGATAAACGAGGCTTCCAACTCTCTCATTTGAGCGGCCCAGGGCACAGCGAGACTAGAATACATGTCGCAGCTCCAGTAGCAGACTTGTACACACGTCCACGGAGAAAATGAGAAGTCTTTCACTTTTCTGGGATGTGATTTTTGGACGAACCCGATTTGGTGTGTGTGGAGATCTAGCTGGGACTCCTTCCTCTACCTTCTACCCCCAGGGAAATACAGTAGTTGGATGCCCTTTGGGGTCTATATAAGGTGGGAGGGTCTCTGGAGCACAGGGATGTCAGAGCTGGGCTTGGGCTTAGCTTGGCAAGAAGCAAAGACTTTTCCTAGGGTTAACTTCCTCTTTAGGGGAAAATCTATTCTGAATCTAACACGGAGTTATTCCACATGTATCCAGCGGTTGGGGCTTATGTATAAAGCACAGACCCAAGAAGCTTGCTGAATAGTTGTTGGCAGAGAAAATAAAAAGTGAACTCTAAAAGTACATAATGTTAGGTTGAATTTATTTCAAACATATGTACTTATACCTCTATGTCTCATCTACTAGGTAAGCATGCCTTGGAAACCTCTTACACCCTTAAAATGAAGGGCGACAGATGGAGAGCTGATGTGGCAGTAACTTCTAACACCGAGTTCCGGTGTCTATTTGAATTCTCTGATCGTTGAGTTCACTCTTTTTGTCTTCTGTGTAATTAATTAGGTCTTCTGGGTAGACCATTTAATTACTGATGGTCAGAAAGGAGGTGGAGCAATCCTACCCATGCACCTCTGGGGACAGTGTCCAGATGGTGGGGCTCTACTTACAGGCTGATGAGTGTATGGGCATCTCAATGCTTACATAGCAGTCCCCCATAGAGTGTATTACCTCCCCAGTCCTGCTGTAATAAACTACAAGTTTAGTGGCTTAAAATAAGCCATTTATTATTTTGCAGTTCTGGGAATTAGAAGTCTAAAGTGGGTCTCACTGGACTAACATCAAGATGTTGCCAGGGCTACATTTTCCAATGGAGGATCTAGGTGAGAACTGTTTCCTTGCTTTTCCAACTTGTAGAAGCTGCCATGTTAACTCTGATTCCTGGACCCTTCCTCAATCTTCAAAGACAGCAATGGCAGGGCAAAGAGGAGTGTTGAACTGCCTCCTGCCCCTCTCTTCTTCCCTCTTCCACTGTTAAAGATCTGTGTGATTATATTGGGCCCACCAGATAAACCCCACTGTAAAATTGACTGATTATTAATTCATCTACCTCTTAATTTTCCTTGGGCATGAAAAGGAACATACAGATTCTGGGGATTAAAATGTGAACACGACATGAGGGGGTATTATTTTGCCTGCTACACAGAGTGACCCCTTCTTCTACCAGTGTGTTCTTGTGTTCAGTCAAGCCTGAGGCTCCTGGTCTTCAGTGAAAAGAAGTCAAGTGGAGGGAGGTTTGGGAATGGGATGTGCAGGAGCTGAAAGCTTTCTGGCAAGCTTTGAGATGCCTGTGGCAGGGAGGTACTTC
Organism: Galemys pyrenaicus; assembly: GCA_019455555.1. Lineage (NCBI taxonomy): Eukaryota > Metazoa > Chordata > Mammalia > Eulipotyphla > Talpidae > Galemys > Galemys pyrenaicus. Next base: position 5,011,932 of record JAGFMF010011456.1, read on the forward strand.
AAGATTAGTGGGATAAGGAATATTGCTAAATTATCTGAGTAGAAAAAAAAAACTATTCTGAGGAACATTAAAAAAACAAAAAGAAAGCCAAACAGATTTTTATCCTGAGGGCTATAGAGCTGAGAAGAGATACATAGCAACTTGGCGGAGGATTTTTTCAGCGAAAGTTGTAATGAAAATAGCTGAAGCCAGCATTGAATGTGAGGGTCTGCATGACCCAGATGAGTTGGACATGAGTCAACTGTTTTCCCTTTGCAAGCCTGAGAGCATGTGCGTGTGTGTCTTGTGTGTGTGTCTAGGGGAGCACAGTTTCTTTTTTGAGTAAGTTTGGGAAATGCTGGTAACCATAGCCCTCCTCAATTTTCCCATCACAGCGTTGAGCTGCTGACGTCTGCCCCTCTGGGATTTTACCCCCTATGGCGTGGAATATCTATGGATATAAATATGCTTATATAGAAGCACATCCTACTACATCTCTATGCAAACATTTTTTTTTTTTTTGAAGAAAGATTTGTTGGTAGAACTTGGAGAGGATGTTTCCCCAGGGGACAGCTCTCCCAGGCTGTTATGCTCTGGAGGCAGTCTGCTAAGGCAGCAGTGGCATGCCACCAAGCTCTGTCCTGCAGCCTGACAGCTCGGCAGCACTTCTGTGCCTTGCGAACAGTGACCTTCTCTCCTGAGGCCTAGCATGAGCCTGTGATGTGATGTAGAGGAGAAACATGAGTTTCCAGCATCAGCAAGCTCTTTATTTAAATCTAGACTACCTCTGTGACCTGGAATGAATTATTAAAATCCTCGGAGACACATCTGCATGTAAAATGGAATGAGAAATACTTGCTTCCCAGAAGAGTTGGGACATTTAAATGAAAAAATATACCTGGAGTACCTAGAATAATTCTTTCTGGTCCTTCTTTTCCCCTCCCCCACTACCTTCAATCACTCTAAGCCATCCTGTATCCTCTCCCTTCATTATGACATTAGTTATCTATGATGTATAATAAATGACCACACATTTAGCAGTTTACAACAATACACACATTTGTTGGCTCAGTTTCCATGAGTCAGGATTCTGATCATGGATTAGTTGGTCCTTTGCCCAAGGTTGCAATCAAGATGCTGGCTGGGATGGAGTTCTCACTGAGACTCTACATCCTCTTCCATGATTACTGCTGTTGCAGCCCTGGAACTCCTCCTGGGTTTGCCTCAAGGACAGCAGGAGACTCTCAGGGGAGACACTTATAGAGGCCTCACCTGATTAGGTCAGCCCCACCCAGGATAATCTTCCTTTTGATTAACTCAAAGTCAGACTAATTAGGAAGCTTAATAATATCTACAAAATCCCTTTTTTTGCCCACATAATATAACCTAAACTTGTTAATGTCATCTGTCCTATTCACTAGTTCTTCCCATGCTGAAGGAGAGAGGATCATGTAACTCTTTGAAGCATCTTAGAATTTGGTCTTCTACAGATCCCTGACCTTCAGCCAAGTTGGGAGCGACTGTGCCCATAGGACTCACCTCATGGGAGTCAGCTTGAACTGTAGTGCCTTAAGGACCTGAATGTAAATAAAGCAGCATGAGGTCAGCTACTGGGTGGGTAGGCACAGGATGATGAGTGAAGGGAATAGCTCATCTGTATCGGCCTCAGGAGCTCCAGTTCACATCTTCTTAACACAATCCCACCCAAGGTTATCAGTCTCTTCTTAGAGTTCACTTGTAGAGTGCACCATCTTCATCTCTTCAGGGCCTGATTAGGTCAGCCCTACCCAGGATCATCTCCCTGCTATCATCTCATCTGCTTTCTTCCATGTGTCTGATCCTGATGAGCAGCTTCAGGAGAGTATCTGTTCTTCTTGCATCCATACATTGAAAATGCTTTTAGAGATCTGTTCTGGCTAGTGCCCTAGTAGATGTACAATAGAGATACACTTATGCAAATTCAAATGATAGGAGCAGGGATAAGGGATAATATGCTGGACTGGGGTCATAGCAGCAAGTGGGCAGCCACACCTAACTGGAGTTGATAGTATTATCCATTTGGGAGGAAATATGAACCCTCATTGCCATACACTCCAGGTGTTAAAATAAACTGGAAATCTAGGTTGGAATGTTAAGTGTGTTGATTTTTTAAAAAATATAAGCAACTATCAGAAGTTTAAAAAAAGGGTTGAGAACACAGTATGAATCAAACTGAGGCCAATCTGGGAATGGGAACCTGAACTTCTTACACAATTTGGGGGCCCTTTAAAAAAACAAGAAATATGATGGTTAGTGTAAGTCTGACTATTCACTTAGAATGAGAAATGGAATCGCAACTAACCGGAGCATGAAAGAATTGATTTTTTAATCATTAGACCAAGGTCAACTGACCAGAGATGGTCATGTAGAATGTTTCCTAATTGCATCCTAGCTTTCTCCTCCTCTCTAGAACTCTCAAGAACTCCAGCTACTTCCAGCACCTACAGGGATAGCATAAGTGTGGGCCCTGTAGCTTAAGCTTCATTAACTCCACAGGATATTCATCCCTGGGACAATAAAAGCATATCTGCAAACTGGATGAGACCCACATGGCATTGCTTTGCAACTTCTGCTCTGACATCTGTACTCTCATTTTCCAGAGGTTCCATCTAGACTCCAGGAGAGAAGGTGAAATATGTACTACCAAGTTACCTATTTAAGGAATTGCCAATTTCAGGAATGCAAGGGTCAGCCTATCAATTTATTTAATTCCAGAAATATTTATTAAGCACAGACTGTGTTCTAGCACTGTAGGGATTATAAAGATAAAGCAGATATGATTTATCAAGCTCTCAACAAACCAGAAATCCAGTGTCATTAATACACTAGCAATGTAATTAAATCTCAGCTGGAACTCATGAAACCTACTTTATTAATATAACCTCTTTAGTTTCATGAAAGTGAATATAAAAAGACATTTGTCACATTTCAACAGACTTAAAGTAAATGTAAAAAGAGTAGTTTCATTTGAAATTATGTCACAGCTTATTTTGCCCTGCCTGCCAGCAAGTCTTCTTATTTACCTCCCTTCTCTTTGTATTTCTCTATTCTAGATCCTGCCCAAGAAGAGGTAAATACAATTCCAGAATTTTGACTTGAAGCCATTCAGTTGGGCCACATTTACTAGCAGGCAGGTCTGTGTGTTAAAAAGCTATGTAACCCCTTGGTTGTCTCTTCTTCAGCTTCTTCCTGTGCACTTGCTGCTATTATTCTAAGATGATGGGAATGAGCAAAGACAAGAAACAAAGAAGGTGCATTCTGACAGAGTTTGAATCAAAAGCACCAGCTGTCCCAGCTCTAATTTTGCCCTTATGTTCCATGACATAAAAATGTGGAGGTTCCTCAAACTACTGAAAAAGGAGCTTTCTTATGACCCGGCAATTCTACTCCTAGAAATCTACCCAAAGGACTCAAAAACACCCATTAAAAAGATACCTGCACACCTATGTTTATTGTAGCACTAGTTATAATAGGTAAGATATGAAAACAACCCAAATACCCAAAAATAGATGAATGGACCAACAAGATGTGTTACATATACACGATGGAGCATTACTCTGCAATCAAAAAAGATAAACTCATGCCATTTGCAGCAACAAGGATGGAGCTGGAAGGGATTATGCTCAGTGAGATAGTCAGAAAGAAAAAGAAAAATATCATATGGTTTCATTTATAGGAGGAATGTAGGGGAACCATCTAAGGGATCAGGAAAAAATAATTATAATAAAAAAATAATTATAATAAATTAAAAAAACAATGAATAGGCAACTATTAATCAGACACTCTGGAGTGGGGGGGGGGAGGGAGAAGGATGAAAACAAGGGAGGAAAGAGCACAAGGGATTAGAGCATTGGTGCATGGGTGACTTGGTAGTGGGAATTTTATGGGGACTATACCTGAAAGGAGAAAGTATGCACTATACAAAAAGGAAGAATTATGTAAAATACATATTAAAATATATACATATATAATTTTAAAAAATGTTCTGTAAGTTAGTTTGCGCAGATGATGCAATGAGAGTGTGCTTGGGGCCTAGCGTGTATCCCAGGGGACTATCACACTGCTGGGACTTGTCACAGAAACCACAGGAAAAGTAGGTGATTGTTAGAAAAAGCTGGATTGGTGATTGGCTTTTAGTTTTGGAGAGGCACAATTTGACCATGCAAATTCTTCAACTTCCCTTCTTTTCCATACAATGGACCCTTGAACAACAGCAGCTTGAGTTATGCAGGTTCATGTACTCATGGGGTTTTTTCAGTAAATATGCAGGACCCTCAAAAAGACTGGAATACATTTGCTCACCTTGATGACCTCAGAGTACAGTTGACCCTTGCATGAAATGAGGTCTAGAGGTACCAATAAGCCCCTCTCATAGTCAAAAATCCACTCATAACTTATGATTCCCCCAAAACTTCACCAAAAGCCTGCAGCTGACTGGAAGCTTACTGAGAACACAAACAGTTGACTAACATATTTTGTATATTTTTTTGTATTCTTAAAGTACATGAAGGAAATGAAAATTTTATTTCATTTTAATTCTACTTTGCTAATTGTATTTCATCTCATAATAGACACCCCTTTGACATAGTCTGTATTCGAATTACTGTATGTAGAATGCAGGCATACCTTGGAGCTATCTCAAGTTCAGGTCCAGGCCACCACAATAAAGCAAAATGACAATGAAGTAAATAATATGAACTTTTTGGTTTTCTGGAACATACAGAAGTTATGTTTACAATACACAATTGTATGCTAAGTGTGCAAGAGTATTATGTCTAAAAAAGTATATACTTATAGTACTAAGAGACACTGTTTGGAAGGCTATTTCTCTCTCTGAAAACAACTTTACCTATTCAGTGAGTTAGAACAGGTTACTAAAAAATGACATCTGACTATTAAAATTAGTGCATTCCAAGTGAGAATGTCTGAGAAAATTGCAAGTGCTATTAAAACCAGCTACGATAACAGTAAAGACAATTCATGGTGGGAGGCTTGTGAACCAACAATACCCTCAGCTTGAGTCGCGAACCCAGTGTTCAGTAGACAGAAACTTAAAAAATCATTCAATTCAGCAAGTGGCCAAAGGACATGCAGACCCACTGAAATTCCTTTCTATATGATTTGAATAAATACTGAAACTGACTCAGCCATCTCTTAGCACAGAAACCTACATGATGTTGCAATCCTCAGAATGTAATCCTTGTAAGATTTTTAAAAGACTTTTTTTAAAGGGAAGTTTTACTGTCCTTCTTCTACCTCCCACTATACAAAGACTCTCCTGTTTCCAACATCTGATCAGAGTGGTACATTTATTACCATTGATGAACTTATACTGACATTATTATCACCAGGATTCCTTAGTTGACATGAATTCAGTCTTGTTTTTTTGTATGTTCTATGGATTTGACCACATGGATAATGACAAGGACTCACCATTACAGCATCTTACAAAGTAGTTTTACTGTCCTAAAAGTCCTCTGTGCTCTATTTACCACATCCTCCAAAAAATTATATTTCTGTACAACGGCACTACTTTCATACTCCTTTTCCCATGTCACATGCATTTTCAACTTTTTAAAATCCTTTCCTATTTTCCTTTGCAATCCTCAGAACAATCCTGGAGGTATTTAAGATAGTTTTTTGACAGCTAAGGTAACTGACATAAGAGAAGGATCACAGGTTTATAGGAAGTTGTACCTCTAGAAATGAATAGAGGTAAGATCAGGTCTTGGGACTCAGACCTTCTGTGTGCCTGCTCTTTCACAGTCCCATGTGAACTAGCAGGTGATTGAGAAGTCTGATCAGGTTTCCTTCTCTGGGGGTACACATGGCCTGCCTTCCACAGGTGTTTATTTTTTTTTAATTCTCCTGGGTGGTCAGTGTTTGTATCAGGGAAAATTTAAACATCTCTACATTGCTTCCCAGCTCATGTAATATTTTCTTACAGTACATTGCCAATTTCTGTTTTTCTTCTGGAAAATTATTATGAACTAACCTTTGTACTGACCCATACTAAAGAGAAAACAAACCAGGATTTTGTTACATAATCATTTAAAGCTAAAGAAGGGTAACTGTGTTTAAGGCTTGTAAGATATGAGATGGGTATCTCTCAGTATGTTTGATAGAAAATTTGTCAAAAATGACCAAGGAGAATCCTAGAAGATTCAAGAAAATTTACCTGTGTGCAGATGAGTTTGGTTTCAAAAGAAAATTATTGAAGTATGGAGCTAATTCTTTCTCTGGACAACAGGTGCAGTGTAGCCTAGTGGTTAGTAATGGCAAAGAATGTGGGTTCTGTAGTCAAGTGTCTCTGTAAAATTCCTTGACTTTACCTTCTATAACCTTGGGCAGGTGATCTGACTTGTAAGAAAGGCTATCTGGCCATAAAGTTATGGAGAGGATTCAATAGTAAGTTCCCAACAAAGCCTGATGATGACTGGTGGTGGTGGCAATGGCGGCTATGATCAATGGCTACGCATAACGTATAATCAATGATGATGATCAATGGATGCACATCGATGGATTCCTATCAACCAACCCACTTACAGGCCAAGCTGAAGTGTGGAGAAGCAGGGTTTTTTTTGAAAATACTCTACGAATGCTCCATATTTGAGTTCGTGAATGATGATACTTTGGGAAATTCTGCTGGAAAAAGTTGGAAAAACTCCAAAGCAATGGGAATGTCAACATCCTTTAAACAGTTTCCAGCTCCATCACACCAGGCCATCCTTGCATGAAATCAGTACCTCATGCCAGATGTGGTATTCCTGCAGTTTAGGGGCTGAAGGAGGAAGAATAGCCAGGGATGTGACAGCCAAAGCCCTGACTTGCAGGTTGGATTGATTGACCTCTGAGCTTTTTCTAAAGATTCCACTGGAAATACAAATGTGGAATGATTCATATTTTGGTTAATTATAATAATGGAAACAATAACTTTCAGCTTTGAGGCACATAGATTTCTGAAGTTTTGTTTACGCTGTTTGTAAAGGAAAAAAACAAACCCCATAACTAATAATCTTAAAAGTTTTGTGTCCTTTTTTTTTGTGGTATTTGGGTTTGATGTGTTGGTGATTTTGAAGATAAACACACCATCATATCTGCCAGAGAATAAAAACAAGTGTTAAATGCCAATATAGACATTTATCATAAAAAAGTTTTCCAATTCTGGGTTCCAATATACACATTTATGTGCATTTATGTATCTACGCATGTATTCAACATTAGCTGATAGCAAGTGAATGCTTACTCTGTGTGAGGGTTCTGTCGGCTTTTCTCATTTAATGTTCACAATAGGTAAACTTTATATTCCCATCTTATAAATAGGAAAACTGAGGTGCAGAGAGAGTGCCACTGTTAGTTCTGGTGTCACATCTCAGGGACTCCCTCCCCCTCTGGAACTTTCAAAGTCTTGCCTTGTTGTCTGGGAACTGTGGGCCTATCTGTGCCTTCTGGGCTAGGTGCTCTGAACTGGTCTGTGTCTCTCCTTCTAGGTGGGGTCATCCAGATAAGCAAATGAGTTCAGAACCAGAGCCTAATGGGTTGTTCTGGGCCCTAGGACCCACCCTACTTCTAGGAGGGCAGCCCAGTAAGCTCATTTCCTCTGCCTGGTATGTTTTCAGATTGCCAGAATGGTGCTGACATGCTGATTTTGATTGACTCAGTTGTTTATATGGACAGGAGCCCTGTAAAAAATATTTTTCCAAAGCCCTTCTATCTCCTAGGGACAACCCTACTTATACAGAAGTGGCAGGGCAGTTATTTGTTCTCAGGTGTGTCAGAAGTAATCACACATCTGTTCTTTATTTTTTATTTTATTATTATTATTGTATTTGTGACTGAGGTCAGCTCATTTATTCTTTTTACTTTTAAAAATCATTTTTATATAGTTCGCATCACTGTTCATTTCTGTGCATTTGTTTTCTCCTCTCAGGTGTACTCCCTGTAAAATTCTCACTGCCAATTTACCTGTACACTGTCACCCTAGTCCCTTGTGCTCTTCTCTGTTTTGGTCCCTCTCCCTCTCTCTCCCCTGCAATTTCACTCCTAAGAATCTACCTAACGGACACAAAAACATTAACTCAAAGGAACACCTGCACCCTATGTTTATTGTGTCACTATTTACAATAGGTAAGATAAGGAAACAACCCAAATGTCCAAAAATAGATGAGTGAATCAAGAAGATCTGGTATATATACAAATGGAATACTATCCAGCAATCGAAAAAGATAAACTCATGCCACAGCAACATGGATGGAGCTGGAAGGGATTATGCTCAGTGAAGTCAGAAGGAAAAAGAAAAGTATCAGATGGTTTCACTTATAAGAGGAATACAGGGGAACCAGTAAGTGAGCAGGAGAAAAAAAAATAAATAAAAATCCAAAATTAACAGGAAACTGCATTTTATTTTTAAAGATGTTAGGAGTTGTGATCCTATTATGTAGATTTTGTAAAATTGATCATTTCTCTCAATAATACTTACTAAATCTTTTATGTGAAGAATGGTCAAACAACCCTTCCATAATTTTTCTGTGATCATCTTCAATAAATATGAATTTAACAGGTTCTCCAGGCTTATTTATGGAATACTGGAACTTCCAGGGATGAATTGATGGCCTCACTCTGGTATTATGACACAAGCCTTCAAGCTGCTCATTACTGGTGTAGTCTGATCCTTGAAGAGACATTGATGGATTCTTAAAACCATCTTTACAACTCTCTAGGTGGATATGATACCACGTTTGGAAAAACAACAAAAAAGATTTCTGATGTCTGACAAAAAAGGAGGCGGGATAGAAAACATTTCTACAAACCTTTATAACTGTGGGATTAAAAACTTACTGGTGTTTTTTGTTTATTAAAGATTTTAACTCACTTCACCATTACACAGAATGAAACCCTGTTAACCAGATAATAAGCACAGCATGTTCTTTATGATAATGCCAACAATAAAACCAGAAGACTATGCTGTTTGTTTTTCGGGGGGGAGGTGGAAGGAGGGATTTGACTAGACAAATGATTTTTCTGCATGCTAGACTTGGGAAATTATTTTCTTTTTCCTTCTTACATATAAAAACAGCACAGAAGCTGATAATTTTATCTGAAGGCTCCTGCACTGTAAAAGCAATATCTGTTGGCATTAGGTGAATAGGTTTCAGAGATACTCATTCTTATTTTCCAGTAGGTACATAGAAGGGCCTCCTTTAGCTCATGATAATAGAAGAATTTGTTTTTCATTTTTTCCTAATGTATATCCTAAATCCACTTATTTTTCTTTATCTTCAGCCACCATATTAGACCACAATACACATTTCCTACCCAGATGATATCATCTGAATATTCTCCCAACTTCAATCTTGCCCCTCTGAAGTCCATTCTCTACACAAAAGCCACAATAATCATATTAACATAAATAAGTTTAAGGTACTCCCTTGCTTAAAACTCTCCAGTGCCTTCTCATTGCCCTTGGGATAAAACTAAACACCAGTCATGGCTATTCTGAATATCTCTTCCCTCATTCTTTCTCCCTAGGGTGTGCTGGAGGAGCCTGACCAATATGGGCTACATCAATAAGCTCTTTTGCCTTTTGACATCTGACCATATTCAGCCATTGGGGATCTCTGGCATGGGTTAGAGGGAGGTGGGGGAGTGGGGTCAGGGCATTTGTTTCCCAGGGTCCCCTGGCCTCAGTCACATCCCCTGTGAAAGCCAAAGTTCTTTCCAAGCATTTCAGGGCATCTGTACCACAAATAGTAATGATGATAGTTACTTGCTACTTAATTGATGAGTAGTCACTCAGGACCAAACATAGTGTGAAGTTCTTGATATATAATCTTATATATTCCTGATAGCAACCCTATGTATCAACTCTCACATGTAGCTCAAGGTTCAGTATTAAATGTACTTTCTTGACTGAAATTACCTGCAAGTGCCCACACTCTTCCATAGAAGTTTCTCTCCATTTCAGTAAATGGCTGGATGGCTAGAAAGAATGATTAGGACTAGTCTATCAAGGGGGCCGAAGGCAGGTAGAAGTAGTATCTAGTCATGAAGTAGTAATCTCCATGCTTCAAGCATCCCAAAGAAATGTCTTAATTTATTACCATGCAGGGATTGTTATGCAACTGACACTAACAAAAAATACTTCTGCACTTTACTAAGTCTACTTTTGAGCCATCCAATGTTTTCATCATAATATTTACTTCTGGGTAAATAGGCTAAATTCTCCAATTCTGATACAAAACAGAAAGATCAGAGAATGAAAATAAATAGATGACATGGCTGTTTAAAGATAATGTAAAATGTTTTCTAGCAGCGTAAATATTTGATTGTAAAACTTTCAATATGTTGTGTCTATTAACTAGTGATGTACAATATTTAAATAATTCAGCCAGCCTAAGTGGGCTAGGGTCATGGGGGAGGACAGAGTGAAGGCTGAACCTGGCAAGATGCCAATTTGCAATCATAACACAACCCCAAGGCTGACCCCAGACACTATATCCATTCCATCTGGAGCTCTTTGGTCAGGACCATGCCACAAACAAGAGCAGATAAATGAACTTCATGAAGACATTTGAAATCTCCCCATCACTTTCCATTAATATGGTCTGCACAGAAGCTTCTATGTATAACTTAGGGTTGGACATGTTCAATTCAGTTAGTATTCTTTGACTTTTGTGTTGGGAGGTAAAGGAGGTACTGTTTCTGGAATACTAGCCAGAATTTATGAGGATTTACTATGAAATTCCACCCATCCCAGCAATATCTCTGACTGTCTATATGAAAAAGCATTGGATTACATTTACAAAAGAGCATCTGGGAAAAGGTTTTAGCCATTAGAATTTGGGAATTCTCTGAATCTCTCTGGGCCTTACTTTCCTGATCTATAAAATGGAACTAATAACCTTGGCTATTATACGAAATAGTTGTAAAGATGAAAAATGAAGACAAGATAGAACAATTAAAAGTTCTCTAAATAATTATTAATTTGAGAACATTACATTCACTTCCCTCATTGTATGTGCTCCACAAGCTAGCCCTGAGCTCTGAACAATGTAAATCTGTTTACAAGTTTGTTGACTGACTGAATGAGCACAGCTGGCAGCCTAAGTATCTTCTTATCCAGTTCTCCAAAGAGTGCACTCAGTCAAAGAGGATGAACTTTTGAGAGTGAGGAACCTCACCTGATTAAGACCATAATGGGCCTGGGGTGTTTTAATGTATACATCCTGCAGTTTCAGGAATCCTCAAATTTTGAATGATGTCAAAGAGGAGAAGGGTGAAGCTGTGCAGAAAAACTGAAATGCTGAGCGACAGTCTGTGCTCCCCTCCTTGGTGTCTCTCTACTGCAAGTTAGCCTCCCGGTGGTTGAAGTCCCAGGAAAAAGCAAATTTCAAAATGTTACAGACTCTAGGGAGGCATAAAACCCAAAAATCTTAAATCAACAAATGACAAGGATCTGATACTTTGCTACTTTAAATAACTGGGAAAGAAGTAATTTTACAAAGCAGCAAATAATGCATTGACTATACTACTCTATGTTCATTTGTTTTACCTAAAGAATACTTGAGGCAACTATCAGTCATAGCTACACAACAGGATTCTTCATCCCATATTTTTTGAACCTTCCTCCTTTTATGAAGTAGTGTCAAGGCATTCATGTTGAACCACCTACATGTAAGTTTGAACAGCTGTATATTCTCTTATGTCCGAATTTAAAGCTGACTTTATAATACTATATACACCATTTTATCATTCATTACTTTACTCACTAAATATTCAAAGGATGCCTACTATGTGGAATATGAGAAATGTTACTTGTTGTGGTGGGTAAAGTACAAGACATTTATTTCTACTTTTAAAGACCTTACCTTCCTTTTGGGGTTGGGGACAGTAAAAGACATGTGTGCAACAGAGCACACACTTGAATGTAGGTGCTTTGTTGATGTCATTATTGGTACTATCTGAGTGTCAAACCAGACTGAGTATACCATTGCTGAGCATATTATAGGCAATAAGGAAATATTTATTGAATGAATTAATATGTAAAATACCTACTGTATTTTATTCAACCTAAGATGCACATTTTCTCCTCCTTTCTTATGACTGAGAAAGTAATACCTTTTAAAAATTAAGATCACACTGTAATTAGTGATTTCCTTATTTCTTAGTAGTACATAAAATCAATAATCTTAAATTTGATGATACATAGTAAATAATGATACAAAGGAGGATTTATTTTAAGTGTAAGAATATCTCACCTAATTCCTTGGGCATCAGAAAAGTTTCTTTGTGGCTAAAGCTAGACACATTTAAGGAGAAGAAAGGGATATTGTGGGAACTGGGGGTGGGAGTAGGGAAGGTCATTATGGAAATAGGTGGAAGAAGGTCTTAAGAGCGAACACAGAAAGACACAGAGACAGAAATGGTTAATTTATGTCTCAAGGCTATTGAAAAGTTAGATATTCTTAGAATGGGAGTTCATATTGAGAAATAGTACAACATAAGTCAATAAATAAAAGTAGGACCATCGAAGGTTTTAGAGGGCTTTGAATAAAAAGTTGAAAAATTTGGATTTCATCTTGTATATAAACTTGGAGCCAAGGAGTGACATACTGAAAGTAGTGTTCTATGAGGATTAATCTGGGTAAAGTGGGTAGATTGGGTAGGGTAGATTGAAGTGGGCAAAAAAGCAAGGAGTATTTAGGAAATTATACTTGCAATGCAGCAAAAATATGATGACTATATTGGGAACACAGAAATGAGACGAGAGCAAAAGTGAGAGTTGAGACGAAATTTGCAGGAACAGGTCAATGATGCCTTACAAATATACTGAATAATGGAAAAATAAATTAAGTCTGATTGTTTTCTTTGGAATTTAGTATTCTTTATAATTTCAATTAAAACTAGAGGGTGAATTATACTTTAGTTTGAAAGAATCAGAGAGGATGTCCTAGAAGGGAAATTTAACCAAGTTCTACAGAATTCCCTAAATATGAGAAAGGAAGATAGTCCCTATAGAAGGAGACCATAAATGAGAGCCTAGGGCAGTAACAGAAAAATGTATATTCAACTGTTTCAGAGAGAAAAGGTGATAATAAATGACTAAGAATAAGACATTCAAGTTGAAAGTCACTCTAGGAAAGAAAAAGATAAAGAGAAAATTCAGAACTATAATGGAGCATAGAAAAGCAGAAGATACGAAACAAGGTGAGAAAAGTTAACAAATAATTTATCACAACAAATGTTAATGATTTAAACCTCTCCCATTAAAAGCTAAAAACTCTGAATTAGACTGACAAGTCAATGTTTTTTTAAAATTAAATAAATATATGCTATACAAAGTTAAAATAAAAATAGGTACAAATATTTAACTTGAAGAATACAAAATAATACAGAAACTAACATTAAACAAAGAAGAATCCAGGAAAGAAGCATAGCTATCTATTACTATTTCTTCGGTTATAAAAGTGGACAAAACAATAATAGATAATGAGAAATTAATAAGTCTTGTTTAAATACTAAATGAGATAATGCTTAAAAATACTTAGGACAATGCTGTCTGGCACATAAACTGAAATTAAATTAATGAAGAGCATGGGTTTTGAATCTGAGGGAGTCTGAGTCCTTTTGTCTTTGCATGGAAATTCACTAATTCCTCTTCCTTCTATTGCAGATATTTGGAAAAAAGAAAAGAGACCCACCAGCAAGCCACTAAGTCAATCATTTAATCAATAAGCCACTCAACAAAACTCAAATTCACCCACAAGACTAGAAGAGAGGGGCCTTTATCCTCAACAAGACCACTCATTTATATTTGAGTCTTTTCTATACCAGGTTCTTTTATGAGTTGTCATATATTGAATTTTGCAGTTGAGCAAAAGCCAAAATAGGTTAAATAAGTGCCCAAATCACAGGGGTCTATCTGACTCCAAGCTTCAGTTCCATCCACTTAAATTGCCTCACAGCTGTTTCCAAGTTCACCAGTTTTTATAAGTAGGACATGCAGTTTTGGGGCACAGAAGAATTACTCAACCACCATTTTCTGTCCCTCATATTTTTGGTCCATACTTTGAATCATATACAAACATCTCTTTATTTCAATTGCTAATGATTCCTGACTCTGGAGCTATCAGGCATCAAAATCAGGGAGGGGGTTATTATTTAAAAGAGATAAAGTTAGGGCCTCCCTGGGGGTGCAGGAGTTAAAGTCAGTGCCATCAAGCTATCACCAGCCACTGCAACAAAAGTTTGATCCCCAGCCAGGAAGGGAACCCACATGGTGCAGCAGACCTCTCCTGCCTCACTTGCTGCTCCCCTCCACAGTGAATTTCAAGGGATCTGCCTATTCTGCTCCTCACTCTATCTCTGGTGAATCCTCTCACCCCCGCCCCCTACCTCTCACACCCACCCCACCTCTGGCCTACACCCCAGTTCTTATGTGCATAATAAATATAAATCTTTAGAAAAAGAGAGACGAAGTTAAATTAAGGGCTCTAGATTCTGAATCTCAGAATTCTTTACTTAAACTAGCCGTGGCTTGTCACCTTGGCTATGACACTTCACAAAAAGATAATAGTTTTTAAGAAATGTGACACGAGGAGGATGGAGTTGGGTTTTGTGTTCAAGTGGCAGACTTCGCTGGGACCCATCAGCCCCACTTCCACCCCAGTGTGCTTTCAAGGGTAGCTGTGCTGTGTTAGCTGTACACAGGTCTGTTTTGAGCAAGAGGGAGTTGGGCTGCACTTCTTCCCTTTTGCCCACTAGTTGGCACCTCCTCAGAGAATAAAAACGCCTTTTCGTGTAACTCTAATCAAAACACACTTTGAAAGGAAAGTCTGTTGCCAAAAATTTATATTTATCCCAAGAAAAATTAGAAACTATTTTTGAATTATCTGCACATGACTTGCCTGCCTTACTGCAGATAAACAGGAATTACTTGCATGCAAACCCCTATTCTGTTTTAAAGTCACCTCACCCTCCCTCTCCTAATTCTGCTCATGGAAATGGAGATTTTGTATGGCCCCTTTCCAGTGGCTGAAAGTTGTTGTGAAAAGATTAATGAGGAGGGATGCAGATACATCTAGATCTGAGTTCTGGCACTGCCACGTCCCAGCTCTGCGACTTTGTGCACGTTATTTAACCTCTCTGAGCCTCAGTCTGCTCATATGAGGAAGGTAATAACACCGAATTTTAAGGCAGTTGCGGGATTAAACAGAATAAAACTTTGTGAAATGGTGGTTTCACTAGCATTTCACTTCAGTTAGTTTCACTCACTCACTGCTATGTCCCTTCTTTTCCCAGATCTGTAATTTGTCTCTGAGAGAAGTCTAAATCTACACTTAAGGAGATGGGTGAGAAATGAGGGGAAACACCCATGTTGACCTTAATCCTCCAGGTATTGTGGCCAGGGAGATCTAACTCTCAGGAGGGAAGCAGCTATGGACAGGCTGCTGCAGAAAAGGAGACAAACTCAAGTGGCCTTAGGGATCAGGCATGAACCATAGAGAGAGCAGACAGAAAGTAATGGAAAATGAAGCCAGACACAGGCCATAGGCATTCAGACTTTAAAATTTCAGAGCACTGTGCCAGTCCAGCAAATGTGTGGGTCAGCTGAATGTGGCCCTTTTAGCTCCAGTTTGTAACTCTGTCTCTGGGGAATATGTTGCTCTCTTCCTTCAAAAGTTGTCCCACAAATAGCCACCTCCCTGGAAACCTCTTCTTCCTTTCTTTGCTCACGGCTCCTGCTTTTTTCTAGCATGGCCATTCATTTCTGAACATTTGTTAAAACCTATTTATACAAGAGAGAGAAATGAAAAAATACACAAGAGTGGATATAGACATCCAAATTTAAGGCAAGACATCTAAAACTGAGAAAAGCATCTCAGGCTTCTGATTAGGGTTGGGGAGGGGATGGGTGCAGGAGAGAGGAATGCTGAACTGTGGAGGTGTCCCCTGAGCACTGATGGTTTTGGCAAGTGGCATGTGGGGAAATGGGTCCATCCCATCATAAGTGTGTGGCTAGTGGATTTGTTTGCCTCTTACATGTTTATTCTCTCTTCCCTGTTGAAATCTCAGCAACTTCTTGGAGGAAACTGTCTCCTCTATTTGGGTTTCTTGACGTTCCATAACACCTATTTTAGTATATTGTTATTTAAGAATCTTTTCCTGGCCATTGAGAAAATGAGATGCCAGATTGTCCTATCAGATGTGAGAAGCAGCAGTCAGAGGTGTTTGAGGGGTACAGATAAAGTTGGTGAGATTGGGGTTGGGTCTGAGTGAGCCCATGGATTCCTGAGCCTGTGACTGACAGATGATGTGATAATGGCACATCAGGACTTCCTCCTCAGCTGAAAGGAGAAGAATGGCAGGCATACCAGTCCCTAATTGTCCCTAATCATAGATGTTTACAAACAACTAAGGAAGACCTCACACGTTACTGATCTTGCCCGGAAGCAGTTGGTTGGATTATCAACAGCCAAAGGATAATGAGTGTTGATTTAGGGAGAATGGACCCACGTTTATTTGGCAAAACCAGGAAAATGGGTCTTACTCCTTTTCCCCAGATTCCCAGTCTTGTTTCAGTCCATGGTATTTATCACTTCAGCCTGTTCTGAGGCTTAGGGGAAGGTGAAGATGAAGGACAGAAGGACAGTAACATTTCCCAAACACCTGCTGCTTGATAGACACTAAACTAAGTTCTTTACCTAGATTAGCTCACCTGTTCCTCACTGTGACGCAGGAATGAGCCAGAGGACATAATTGTTCTCCTTTTGCATGAGAGGAAAACTGAGTTATGGCTGCTGCATGCTTTGTGCAGGATGACACTTTTACTAAGTCGTGGAGCTGAGTTTCAGTCTCGGGTGTGCACATCATAGAAACCTTCTATACTATCAAGTTTTTTCCCAGGCCAGTTGGTTTCCTGGGAAACTGTTAGATTTGGTTATAGCAGGCTTACTGGGAATGGCTTGGGAATAATTCCTACGAGAGAGAGGAAAGTAGGCAAGATTGAGCAAGGGAAGAGGACAGACTGTGCTGTGAACGCATTAGAAACCTTGGCAGTAGCGCAGGACCAGCGAGAGGCAAGCCTTGCTTTGGGGCAAAATTTAAGAGGAGCCAGAAAACTCAGTAATGGAGATACATAATATTTTAATGTAATACCTAACCCAGTTTAAGTGTTAAAAAACAAACACGATGAGCAAAATTACCAATATGTTAAATAAAATCAAAATCTAACCCTGCACTTGCCTGACCCACTTCCCTCTCTTTACCCAAATTCTGGCCTTGTTGAGGGCTGTCTGCCTATAAAACTTCGACACTTTATCAAGAATTTCTTTTTACAATAGTGTGCAAAGGCTTTAACCATCTTGATGACTGAGATTTTGGTTGTCCTGTTCAGTTCTGTCCCAAAGTTGGGCAAGGGCCTTGCTCTCCTCTCCCTCGTCATGGACCCAAGTTCCAGAGACCTCTGGAGCTGGGCTGACCCTTGTTTTACCTTGCTATAATAAAGTGAGATCTTTTTAGCCCCCCACTAAAAGGTGGTGGTGAGCATCTAAATCTATATGCTTAAAATAGAGAACATAGCCCGCCCTCCAAAAAGAAACCACACCATGACATAAACTTCAGTATATCTTTGAGGACTCATCTAAAGCAACAAGGAAAACAAAGGAGAATATGAACAACTGACTACATCAAACTAAAAAGGTTCTATAGAACAAAAGACACAGTAACCAATATGAAAAGTCACCCTACCAAATGGGAGAAAATATGTGTACACCATACTTCCGACAATAGACTGATACCAAAAAAGTACAGAGAGCTTATACAACTTAACAAAAACAAAACAAACAATCCAATCAAAATATGGGCAGAAGAGCTAAATAGGCATTTCTCCAAAGAAGACATGGAGATGGCCATAGAAATATGAAAAAATGTTCATCATCACTATCATAAGGGGACTACAGATCAAAAGTACAATAGCTACTACCTCACTCATATGAAAATGGCCCTCATTTGAATACCAAAACCAACAGGTGCTGGTGAGGGTGTGCAGAGAAAGGAACCCTCTTACACTGCTGGTGGGACTGTAGGATAGAACAGCCCCTATGGAAAGCTGTGTGGCAGTTCCTCAAGACACTAAAAATGAATTTACCATATAACCCAGCAATTCCATTCAAAGGTATCTACTCAGACAGCACAAAAACACTAATTCAAAAGGGAACCTGAACTCCTATGCTTATTGCAGTACTGTTTACAGTACCCAAGATATAGAAACAACCTAAATGCCCCCAAACAGATGAATGAATCAAGATGATATCATATATTTACACAATGGAATACTATTTAGCATCAAAAAAGATCAACTCATGCCATTTGCAGCAACAAGGATGGAGCTGGAAGGTATTATGCTAATAAGTCAGAGGCAAAAGAGAAATACCATGTGATTTCACTTATATATAGAATATAGAGAAACCAAACAAAAGGCCAAAGGTAAACCTTGAAAGTTAGCTATAGATCTGAGGTATCCAGGAAGGGAGAGAGTGGGGGAGGGAGAAGGAGAGGGGTTTTGAACAAAAACATGGAGATAAAATGGTGAGAGGAGGTGTGGTCAGTGCAAAGAAGAACTGGGTTAGGTCACTGGATATTGCCTTTCTAGGGGTGTCAAGTGCCTTGGGGAAAGGATACAAGGCTATGCTGAGGGGGAGACAGTATATTGCACAAATGTGCACAGGTGGACTCAGAATGGTACTTTGGATAGAAGTCCCAGTGTGTCTTAGTCTATTTGGGCTACACACTGGGTAACCCTGGAGCCTGGCTGCTTGGGCTCAAATTCCACCTCCTCTACCAGCTAGTTGTGTTGATATCAAGAAAGTTACTTAATCTCTGTGCTTTACTTCTCCAGAGAGGGTAACAATATAGCCTCGTGGCTTGTTATAATGATTTAAACTGTATGTCTGACTCTAGAACAGTGCCTGGAACAGAATAAGTATGGATAATTTTTTCAGACATCTGTTTTTTCTCCTTTCTTTTCCTTTTCATTATTTACTTCCTTTCCTTTCTTTCTCTCCTCCCTTGTCTTTCTTCCCCTTATCTTATTTTCATGTGCTGTGGATAAATGTTTTAATTTATTATTTGAAAGGTGTTCTTTGTGTTTAAATTAAAATCAGGTGAAGGAAAGGTCTCATTCTCTCTCAAATGTTGTTGCCTTTTTGTTGCTGTAGTTCATAGTCCTCAAGTGAGATTTTTTCCATGACTGTGTGGCTCTAAATAGAAAACCTGTTTCCTATCCTTGACCTCTGTTCTTACTGCCTCCTCAGTAAGTCTCCATTAGATTTTTCTGGACCCTGAAGTTCCTAGATGAGGCTTAATGTGGCATGGCCAAGTACACAAGGACCCATTTGGGCCATATTAAAGGTTTCTTCATTTCATGAGAAATACTGAATTCATTTTGAGATGACTTCAGGAGGGCACAGAGATGTTCTTTTTTTAAAAAGTTATTTTTGACTGTGGAACACACCATTTCAACAAGTAATGAGCCTCATCCAAAAAGCTGTGCTAAGCAGGCAAACTCACAGCTTGGGAGACAGTAACTCTTTCCTCACCCAACTCTTCACTTTCTATTAGCTTATCAGCATGGAAGAGAAAGTTCATTAGCTCTCAGGAGTAAGCTTAGAGATGCACAAATTTAAAACTTAGTAAAATACCAGGAAGTAACAAAATAGTTTTTAAAGTCTGAAACCTGTTACTATAGACACTGGCAATTGATAGTCATGTAAAGTAGCTGAAGCAAAAACAACTTTTGAAAAGTGGCTCTGGATTCAGTTAAGTCTGAGACTGGAAGTTGTTTTCTTTCTACAAAAAGGCAAAAGCATGAAACAGCCCCCATCAAAGAGAAGACATTACTTGTTGCTCAGGAGCTGAATGACGCTCATTTATAGAACATACTTGTTCTAGAAAACAGAAATGTATGGATCAAAGTTCAATTATTCAGGATTGATTATTTTAAAGTCCAAATTTGCAACAATTCAGAGATTGTAATATTAACCTTGTGTTAAGGGAATGACAGATTTGATAGGCAACCTAAATGGATTTGTAGATAACATGAAATTGGCAATAAAGGAGAGGCTCCATCCATCCATCTAACCAACCACACATCCACCCATTTGGTTATCCATTGAGAACTCACTGGAATGTGCTAGTTGTGGCATCAGGCCATAAACAGGTGAAAAGTCAACCTGACCTCAGAAAATTTACGGAGAAGTGGAAGGAAAAGCATGCAAACAATTAAAGTACAATATGGTAAAATACAATAGAGGCAGAGCAATGGGGTAAAGAAAGCCTAATCTACTCAGAGGAGGCAGAAAAGACTGGTCTGTGCTGGAATATTAAGGCTAAGCAGTTTTCCAGGCAGCAAATCTGCTCCCTACCTGTTTCCTCTCCTTGTCACCTGTAGATATGGAGGCACAAGACAACCTTGGGGGGAAGAGGAGTCTGCATTGCTAAAGCAGGAAAATGTCAGGACAGTAGTTTTAAGGATCATAAACCTTTACCAGGATCTGATGAGTGAACTAGTCCCAGTGCAAAGAGACAAATACGTACAACTCCATGACACAATTTCAGGAGATTCACGAACTTATTTCTGCACATCAGATTGTGAGCCACTGGTATCAGGGTGAGGAAGAGGCAGAAAAGAGCAAGCTGGAGGCATGTCCCCCTTAATTACACTAATGACCTGTGACCATAGCTTTTCAAAAAAAAAAACACAAACAAACAAACAAACCCACTGCAGAGAGTGTGACATATGTAGAATGTGAAAACAAAAATCACCAAAAATTTGAACTCAGATGTAGAGAATGGAATGTGGCTGTCAGGGGCTGGGGATGGGAGGGATAATAGAGAGAGGTTAGTGAAAACATTCGATCCTTCAGTTGTAAGATGAATAAGGTCGTAGAATTTAATGCAACGACTGTGGTTGATAACTACTGATGTATTGTATAATTGAAATTTTCTAAGAGAGTAGGTCATAAATACTCTCACCAAAAAAAAAATACAATGAGTATGTGATATGATGGATTTGGTAATTAATTTCACAGGAACTCTTTTCACACATCAAATCATCATGTTGTATACTTTGAGCAACATATCATTTAGTCAACCCTATGTCAACAGAGCTGGAAAAAAACCATTTACTACCCCACCAGTACCATGTCACTGCAATTTGTTACAATAGTTTCAGTCAAGGGTGTTTGTGACCAGCACGTATTTCTTTCTTTCCATTGTGTAAACGTAACAGATATGGTTATTCTCAAGTAAGCCCTTTGTAGTCATCCTTATATATTTTGGTGTAAAACCAACCCTTTAAGTACCATGTATTAAAATGGAAAGAAATCCTTACAGCCCAAAGACTCATTTAACAATTTCAAGCATCTAGGAAAGTGGCTCCCTGAAGGAAATGTCTGAGAACAGATCCTGACTAGCACCTGCTCTACGGTCATTGACTGCATAAGCGACTGAGAAGACTTCTAATGCGGACTGCCTGCCTGGCGAAGCCTCATCCCGCAAGTGGGGATCTAAATTTGAAACTGGCAGGTTTTGAACCTTTCCTGGACATCATACACTTGCTATGCAAATGTGCCTTCAAGACAAGCTTTTGCACCTCCATTTGCCTCTTAACTCTGCTTTTCCAGCCAGACAAGTGCTCCATAACAGTTCTGAATAGAACTGTGGAGATCTTGGGATCTCCAGGTATGAACGCTGCAAGCATTAGAGGTAGGTCTAGAATCACTTTCCTTAAAGACATGTCATTGTTAGATCATTACATGAACTTTCTTGTTGCTTTCTGGAGAAAGCACAGGAGATACTCTTATCTATCATTTGAAGGATTTGACACTTACCATTAGTTATACTTCATGGAAAATGACCTTCTTGACATTCTTTTCAAACTTCCAGATATTACATCCAGTGGTGAGCTAACATTCATAGACTTTTGTAGTCTAAAATGCTGAGTTTGGGAGATTGCTGTCTCTGGAAAACATGAAAAGGCTCACTGCAGTCTCTCTTTTCTACATTAGCAATTCTTGTTCTCCTTTGTCACTAAACTCTAGCCAATAAAATATAGTGGAAATGTTGTATGGGACTTTTGGAAATCTTCTAGAAGAGAGGGTGCCGCATTTCCCATCTTCCCCTCTCCTCTAACTTGGGAAAGTAGTCACAAGGGAATGGAGTCAGGTAGGGATCTAGGACCCTGGAGAATGGAAGTCAAATGCTCAAGAAAATAGATTAGTCCTGGGTCCCTGATGACTTTGTGGACCCCCCATAGCAGCCCCAACTAAGCCTCTGCCAGGATTCTTTAAGATTAGGCTACTGTACTATGGTTTTAAACAACTAATACACTATTCAACTTGTCCTTCCAGCAGCAGTTCACATTTAGGGAAATACAATCACTTTAACTCCAAGTTTTTGTTGAAGCAACCATCCATGGCTTATCTTCCATGACTGGCAGCTGTCCAAGTATAGCAGGTATTCCATTAGGCTATGGCATCAGAGGACTGTGGGTCATCAGTCTGGTGGAAAGTTCTAGTTAGCATAGTTGCTGCATATGCTGCTCCTGTAAGATCTAAGAAAATCTCCAAAGCTCTGCCTTTGATCCGCTATTTGTCAAAATCTTCTGTTTCTACCTGATCTGTTGTATAATGGATTGAAGAGCTGGACTCTAGCTGCTGTTGTAAATATTCTAGATGTAAAAAACAGAACCTACTTTTTTCTCAATTATTATTTGACTCTTAGGGCTATTTGATTTTTCTGTGTCAAAAAACAAACATAGAACATCAGTATGAAGCCAGGTCTGCCACAAATGCAAAAAAAAAATTCTTTTTCCTCTTGCCCTGAAATGTTTTTCTAGTGACTCCTTTTGGAATGTTATTTTGAACTTACAAAGGTTCTTTTTTAAAAAAAAACTTTGTGTATTTCTCTTAAGCATCCCTTGAGAAAGTCGGGTTTAAACTTAGCCAATGCTAAGCATTGGCTTTTTAAAAGCACTTTCTTAAAATAGTGATGTAGATCTTGGTGGGAAATCTTTAGGTGCCCCAATGGACAGAAATAGAAATGTTAATGGAAATACCATTTGTGAAGACACTGGTGACAGCTCCATTCAAATGGGCCCAATCAGAAAAGACTGGAGTTTGAAAACTATTCCAGTGTGAGTCTGACTTTAGGAGCCTGGGCTGTGGGGGCTGGGAAGGGTGGAGGAATGGGATGCCAGTGCAAGAAAACAAGAGAGGAAGTGATTATAAAATTGTTTGGACAGCACAGACTCCTAGGTAGGCATGCTAGCACATTACTAAAGTCACGGTCATTTTCTAAGTCTTTTATGGAGCAGCCTCATCTTTCAGGGATTACAAATGTTATTAAATGAATCACTCTGGTAGGTCTGTGGGGCTTGACATGACGTCAGCTCTTTTGCTGTAGGTCAACAAGGAACTGAAGACACAGAGGGCCAAGCTAGAGGAAACCCAGAAACAAAGGCTGCTGTGCTCGGCTTTCCAGATGAGTACCTGCAGGTTGGATGTTTGTAAATTCACGTAGCGCCAGCACGGAGCTGTGGCTTAGTGATGGTGCTGTGGGGTAGAGGGCCATAGTACCTCTATTCCAGACACCCCCCAAATCTCTCCAAATAAAAGAAAATTGTATCATTTGACATGGACAGTTACTATTCTCTTAGTCTTATTGTAAGGGTATTTTTAAAAGTATCTATGGAAATACAATTTTGTAACATACCTCCCTGCCCTTCATTTACTCATAACTTCAACTCTCAGCTCACCCCAGAGGTTTTGGGCAGAGGTTCAGGGCAGGGTGGAGTCAGGGCTGGGCACACCATTTCCGGATCTATCCTCATCAGGGCTGACAGGACTGAAAGACTGGACAGGACTCACCTTAAATTAAAAAAAAAATTGCAAGGGTTTTTACTTTCCAGCTTTTCCCCAATATCACTGAGATGTAATAGACATTTAGCATTACCGAAGTTTATATCAACTTGATACAATAATGCATACAAAATGATCACCTCTATAGCTAATACTTCCATCATGTCACATAATTACCATCTCATTTTTGTGGTGAGACCACTTAAGACCTATTCTCTCAGCAGCTTCCAAGTATTTGATACAGCACCGCTATCTGTCACCAATATTCTGTACAGTAAATGGCCTGAACTTATTCATCCTCTAACTGAAGTTTGTACTCTTTGTCCAACATCTCATTTCCCCCATCTCCCAATTCCTGGCAACTACCACTTTCCTTTTCCATGATTTAGTTTTTAAGATCCTACATAGAAGTGAGATTATATAGTATTTGTCAGGCTGACTCATTTCACTTAGAATAATGCCCTCAAGATCCATTCATGCTGTCACAAGTGGCAGAATTTTCCTTTTGTTTATGACTGAGTAATATGTCATTGTTCACATATATCATATGTTCTTTGACTTTCCATGCACTGATGGGCACTGAGGTTGTCTCCTTGTTTTGGCTATTCTAAACAATGCTTCAATGAACATGGAGGTACAGATATCTCTTTGAGATAGTGATTTTCTCTTCTTTGGGTAGATGCCCTAAAGTAGAATCGCTGGCTCATACAGTAGTTCTACTTTTACATTTTGGAGAGCGCTCCATACCATTTTCCATAGTGACTGCACCAGTGGATACTCCCACCAACAGTGCACAGAAGTCCCTTTTCTCCCTTTCATCCTTACCAGTACTTGCTATTGCCTGCATATTTGATCACGGTCATTCTAACAGGTATGAGAGCTCATTGTGGTTCCAAATTGCATTTCCCTGATGATTAGTGATGTTGAATATCTTTTTGTGGTTTTATACTTTTAATTATTACTATTTATTAAAGGTAATTTTGATAAGAGGGAAAAAGCACTGAACCAATACTCTACAATATCTACTTTTATTAAATCCTTTGATCTTTCTTATTTTCTTCAGCACCACTGTGGGTACATCAACTTAGGTATTTTGCTTTTTGCATGGGAATATCGAAGTGTTAAGTATAGAAAGAATTTGTTCCCTGATCTCTTGCTTACCCTCTTTGTGCTCTGTGCCCTGAAGCTCAGGGCCCCTCAGCTCTTGCTCATTTAGTTTCTCTAGACTTTTTGTCCCTGGTTGAGATTATTCGGCAGTTTGCACACCTCTGTTTAACTTGCCTAAGAAAACATAAAGATAAGGAGGGCTTTCATCCATTTACTTGGATTCTCTGAGTGGATTCTGGTCAGTGCTGTTTGGGAACCTACTTCTGATATCGCTGTCAAAGGTGTCAGCTGTCCAGAAACCTGTGGAGAGAAAATAACACTGAGATTAACTAAATGCAGATGGGCCACCGGTGAACCCTTCTCAAGGGGAGCGGGTGGGGTGAGAACAAACAGTGCCTTACTGCCAGGCGTGATGTAGACATTTTTTTTTTAGTGTCTTTTTAGAGGTACACACCACAAGCCTGAGAGAAAACTGACTTAGTCCTGAGAGCAGACTCACAGCCTTGGAGTAGGGTAGAATCTCATTCTTTGTCCTTAATGAACAGAAAGGGGAAGCAACGCATACTTTAGGAACTTTGTGCCCCAGATACCAAAAAGATACTGTGCTTTGGTGGCCTCTTTAGAACAAGTAGAGACTCCTAAGGTTATACATGTGCTTGGGTGTTTATGATCATATTTCCAAGACCTTTGCGATTCTTATTTCTCTTTCCATGGGATTCTGTTCCCTCACATCTTGGCAGATTTACTCTCTTATTCCAATCATATCTCTGCTTGAGTGTCATCTTCACACACGATAAGATCTTCCTGACTTTTTTTTTTTTTAATCTAAAACAACCTCCCCAGCCCTGTAACTCCTGAGAGTTTGCTGGCTAGTGTGATAGCCATCAAGCATGTGTGCATATTGAGCAATGCTGTATGTGGTGCAAGTGAATTTTTCATTGTCTTTTACTCTAAATTAAAAAAACTAGAGGATTTGTACACAATATTTCCGCTGAACAACTTTATTATGTAGTGAGACTAAGTTTTGTTTTAACCGTTGGGAATTTAGCATACTTTAACATGTCTCAGGTGTAAAATACCCTTGAATTTCAAAGATTTTTACAACGACTTTTAAAGCTTTTATATAAAATTATGTAAAATGCCCCAATATTTATATCCATTACACATTCACTATCTTAGATACACTTAGATTTATAAAATATTATTTTATAATTTAACCATTTTTTTTTTTTTTTTACTTTTTTACCATGACTACTGGAAATTAAAAACATATTGAACATCACTGGCTTATACTGTTACTTTTTTACTATATGGCAGTATATATTTTAATAAAGTCTATATTGAAAAATATAAATACCATGTATTATTTGTATACTGTCTGTTTCCTTGTCTAAAAGAATTACTAGGATCTTATATTTTCTTAAGTACCTGAGACTGATGTAGAGGAATATAGCATATTTTCAGAATCTTCAATGGAGGAAAACACATTTTTGGTATTTTAGTCCCAACTACTATACAGATACTAAGAGTAGTTAGGCTTAAGAATGGGCGAGTGTTGGGAAACAGGAAAGGTTCCTTGAAAGTTTTTCCAAGTCTTTCATTTCATGTTGGTGATCTGAAGTTCAGAGTGACTTTTTTTGAGCTCCAACCCATGGGAATTTCTAATTAAAAATTAAAATTATAAAAGTACAGTTAAATTATTTGGTAGACTTCCACTGAAAGGGGTGATTCCTAAATAAATGGTAAATTGCTACCACATTAGTGCAAAGTCAAGGGCACTTATGCCCATCTTATGCACTTGTGCCCACTTATGCACATCTGCCCATTTATTGGAAAGAGAACATTCCAGTCTTGTTTGACTTTGAGGTTCACACATCATGTTATAAAATCTTTTATATTGCTAATTTAAAGAAATATGATGTAATAACACATTAATGAGGTCCATTCTGAAGGCTGGCTGGAGAGAGGTAAGGGAATGGAGAGCCACTTTGTTCCCAGTGATACCTGTATTTTAGGAGATACCACAGTGCTTTTGATATAAACAGAGTTGCAGTATTTACAAGAGTCTGTACCAGGCTTTGACCTCCATCTCTTCACTCAACAGATGTATTTGCATTGCCTTCTTTGTGCAAGGCATTATTCTCTCTGCTGGGGATGTTCCAATGAAAAAGCAAGGTCATTGCTTTTGTTGAAAGCATATACAGTGATCATCTCTGTAGTCAAGCCAAGGAGAAGACAGAAGCTGAGGGGAGAAGGTACCAAGCATCCTGTCCTGTCTGCATGGAGTCCTGGATTTTGGTCCTTCTAGAGACAAACTCCACCCAGCATTTTATGTATGTGGCTTTCTTGAGCTTCTGTGGCTTAAGCTAATTAGATCTGGGTGTCTACCCCTTGTATGTAACAGAGTTCTGACAAATGCATGCGGTGCTTCTATCTATTTTTTCAAGTTTATGTAGAAGGCTAAATAAAATAATAAACACAGAATAAGTAGGATCATTACTGGCTTAAGGGTCTCAAGAAATGGTAATGAGTTTGATATCTCAGAAATCTCTGATTTCTCCAAATCTTTCTAAAGCTAAAGACCTTAAAGCAATTAATTGCATTAAAAAATATCCGGCCAGTCCAATAGACACATGAGAAAATGCTCAACATCCCTCATAATCAGGGAAATGCAAATCAAGACCACAATGAGGTACCACCTCACACCGGTAAGAATGGCACACAT
>JAGFMF010011456.1:5056425-5128982 GCA_019455555.1 Galemys pyrenaicus
CCCGCTCTGTCTGTGGTGAATCCTCTCACCCCCCACACCTCTGGCCTGTACCCCAGTGCTTGTATGCATAAATAAATAAATCTTTAAAAAAAAAAAAACCTAGTGGGTCCTGTCTTTAAACTTATATATATATATATATTTTTTTTTTCTGATAGAAAACTGTCTTCATTTATAAGTAATCTTTAATTTTAGGAAATCTTTTTTTTAAATTTTTTATTAAAATATTTTAAAATTTACATATACTTGCCATTAATTGTAATCCCCATGTATATATATATATATTTTTATTGCATACCTAAAATGTCCCTTTAGTGACTTTAATGCTATCATATCTTCGATGTGAGGTTATGATGACTTGTAGTACCAGGCTGGAGACCTGGAGTCTAGTCCTAAATGTGTCAGAAGTTGGCTGTATATTTCTATATGCTCCTTAACTTTTCCAGATGCTTAATATTCTCATCTATAAAAGAGTCTAAATAGACAATACTTATAAGAAATAATTTGAATAGACAGAAAAATGTGTGGGACACAGCTAAAGCAGTGTTGAGAAACTTATAGCACTAAGCACTACATAATTAGAAAAGATAAATAGTCTCAAATCAATAATTTAAGCTTGTACTTTAAGGACCTAGAAAAAGAGCAAACTAAACCCTAAGCTAGTGTAAAAAAGAAAACAGTAAATAACATAAATCAATTGAATGGGAAATAGAAAACCAATGGAGGAATAAAAACCACTTATTTGAAAAGATCAATATAATGGAGAAACATCTAGCAAGATTGAAAAAAAAAAATAGAGAAGATGCAACTACTAAGAACAGAAGTGAAACAGGGTATCACCCCAGATGCTATAGATATGAAAAGGATAATAGAAGAATACTCCAAACATTTCCATACACTATCCATTTGACAACTCAGATGAAACACACCAATTCTTTGAAAAGTGGAAACTATCACAATCCATCCAATATGAAATTCAAACAATCCTGTAGCTATTAAGGAAATTGAATTTATATTAAAAATTCTCTGGAAAATATTGAGATATGGAAAATATAAATCTATAGACACAGATGTTTCATTGAAGAATTCTATCAAACATTTAAAAAATTAGCAACAATTCTTTACCCAATCTATTCCATAAAATAGGATGGAACCCTTCCCAACACATTAAAAAACAAAACAATACAGTATAACTCTTAACAGCAAAACCAGACAAAAGAACACAAAAAAAGAAAACTAAAGATGCACATCACCTTCCTTTGTTTTTCTTCTTTTGTAATGTGTTTTTTGTTGTTCTCCACTTGACATAGCTGTTTATACAGATGCTGGACCTCATACATCTTTTTTTTTAATCATCTTCAGACAGTAGATATTGTCTCTTGGAAAGCTAAGAAAACCAGAGAAATGACACTATCTTTAGCTTCCATCCTGCTCACCCCTAGCTCATTTTGTTACAGTTTTACACTAAGATAATCCCCTATGCTTTGTGGGAATGCTAACATACAAGAAGTTCTGCTATGAGCTATCTCCTCAAACCCTCATCTGTACTGAGTAGTCTCGTGGTCTAGTTGGCACAGGTTACAATAAGCCTTCCTCTTTGCCTCTTCATAATGTGCTAATTCACAGTAATCATAGCCTCATGCACTTATTGTAGCTATAAAAAATTACTTCCTTTGTCATTTATTATTTTTTTTAAAGATTTTATTTATGTATACAAGAGCTGCGGTACGGAGGTGTGGGGGGTGAGAGGCTTCACCAGAGACAGAGTGGGGAGCATAACAGTCAGACTGACTGAAACACACTGCTGAGGGGAGCAGCGGACTAGGCATGAGAGGTCTGCTGTGCCATGTGGGTCCGCTTCCTAGCCAGGGATAGACCTTGCCCTGCAGTGGCTGCGGAAATTCCCTAATGTGGCACTCAACCCCTTGCGCCACCAAGGAGGCCCCATTTATTCATGTGAATGTCTGTCATGTCTTATTTTCTCTGCAATTCTTTTACTTTTTCATATATATTTTTCATTTTTTAAAAGCCTGCCTTTCACATTTCTCCCATTAATATTTATTTTAATTTTTGCCAATTCCAGTGTGTGGAATTAGCTTTTGCAATGATTTTTTTCTCATGCACATTTTCCTTGGAGTTCTTTTTTTTTTTTTTTTTTTAGAATAAATACATTTAATGAGTTTCAAGATACCCAATATCAGGGCCAGTTGTGTTATCAACATCAATGATTAACTATCAGAAAGAACAGTTAATAATCCGATTTATGATTGGATCAATAAGGAAAAAATACCCATCCTAAAGTTTTTTTTTTTTTTTTTAATTGTAATCCCCATGTATTCCCCATCACCATCTCACCAGTGCACCATCACCTCAGTCCCTCGTGTTCCTTGGAGTTCTTTCAGCTCACATTATTTCTTCCTATTGCTTTATCATTTCTTCTTTGATCCCTACATCTCTTCTTTGAGCTTTGAGTTCACAGACACCATTAAAAAATTCTTTGAGTCTGTGGATAACTGTTTGTTTTTACTGTTGTTCTGCTCTGCAAGTAATTTTTGAAATATATTTTCCAGCTGGCTTTTGTTTGATATGTTTCTTCTATTTGTCTAGTTATTAACATGCCTATTTCTCAGGCTGACTTTTTTCTGATTATCACTTATCTTTAATTGGGGGCACTTTTTCACTGGGTTAAGCATTTGCTAAAAAATTGGATGAGGGGCCTCCCTGGTGGCGCAGTGGGTTAGGCAACGCACTACGAAGCAAACCACAGCCACTGCAGCACGAGTTCGATCCCTGCCACAGGCCAGGGAGGGGACCCACATGGCGCAGCAGACCTCTCCTGCCTCGCCCGCTGCTCCCCTCAGCAGTGTTTCAGTCAGTCTGCCTGTTCTGCTCCCCGCTCTCTGGTGAATCCTCTCACCGTCCTGGACTCTAGCCTGTACCCCTGCTCTTGTATGTATAAATAAATAAATCTTTAAAAAAAATTGGATGAGGAATACAGGAGGACATTCTGCAGGATATGAGACACTTTTCTTTTAACTATGGAGAGGGACTCAGCTAAATAGCTCATTTACCCTGATGCCACAAATGACTACATATTTCATGTGTGTGAATACTTTGAGAGGAGATTTAGTGTGTATTTCATTTCAGTTAGTGGTGATTGTCATATAGACCACTGAATTTCAGTCAAGTAACAGCAGGTACCCTGCCACTCTATCATGGAATGGGACTGCGGGACGATCCCAGTGGCAGCCATTTCCTTGCATTCAGATGCTTCAGCAAGTGACTGTTTTCTGGTCCTTTAAGGTGAAGAAATTACATCTAGAGGAACTATATTTGGAGCACTTGGCATTAGATTGTGAGGTTTACTCTTGTCTGGCTCCAGTTTGATTCACCTGGACCCTGTTGAGCAGCTATATTTCATCACTTGTGATTTGTGGTGCACATTCTTCTATTTCAAAATAGAATGGTGTTTTCTCTTCTGTATTTTGTTCATTTTACTCTTGCCTTCAGTTGATGTTAGGAGAAAAGTAGACAGAAATGCCTTTACTTCACAGTAACTGGGAAAATCCAAATACACGTTTTCTTCCCAGGGTACTTTTTCTTTTTTTCCCACTAGAATCAAAAACAGGAGGGTACTGCCTTTTCTCTGCACATTTATTTCCTCCTTGTGTACTCTCTTAATCTACTAAATTTGGACTTCATGCATACCATTCTTTCCTTCAAAAAATATTTATTGAGTTCTTACTTTGTGCCAAAGCAATGATCAATATTTTCTAATTTTTGCATTGAGTATACAGTCCAGATGGAGGCAAATATGAAATGACTAATAAAAAAATTCCTGTGCCAATTAACATAAGTGAGAAGTTAAAACTGCTCCAGATAGCATGCTCTTCAGCAGAGTGCGCTGTGATGCCAGGATGCTCCATGAGGCGCTGTCTGGCGGAGCAGCCGCTGCTACCTGAGGGAGCACCATGGTCACTGTGGATCACATGCGGGGGAACTGAATGTTGAATTTTGTTTCAACTTAACTCATTTACATTTAAATACCTGCTTGCAGCTACTTAGGAACTTATTGGACAGTACAAATCTGGCGGGGCTGGGGAGGACACATTTGATGAGATGCCATAACAGGGAGCAGTTGAGTCAGTCATCACAAGAAGGACATTCCATTGAACTTGAGACCTGAAAAGATAAAAAGGGGATATCCAGGCACAGAATGGGTAGGGAAAATCAAAAGAGGGAGGGCAAAGGAACTGCACAGATCTTGAGGGAGGAAAATGCCTGACATTTTCAAGGAACTGAAAGAAGGCCACTGTGGGGACAAACTGATGGGGAGGGAGGTAACGTTAGATGAAGTTTATCACCCAGTGATGCCCTTCACCCTTCACCAGCATTAGTTGTCTTCTGGGTTATCAGGTTTGGTGGGCTTGAAATCAGATTGATTTCATACTGTCCCAAATTATTTTAGCTGTCTCTTATGGGCTAAAAATGTACAAATAGATTCCATTTTAGATTAGCTTAATGGTAGTGTGGTGTTAGTAAAACAAAACAGAAAAAAGTTATATTAAAGGAAAAATCTTTATTAGGAGATTAAGAGAGAAAGGGAGAGGTTGATGAATTATCAGTGAACCTCAACAACCAAACAGAAATTTAGATTCAGGTCTCATTTTACTTTTACATTTGGTCCAGTGATAATGGTGCCTACTTTGCTGAATCAGAACAAACCTTTTTTTTTTTTTATCTGTGCTCTGCTTTTTCATCCCTAGGATTTTTAGAGTAGGATATCTGCATATTACAATAACTGATACATGCTATTATACATTTCTCTCAACTCGTGAACTATATAATACCAAGAGTCATCCCTAAGGTTGACTATGGTTTGGGGATGATAATGAAATGTCAGTGTAGGCTAATCAGTTTTAAATAATGTCTCATTCAGGTGGGGAATGCAGATAATGGGGGAGGTTGTGTATGTGTAGGGGGTAGAAGGGTTAAAGAGAATCTCTGTGTTTCTGCCTTATTTTGTTGTGAGCCTAAAATTGCTCTAAAAATAGTCTTTAGAAAAACCCTATTTTATGGCTTTAGAGTGATTGATCCAGTTGTATACTTGTATTATGGGCAATTCATTATATTTCAATTTTACCTCAGAGCTGTATTTTTTCAAGTGTGCTGTCATAAAAACATGCTTATGCATGGTTCCTTTGTAAGGGTTTTCATAAACTGATCTTTGGAAATAAGTGATCTCTGAAATGCTACAAAGCATACCCCTCCTCCTCCCCACCCTCCACCCACTTAGAACACTCATATCTTCTCTAGCACAGCAAGCTGTGTACCTTAATGATTCTGGATCATGTGCAAACTAGGATCTCTCACTCTATTTTTTGTTTTCAGGAACAAAAACTAATGATACTTATAAACTCTCTTCCTCTACTTATATATACACATACACAGTTTTTTCTTATAAAAATAATATGTCAGATTCTGTTCAAAGGAAACTATATTTTCTGTAGCATTTTTCTATCAGGAATAACAGAGAAATGCTTTCGGCCATATTTTTAGACACGGAAACACATGAAGGAAAAGGGATGCAAAGAGAGGGTGAAATGATCCTCCATAAATTTCCATATGACCTCAAGCCGAGAATTTTGAAATTAAGAGAAGATAAGCACACTGGAGGTGTCTGAAATTCCTGACTTGTCCCTGTGTTGTAGGCACCAGTAGCTTTAACCAGACAGAGAGGCCCTATCTCTTCAGCTGGTGGTCATGGATTTGAGAGCATTTGCTGGTGGAGCACCTGAGTGTGTGCCCCACTTCTTGCTCTTTTCACTCACTTTTGTCTATCTAACTCTCTGGTTCTTAAATCAAGCCCAGTGCTTTCACTGCCATTTCTGTTTTGCTTGTTGAAAATTATGTGGGCAGTTGTTTGCATTGTGCCTTCTCTAGAGATTCCAATTCCCACTGCAACAAGTGCCTGAGGGTTCATCGCAGACTGCTGGGCTGATGGAGTGGCTGCATCTCAGATTCCTAGGACCTGGGAAGTCCCATGATCAGAACAGTTCCTTAAATAAGGTACAAGCATTCTCAGGCATCTAAGCAGTCATGATCAATAATGAAGAAGGCTGAAATATCATAACAGGGAAGGAGTTCTTGGACTCCTCCAACTTTGGCTCCAAGGGCCTCTGTGCACCTATTTTATTTTAGTGGATCTAATTTTATAGAGATATATGGCAGATTTAAACTTTAAACAAGTATTTAGACAGTTCCAAATTCAGAAGGAGGGAAAGTAAGAAAGGAATCATTACAGGGTTTAGAAGAGAAGAGAGAGGGAGGGCAAAGGAGAGAAGAGAGGGTGACAGATGCCAGGTGAGGACACTGGATGGCATTAGATGAGAAGGGAAAGAGACAGAGTGGCTAGAGGAGTCGTGGAGGGGCAGTGTCACAAGAAGCAGCAAAGAGTAAAGACCACTGTTGGGGATCAACTGCTTCTCTGTGCAGGTGGTGTGGAGAAGCAGCTGTCCGTTCTCATCTTGGCTCTTGGAGTAGCTCTCACCTCTGGAGCCTACAAGTCTCTTCTAATTTAAGAAATAGTGAGTGTGATTTTATTTTCCAACCTGGGAGTATAAATTTTGAAATGCAGGCTTATTTTCTCAAGGAAGTTTGAAGGTTTGTACATCTAAGAAATAACAGAGTTTTTTTGGGAGTGCAATGCTGGCAGTTATTATACAAATTATGGTCAAAAATCCTGTTGATACTGAGTATCTGTCAGGGTGTCTCATTTATTGTTTGAGAAAGGAGGTCAGACTTCTTCTAATTATAGCCTGTACACTACCTTCATAATCAACATTTTATTATAGGGCGTTCAAACCTTTAAGATGCCAGTTACAATCTGGGAAATAATTAGATCTTAGATGTATTAAAACAGCAAAGGTGGGAAGCACAGTAAGAAGACGTTGGTGAATAAACCTGTGTCTACACCAACTTCAGACCCCAGGGGTGTAGTGGCGTGGGGTCTCCAACCCAGAGGTATCACCTGTCCTGTGGGTGGGGCTGGAGCAGAAATTCATAGTGAACTGTCTAGTCAGTATTTTCTAAGCATACATAGACTTATCACTCAGAAAGAAACAAATCCTAGTCTTGAAACAGATACTAAGGGGCGGGGGAAACACCGACATGGGAGGCATGTTTGTTTTTTTTTCTCTCAGGGTTCATTTGGGGTTTCTTGGAATAAGGACCAGAAATTTAAAATGGAAGAAAATACTTTATATGAATATTGTTCAATTCTTGGAAGGATCCTGACAAGAGTGACTTTTTTCAGATGCAAGGAGAGGTTTTGGCTTTAGGAAATAATGTTCACTTTCAACTTTATCTGTCCTTTCAGGATAAGCGATGACCTAATTCTGCCATAAATAATATATTTATTTTCAAGTACAATTGTTCTTATTTTCTTATTATTGCTTAGAGGAAGTCACCCACTTTGAAAAATAAAAAAACAAACAAGTACCTGGCATCTGAGCCCATCTCTGTAAAGAACAGTTGGTAATATAAACAGTTCACTTTTGTTTCAATATGTACCATTTACATTATGTTCATAAAGGTAGAAGAAAACATGGAAACGAAATAACATGCAGAAGCTTGATGTCAAGTTGAGATGAAATAAAACAGCAAATAATTGGCTAATTAATTACTTGAATATATCATTTATCACCAAATGTTTATTGTCAGACATATTATGATGAGCAAAAAATAGATTTGATCTTTGACCATGTGAAGTTTTTGGTTTAGTGTGGGAGAGAGGCAGGAATCAAGTAATCATAGGAGACATAAAATTAAACTGTGAGAAGTGCCTTGACATGTATTATGAGGACATAAATTTGCATTATTACCTCATGTTTTAGGATGGGTTGTAAAGCATCAAGGCAGGACAAGAGTGACTTAGCAGTTTCAGATGTGTAATTCTTCAATAAGCAAAATTAAAAAAACAAACAAAAAAACACCTGACATTAGCAGTCCAGGAGGCATTTAGAGCAAAGGCTTGGGTGTGAGACGGATCAGTGTGCAGTCAAGGGTTAGGCTGCAGGACAAGGGAAAGAAAGCAGCACAGTGCATTGTCGGAAAAAGAAGAAATTTATACCCTAGACTGTAAAAAACTTTGACTTACAAGCCCTAAATTTGGAACTTAAAACCTAAAGGATAGGTTTCCCTAAACGTGTTGATCTCAATCACCTAAGTGAATTTTTTAAAATACAGATTTCCAGCTTGCAGTTAACCAGCCAATCTTAACCTAAGGCAATTTTGCACCTGAAGACACTTGGCAAGTGCTTTAAAATATATTACATTAATAGAAAATGTGAGGTATAGTAAGGCCAACAGATCAGGAAACAAGCGCCATAGAAAATATAGTGCACTCCTCAGAGATTGGAAAGGAGAGGGATCACCATAGAGGGAAGGCCTTCTGGGGAAGTGCCAGGGGTAGGAGTCAGAGGGAGAAGAGAGAGCTGTGGGCATGGGCCTTTGTTGTGGTCCTAAGGGGAGGAACAGGCAAGGCAAGGTAAGCAGGTTTATGACTGGCTAATTTGAGCATTTCAGTAGGCTCTGAGGTATAAAAGCTACCTGTGGTCATTTGGTACCTGACCTTGGAGTGATTAGGATTGGAGGATAGTGTCCTGGAGTGTCAGAGCCCTACATAAGAGAGGTCTGTAGTGTGAAGTGCTCTAGTCAACTGTATTTTTAGTGGAAATCATGCTTAGAGGTAAACTGCTTACTTTCTCTAGGATTGTCAAACTCCCTCCAGGGTCAGGAAACCCCCAGATATTAAAGCAACAGAACTATAGGAAACAGATGACATGGTTAATACAGCAAAGTTTGGAGACATATTTGGTTGTTACAACAGGAGAGGGGTTGGTGCTACTGACATCTAGTGAACAGAGGCCACGGTGCTGCTGAACATTCTATAATGTACAGAACAGCCCCACGACTGAGAATTAGCCTCAGAATCAATGGTTCCAAGGCCAATAAACCTTGGAAAGTCTCCAAGGACAAATCTGGAATCTCTGTGTTTTTGAAACTCCCAATGGGATTCAGAAGATAACTTGATTTGGGAGCGATGGGGAGTCACTGAAGGGCAAGAAAGTAGCTTAGGATAAAAGTTATTTTTTAAAATCAAATATATTGTGCAATAAACACTTAAGAATATCAGTGGGAAACACTAATGCCACCTTCAGGGAAGTGTGAACTCCGAGGCAGGAGAAAGAAGACTAGGCTCCGGATGGGCAAAGGTCATTTTAATCACATCTTTAAAATACAGTTTCTTAATTGGAGAGCTAAGGAGCACATCTGCAAAAATGCTAATACCTAATATAATTGGGGATTCGGTACATAAACAACTGTTATATTATTGATAGAGTCATCCTGAATCTTTGAAAAATCCCTGTAATAAACACTTGAAGAATTCACATATATGGGCATCTAGAGTTGGCATAATAGGTGCGGTAAGGAATTTGAAGACAAGTCCACAGAACTAGTGGAAAAAAAAAAACCATGAGGAAATTCATCTCCTTTTTAGAAAGTTCTGAATAGAAAAAAAAAATTGAGTTTTCCTGCATTTCAGTACTTGGAGAGGGCTTAATTGCCTCCAAGCTGACGTCCAATTTCTGATCCCTCTACAGTCTCCGTTCATCCTTATGGTGCTTCTCATATAGCTGCCCGGGTCCTGGAAGCAGGAGCCACATCTTATTTTCATTGTACTTGCACCATTTAGAATACAGGAGATATACCATACATGTTTAATGACTATTTTTAATGACTTATTTGTTTTGTTTTGTTTTTTCCCCCTGCTTTAATAGAGGTAGAATTGCTGTTTAGGATCTTGGCTATCTTACCTAAGAAGTGGAATGTTTTGTTGATTTTCAACCCTGGAAAAATTTAATCCCATCAAAGGACAGCATTTGGCATTCCCAGTATGAGTGATTCCAGTGTGACATTTTATGAAAGAAATGTTTACACTGAAGGAATGAAATATCCACCTTTAGTTACACTATTGAGGGATATCTTTTATGCTGCAATAATTCTTCTCATGAAAGCACTTATTATGTTTGCAATTCCCTATGCTGGTTGGAGTGATTTGATTTACATTTGCTGCTAGACTGTAAGCTCCTTAAAGCCAAATTAAATCTATGGTTGCTCACTATAGCATCCATTGAACACACACTCATGAAAAAGTAAAGTGAGAAAACAGGAAAGAGCAAAGCTCATAAAAAAACAAAGTATGAAAGATGATGTCAAGAATAATGCCTAAAATAAAAGACGATAAAAGAAAATAGGCTATGGCTTTTGATTAAAATTCTTAAAATAAATTTTGTTTTAAAATTTCAGTGCATATTGTTTAGTTTTATTGCTAGTACTTAATGAGCATTTTTATGTGCCACAAACTGAAATCATCACTTTAAATTGTATTAGCTCACTTAATCCTTAAAACAACTAGAAGAACTATTAGTCTTTTTCTCTGAAAGTAACACAGCTTAATGGAGATTACTCATAAAGGTTAAAAGTAATGCAGATAGTTAAAGATTTACTCAATGCTGACAAAGATGAGTGAAAATATTTGTACCAAATTAAAATGAAAGACAATTCTTAAATAGAAAAAGGCATTATATTATGTCATATATTTCAAAATGAACATGAATATAATTCATACACATAACCAAATATAGTCATAAGAATACTAAAAGAATACCAATTAAAAATATGATAAATGAAATACTTTCATATATCATTCTTAATATATGTAAGGCTCACAAATAACTAAGATTATGATATAATTGAGTTTGAAAGCTAATACTAAAATAGACCTATATCAAATTTGAAACTAAAAAATGGAATCTACTTTATTTCAAAATGCTCATGACACATAAATATCAACTGATCACACTATAGATTTACAAAAGAAAAAACTAAAAAGTACTAATGCCAGTTCAAATAAAACAAACCCAATATCATAAATTAAGGCAAATATACATGTAAATATTACTTTGAAAACATTTACGATAAAGCTGCCTATGAAAGTCTGTGTGTTGCCACATACACTCAGAAGCAACTGCACATTCAAATATTATCATTGTTATAAAGCAAGGAGGAATACAACATAATTATTCAACTGAAATATGTGAAAAGAATTGCAAAATGAGCTTTAGGAAGGAAGGAGAGAAAAATGAACAAAAACAGAAATTTATTGTAAGAAAAAGAAATTAAGAATTATTTTAAATGCCTGATGGTTGGACTTTCTAAAATCACTGATGAATCAATAATAAAACAAATGCAACAAGTCTAAATAAAAATAAAAGAAAAAATGCAAGTGCAAAAACATAGATTAAAAAAATGTTTAAAAGCATTATAAGGGAATAATGAAATGGATGATTTTCTGGGAAAACAAAAATGCTCAAAGTTGACTCAAGATGAAGCAGACAACACAGTAGAAAAAAATAGTAAGAAATGAAAAGTGTTGTTTTACCTCCCCCAAAGCTCTGGCTCACATGTTTTTATAAACAATTTTCTCCAACTTTGAAGAACCTAATTCTCTTAAATTGTTTGAAAGATCTAAAGTTTTTTATTTTTTTTTCTAAAGTTTTTTAATTAGGGGAGAGCTCCAGATGGGCGCCATCTTCACAGAGCAGGGAGTCCTGGGTTAGGGACCTCATGCAATCTCTGTGAGGGACTAAGAATCTGCAGCTCAAGCCACAGAGAGGAGCTGGGGAGTGCCCCAGGGCCAGGATTCCTTTCAGCCGTGGAACCCACACCCAGACAAGGGATTTCTCAGGCAAGAAAACTCCCAAAGAACTGAGAGATTGCAGCCTGACCCCACTATCACAAGGCAGGAAGCAGCTAACTAGGCTCCCAGTGAAACAAGGACAGCTGCTGCAAGATAGCCAGGTAAGTGGACAGAGGGAAGGGGCGGTGCCAGTGTACCAACCAAACCCACCCCCAGCCAGTGATTTGGAACTGAGTGGGGATCTCTGATGTAGGCAGACTTAGGTAGCAGTGGGATAGCACTCACCAAATACCAGCAACACAGAATAGGGAATTCTGGGTTGGGGACCCCATGTAAATGTTCTGTGGAACTACTGTTAAACACTACCTGACTATCAGCTACTGACACTTCAAAAGGAATACCCCAAAGAGATGCCTGCCAATACTAGCAAAACACTGTCACAACAAATAAAAAAATTAGAAAACAGACAACAGAGAGAAGAAAAAAATATAAATAACCAAGTAAGTCCACAGGGGAAGTCATACCACAAAAAGAAAACCAAATACAAGAACCAAACAACATTGACATGGAAGAAATGTTCAGCCTATCAGAAAGAGAATTTAGAATCATCATGATGCAAAACCAGAAAGATCAACAAAAAATAATTGATGATATGAGAACAATAATTAATGAACTGAAGAATGAAAATGAGTCAACAGAAAAGAAAGTGGAGGAACTGCAGGAATATAAGGAAAGCAGTGGAAACAGAATGGACAAAATAGAAGAAAGAATTAGTACTCTTGAAGACACAGAAATACAAAGAACCAAAATAAAAAAAAAAAAAACAGAGAAGTTCAAAGGGAAAAAAAATGAAGAAATGCTCTGAGATCTGTCGGACACCATTGAGAAAGGAAATATAAGAATTACTGGAATCCCAGGAGGGGCTGAGCAAAATAAAGGAAATGAAAATGTATTTAAGGAGATAACTGAAGAGAATTTTCCAAGCTTAAAAAAGGGGATGAAAATAGAAATAAAAGTAGCAAGCTACACTCCGAATTTCTATGATAGGAAGAGAGAAAAAGCAAGACACATACTAATAAAGCTCTCAAGAATCCAAGACAGAGGTAATAACGAAGCTGTCAAGGGGGAAGAAACAGCTAACATATAAAGGAAAACTCATCAGGCTAACATCAGACTTCTCTGAAGACATACTGCAGGCATGGGGAGAATGGAGGGACATATTCAAAAAACTGCAAACAACAAATGCCAACAATGAATTCTCTACCCTGCAAAGCTTTTCTTCATATATGAAGAAAAAATATAGACTTTCCCAGACAAACAGAAAATCCAGAAATTCAGTATGACCAAACCCCACTCCAAAAAATACT
Source organism: Galemys pyrenaicus (assembly GCA_019455555.1). NCBI lineage: Eukaryota > Metazoa > Chordata > Mammalia > Eulipotyphla > Talpidae > Galemys > Galemys pyrenaicus. The sequence goes on from JAGFMF010011456.1 coordinate 5,069,554, forward strand.
ACAAGAAGTACTAAATCCAAAATCAACAGAAAATGAATAAGAGGAACAAGATAGAGCAAAGGAAAACAAACCACAAAATGGTAAATACAGATGCCAGCATAATAATTTTAACTCTAAATGTAAATGGACTAAACTCAGCAGTAAAAAGGCACAAAGTAGCAGGCTGCATTAAAAATCACAAGCCAGGGCCTCCCTGGTGGGGCAGTGGGTTAAGCAACACACTATGAAGCAAACCGCAGCCACTGCAGCACGAGTCTGATCCCTGCCACTGGCCAGAGAGGGGACCCACATGGCGCAGCAGACCTCTCTGCCTGGCCTGCTGCTGCCCTTGGCAGTGTGTTTCAGTCAGTCTGCCTGTTCTGCTCCCCACTCTGTCTCTGGTGAATTGTCTCACCTCCCTGGACTCTGGTCTATACCCCATTCTTTTATGCATAAATAAATAAATCTTTAAAAAATATCACAAGCCAAACTTCTGCTGTCTCCAGGAAACACATTTAAACACAAAAGACAAACAAAGACTAAAAAGTAAAAGGTTGGAAAACAATCCTACAAACTAATGGACCAAAAAAGCAGGAACAGCTATACTGTATCAGACAAAATAGACTTCAAACTAAAAAAGGTAAAAAAAAAAGACAAGGAAAGACACTATACAATGATCAAGGGCACAGTACATCAAGAAGACATAACACTCATCAACATATATGCAACAAACAAAGGAGCACCAAAATATATCAGACAACTACTATCATCTCTGAAAGAAAACATTAAAGAAAATACATATATAGTAGGAGACTTCAATACTCCACTCTCACCAATGGACAGATCAACAAGACAAAAATAAACTAAGAAACCAGAGCCCTAAATAAAGACCTAGACCTCATGAGCTTAACAGACATCTCTAGGACACTACACCCAAAAAAATCAGAGTATACTTTTTACTCATTTGCACATGGGCATTCTCCAGAATTGACCACGTACTGAGCCACAAGACCAACATAAAAAATACAGTGAGATCAAAATCATTCCAACTATATTCTCTGACCATAAACGCCTCAAACTAGAAATTAATCATGAAACTAAGACAAGAAACACACCTGCGTCATGGAGATTTAAGCCCACACTACTGAAAGATCAATGGATTATAGAGGAGATCGCAGAGGAAGTTAAAAAATACTTCGAAGTGAATGACAGTGAAGACACCACATCTCAGAATGTATGGGATGCAGCAAAAGCAGCAATAAGAGGGAAGTTATAGCAGTCCAGGCCCACATCAACAAACAAGAAAAAACTCAAAGAAACAATCTAATTGCCCAACTTAAGGAACTAGAAAAAGAACAACAAAAGAATCCAATAACCAATAGATGAAAGAAAATAATAAAAATTAAAGCAGAAGTAAATGAAATAGAAATCAGAAAAACAATCCAAAAAATCAATGAAACCAAAAGTTGGTTCTTTGGAAAAATAAACAAAATAGATAAACCTCTAGCCAGACTAACAAGGAAAAATGGGAAAAAACACAATAATGAAAGAGGAGAAATCACAATAAACTCAGAAGAAATTAAAAGAATAATCATACAATACTATGAACAACTACCTGCTAACAAGCTCAACAATCTAGACGAGATGGACAAGTTTCTAGAACAATATAACCATCCAAAGCTAAACAAAGAAGAAATAGAACTTTTTTTTTTTTAAAGATTTATTTTTATTTATGCATACAAGCACTGGGGTACAGGCCAGAGGTGTGGGGGGGGGTGAGAGGATTCACCACAGAGAGCGAGAGCAGAACAGGCAGATCAACAGAAGTACACTGCTGAGGGGAGCAGCGGGCACAACAGGAGAGGTCTGCTGCACCATGTGGGTGTCCCACCCCTGGCCGGCAGCAGGGATCGAACTCGTGCTGCAGTGGCTGCGGTTTGCTTCATAGTGTGCTGCTTAACCCACTGCGCCACCAGGGGAGGCCCGAAGAAACAGAACTCTTAAACAGGTCAATTATAAGCAGTGAAATTGAAGCAGTAATCAAAACACTCCCCAAAAACAAAAGCCCAGGACCAGATGGTTTTCACAAATGAATTCTACCAAACATTCAGAAATGAACTAGTACCTATCCTACACAAACTCTTTCAAAAATTGAGGAAAAAAGAATATTACCAAATATATTCTATGACACCAACATTATACTAATACCAAAACCAAAGAAAGACAAAACAAAGAAAGAGAACTACATGCTAATCTCTCTAATGAACACTGATGCAAAAATCCTCAATAAAATTCTAGCCAACAATGCATTAAAGGGATAATACATCACAACCAAGTGGGATTTATCCCAGGGGCACAAGGATGGTTCAATATCCAAAAATCAATAAATGTAATCCAACACATCAACAAAAGGAAGGATAAAAATGATCACATCTATTGATGCAGAGAAGGCATTTGACAAAGTTCAACATCCATTCATGATGAAGACTCTCAAAACCCTTGGAAAAGAAGGATCGTATCTCAACATGATAAAAGCTATATATGACAAACCCAGAGCCAATATTATCCTCAATGATGAAAAATTGAAAACATTCCCTTTAAGATCAGGAACTAAACAAGGATACCCACTCTCTCCCCTGCTATTCAATATAATACTGGACATCCTAGCCAGAGCAATTAAGATAGGAAAAAAACACACACGGCATCCAAATAGGGAAAGAAGAAGTAAAATTATCACCATTTGCAGATGATATGATAATATACTTGGAAAACCCTAAAAGCTCTACAGAAATCTAATTAAAACAATCAACTAGTTTAGTAAAGTAGCAGGTTACAAGATCAACACACAAAAATTAGTAGCTTCCTATATACAAATAACCAATTTGAAGAAGAAGAAATCAAGAAAAATATACCTTTTACAATTGAGGACAAAAAAATCAAATAATTGGGAATAAACCTAACAAAAGAATCAAAAACCCTATATAGAGAAAATTATAAAACATTATTTAAAGAAATAGAAGAAGACACGAATAAATGGAAAGATATCCCCTGCTCATGGATAGGAAGAATCAACATTATCAAAATGGCCATCCTGGGTCTCCCTGGTGGTGTAGTGGGTGGAGCGCCACACTGTGAAGCATCCACTACACAGCAGCATGAGTTTGGTCCCGGGCTAGGGAGGGGACCCACATGGTGCTGCAGACCTCTCCTGCCTCGCCCACTGCTCCCCTCAGCAGTGCATTTCGGTCCATCTGCCTTTTCTGCTCCCCACTCTGTCTCTGGTGAATCCTCTCACTTCCCACACCCTCTGGCCTGTATCCCAGCTCTTGTATTGAGCTAGGGATATGGAGACAAAAAAACTCCAATTAGCCAAAACTCTCCTGGCTAATAAGAAGGGGAATGGCGGTATCACACTCCCAGACTTCAATCTTTACTACAAAGCATAGTAATTAAAACAGCTTGGTACTGGAACAAAGACACACACACCAGTGGAACCACATAAAAAGTCCAGAAGTAAAACCACATATTTATAGACACTTACTCTTTGACAAAGTTGGAAAGAATATACAATGGAACAAGGACAGTTTATTCATAAATGGTGCTGGCAAAACTGGTCTGCCACATGCAGGAAAATGAAACTAAACCACTAACTTACACCATGTATAAAAATCAGCTCAAAATGGATAAAAGATCTAAATGTAGGACCTGAAACCATAAAATATATAGAAGAAAACATAGGAAAAATGCTACAAGACATACATCTCAGTAACGCCTTTAATGTGGCATCCCCCAAAGCAATAAAAATGAGAGAGAAGATAAACCGTTGGGACTATATCAAGTTAAAAAGCTTCTGTACAGCAAAAGAAACATTAACCAAAACAAAGAGACACCCCACCAATTGGGAAAAAAATCTTTGTATTACACACAACTGAGATGGGTATGATCACAAAGATATACAAAGAACTCACAAGACTCAAGAAAAACAAAGTAAACACCTCAGTCAAAAAATGGGCAGAAGACCTGAAAAGACACTTCTCCAAAGAGGACATGCAAAAGGCCAACAGGCACATGAGAAAATGCTCATCATCCATCATAATCAGGGAAATGCAAATTAAAACCACAATGAGGTATCACCTTACACCAGTAAGAACAGCACATATCAAAAAAACCAACAACGACAAATGTTGGCAAGGATGTGGAGAAAAAGGAACTCTACTACATTGCTGGTGGGAATGCAAGTTAATCCAACGGCTGTGGAAAGCAGTATGGAAGTTCCTAAGTCTACTAAAAAATAAAGCTACCATATGACCCAGTAATACCACTCCTAGGGATCTACCCAAAGGATGCAAAAACACTGTTTCAAAAGACTACCTGTACCCCTATGTTTATTGCAGCACTATTTATAATTGGTAAGACCTGGAAACAACCCAAATGCCCAAAAACAGATGACTGGATCAAGAAGATGTGGTACATATATACAAGGGAACACTATTCAGCAATTAAAAAAGATAGAGACTTTTGTAGAAACATGGATGGAGCTAGAAGGAATTATGCTCAGTGAAATAAGGCAAAAGGCAAGAGAAAAATATCAGTGGTTTCACTAGTAGAAGGAATATAAAGAAACAAACAAAAAATAGGGCTCAAGGAAAAGAAGAACAATAAAAAAAAAATACAACAAGAACCAAAGACAAAGACAATTCAAAGGAATCATGAGGGTCGGGGGAGGGATCGAGATGAGGGCAGAAAAAGTACAAGGGACTGGGGTGACAGTGCACTAGTGAAATGGTGGTGGGAACTCCATGGGGACCACAATTGATTTCAACTATGTATAAATAAATTAATTTAATAAAAAAATTAAAAAATGAAATTTTCTAATTAACTGTATAAAGCTATCATAATGCAGGCTCTACAATTAGACAACCATAGCACAAAGAAGAAAAGTGCAAACTATTTCCCCACTGTACAATCAAGAAGAAAATACAGAAGTGTGAATCTGATATTATATCCAAATAATGTTTCATAGTCAAATTGCATGATTTTCAAAAGAATGAAAGTGTATGTTAATATTAGAAAGACTGCTTTCAAAATGTATTACATAGAAGGGGTAGATCAACCAAATACCAATATTAGTATTTTTTAAAATTATAATTCTTTACTTGAGAGTCACATATTTTAAACTGTGTTCAATGTGGAAACACCAGACAAATTTTCATTTGTGTGCAGTACACACAGGTCATTGCCACAATCATACATTTTCTGGAAGTTCTATCAAATGCAATAAAACCTATTTCTAAAAAAAGAGAGACAAGTAGTAGCAATAAGAGCAAGGTGTCATTTCCTGGTGGCAAACAATTTTTCTCTTTAGGAGATCAAGAGAATTTACTAAAAATCTATTCAAACTAATAAGTTACACAGAAAATCTGGCAAATACAAATAAATAAGCACTAGCTACCACATCAACAAAAGCATCAATGCCTCTTTTGGACATTTTGATACAACAAATAGCATTTTTAAAAATGAGGTTTTAATAGATAATGATTATAAATAATAACTAAGATTAAACTAAAAAGGAAACATTCAGGACTTATGTAAAAATACTGTAGAACATTAGTAAAATATACTAAAGAAAGAAACAAAAGTGAAATAAATTTATTTCTAGAAGCAAGGAAGGCTTTTTGAACAATAAATAAGTTTAAGATATTTCCAATTAATTTCACAACAGTATTTTGTGACATGAAAAAGTGATTCTGAAGATCATTCTAATTTAGAGAATAAGGATATACAATTTTATTTTAAAAAGGTACAATGAGGCATTTGCAAAACCACAATAATTAAAATTAAAACCACAATAATTAAAATAATTTAATGTCATAAAACAAATAAAAGAATAATTGAAAGAGAACAGAAAAAGCAACCAAAGTGTATAAAAAGAAATCTTTCAAATAATTGGAGGAATAAGGCATAATATATTCATAAATATTACTAGATAAATTGGTGAACGGCTTAAAATATCAATTATGTCACTAATACTAAAATAAAACCAATAAAATTCAAATGGTTCAATATGCAAATAAAAACAAAGATCAAAAACAAAGTAACAAGAAAATATTAGTGTTAAAGACAGAAGCTAGTCTTTAAAAATATTAAAAGGAATAAAAATTGGTTTGACATATACAATTTAAAAAGATCAAAACAGCTATATAATTAAACTGTGCCAGCATTGGGAATAACAGGATATTTATGATAGATGAAGAGTAATATCTTCAACATAGAAAATACACAGATATATATGTGTATATATATAGTACATGCAAAAATATCACACACACACCAATATTAACACAAATATATATACACACACATACACAGAAATACTCATATACAAATACACACATACAAAGACAATCACCCTCAGGTAAAAATTGCTAGTTCCAAAAAATTGAAATTTATATAGAACCGCAAAAGACCTCAAGTTGCGAAAGCAACTCTAAAAATTGTAGAACAATGGAATTACCAATTTACCTGCCTTCAAACTTACTATAAAGCAAGAGTTAAAAACAATATGGTGTTGGTAAAAAAATAGACTTATGGATCAAATGTAAGATAATTAAGAGCTCAGAAATAAGCCTTGTAAATACCAGCACCTGATCTATGATAAAATAGCCATAACCATAAAATGGGGAAAGGACAGTCTCTTTAATAAATGGTGGTGGGAAGATTGTAAACCACACATACAAGAATGATGTCGGATTATCTGCTATTACCACACACAAAAATAAATTCCAAATTGAGTAAAGATTTAGACATAAGATCTACAAAAATAAAATACAAAGAAGAAAACACTGGTGATATGTTCCATGATATCAACATTAAAGGTATTTTTGGTGACTCAACCCTTCTGTCAAGGGAATTAAAAGCAAAAGTAAACAACTTGCATGACCTCAACTTTAAAAAAATGCTTCTATATAGTAGAAGAAATTATAGACAATTAAATAGATATTCTGATGAGTAGAGAAAATATGTACATAATATATAAAAGATAAGGGGTTAATATACATACAACTCAACAATATATACATATATACAATATATCCACATATATACATGTATACTATATTATATGCGGTATATACATATATGTGTACAACATGTATGTGCATATATATACAACCTCATACAATTCAACAATAAAAAAGGCAAATAAGCCAAAATAAGTGGGCATCAGGTACAAACAGACAATACACCAGAGGATATCTAGAAGGCCTAAAGACATGAGAATATGTCATCACTCTAATAAGAGAGCTGGAGATTAGAACTACAATGAGATACCATTTCATGCCTGTGAAATGGCACATATTAAAAAGACCCCAATAGCAAATGTTGGAGAGGATGCGGAGGAGAAAGGAACCCTACTACAATGTCAGTGCAATATGAACTTGTGTTGTGGAAAGCAATCTGGATTTACCTTAAAAAAATAAAAAAGAAAATACCATATGATACAGAAATTTCACTCTTGAGCATATATCCATAGACTATGAAACCATCAACAACAACAAAAAACCCATATGGTCACAGCAACATTATTTACAATAGCTAGGATATTGAAGCAGCCTAAATGTCCATTGCTGTAGTATGTATATCCATAACATAGAGTATTATTATAGCCATAATAAAGGAAGAAATGCAGCCATTTTCATCAAAATGGAGAAAGTTATGTGCAGCAGGGTCAGAATGATAAAAATAAATACTATACAATTACATAGCAGATAGTTTGATAATGTTAAACATGTCAAAAACTAATGGACATCAATAAGCATCCTGGAGGCACTGAGGTTCGGGGTTGGGGGCAGAGGGACAAGGGGACACAAGAGATGGCTATGAGGGAAAAAGAAATAAAATAAAATGATTCCAGGAAGAAACTTAGGTAAGAATTTTAAATAAGGGTATGACTAAGCAAATGAGAACAGCACTGAGGAAACATGGAAAGAAATTGATTTAGTTGTATCTCGTTATATGGACTAGAGATCTAGAAAATTAGAAAGTTAAAATGAATTTAAGAAATAAAGTTACATTTATGTACTCTTACATTTATAAGATCTTGAATTTCCCATAAACTAGAAAAGTATTTCATTTATATATTTTGTATTTTTGATTAACTGTTGAATGCTTTTGAATGAATTAGCAATTATATTTATATATACTTATTATATATATAAATCATATATTATATTATATAAAAATTACATAAAATATTATATATAAATAATATATATAATTGCTAATTCATTTGAAAGCATTCAACACTTAATCAAAAATACAAATGAAACAATCTCCAGTTCACCCAGTGTGTGAGGTGAACACTGAAAACACTGGGAATTGGCAAAAAACATCAGTAAAGAACAATTAGTAGGACTGGAGACCACTTGGGTTGGGACAAGTCCCACCCCTTTCACTGTCTAGGTGTGAAAGTTTGGCACAATACTTATTTTTTCTGTACTGTTCTTCTACACCACTAAGTAACAAAAATAGTGACCTTTAGTACTGTGGGATTAACCTGACTTAAAAGATGTTTAATCACTTAAGTACAGGGCATAGAGTAAGTGTTCAATAACTGTGAATGCTTTTAAAAATATCTTTTCCTGTGCATGATTTTTAATCTAGTAGTTCCACCCCAATGTCCTGAGACAATAATCAGAGATATGGACATATAGGTTCAGGCAATTGAGTGATTATAACAGTGCCATTTATAGTAGCAAAAACTAACAACTATTTAAATTATGAGTGTTTGGGAATTGTTTTAATAAATTGTGATTCATCCAAAAGTGTATAATTGGCAGGCATTCAAATCATGTACTCAAAAAATATTTAGGAACATGAGGTAATGCTCAGAATAAAATAATTTGGAAAAGCTAGTTACAAAGTTATATAGGAAGTATAATGTGGGTTTTTCCCTACTATTCATCTATAGCTAATATATATGTATATGCTTTTTATCAGAAAAATGTGAATATATATTCAAATATTAAATACGGTTATCACTGGTTTGTGTGATTGTAAATGAATTCAATCTTAACATTTTGCTGTATTTATTTTCAAATTTCAATGGTACATAAATTATTCTCATAAACTGGGGGGAAATGTCACATTAGTAATACTGATACATTATCATTTAATCACAATGTTTTCCATCACAAACTTTCACGGACTCTCTATCATGAACTTTCCCAGCGCCTCTGCTTTGACAATATGTAGACTTAATTTTGCGGCTATTACTAATTCCTTTTGTACCTGTCAGTCCTACTGACTACTTTGTGGTCAGCACAGAAGAGGCCAGAGCTGCAGCTCACTGCCCACCTGGGTCTATGCAGCTCTTTTTCTTTCATTTTTCTCTTTTCCAGTAGTTATTATTCCTTTTGTCTTCCTACCACTCATTTCCATTTTACGGATGAGGAAAATGAGGCACACTGGGATTTGGAGACTTGCTCTTTTCTTATTTCTTATCTGCAGAGCCTGAGTGAGTACCTAATACTTACTTGTTGCTTTTTGTCAAATTCCACTCAGAACCTGCCTCAATTGGGGCCTTTCACCTTTTTGTGTGACTGAATTTTTCTAAGGAGCCCAATGTGGATACATTTTTGTTTTGTTTCTGGAGTGGTGTCAGGTGCTATCTCTGGTTAATGGTCTTCCATGTGTTATACTAGCAACTGTGGGGAGTCCTCAGAGTTCCAGAAGTGCAGCTGCAGGTCAGAGGGAGCTCTGTGAGGACTGGGGCTCCTGGGCTGCTCAGTGTGTCTTCCTGCTTCTGTTGGAAGATCTCTTCATCCAGATGTCTGTGCTTTGTGTCCCACAGGAGAGCTATAAGCCTTTCCAATTACGCTCACCTTCTCAATTGACTCATGCGAACCCAGGGCTGCCCTGAGCCTGTCCCTACCCATACCGCCTGCTCCAGACTCCTAGTCCATCCTAAGTGCTCCATTCACATATGCTGGATGAATAAATCAATGCTTCTCACAGAGCATGGGTCTGGTTCCAGAGGTGGACTTTCTCCTCCACCATGCCTGGCTGGCCTGTGGAGAGAGGAGACCCTATCCCAGTGCCCTACAATGAACCACTTCAGGATGGAGGGGCCTACAGTGCAGTTGGGAAGCTCCACCTTCCATAGGGACCCTATCTGAGTTCCAGATTCACTTCTGAGGAACTGACTTTTAGGAGTTTGCTGAGGACAGTGTGCTTGACAGATAAGACACCAAGCTCCAGGGATGCTAAAGAAAGACAACTCCTGCCACATTTGGTACATGACTGACAGAAGTGTAATCATGAACCAGTTCACTCGACATATCTGGTCCTAGGATAGAAGCTTACATGTTGGCAGGAATGATCCCCTTTCTTTAGGATACTAAGGAACCAGAAGGTTCCTTACGTATCAGATGGCCTTAACATTCTGAGATCTAGACAATGTAGAAGAAAAACCATACATCTTAATCCATGTGGCTTAGAGCACTGGCACTTAGGACTGCAGTGATAGGGTATGTCATCACTCAGTACATTTATCACCATTCATCTTGTTCATGGAAACCTGCCAGAGGAGACCACTCTTTTCTTTTCTCTATAACCTCTGCTTTAGCTGAGGGAATGGGCCCAGGACCTCAGACCGATGGATACAGGTATTCCTGTTCTTGACCAGAAAGTGGCATTTCAGGGTCAGAGGACAGAGTGTGAAGATTATTGCCCAATGTGCAGGTTCAAGACTTCTGTGGTGCTCTCCGGATTTGAGCCACCTGCTCTTGCTCTTCTCTCCTGGCATGCTGCTGCGTCTTTGCAGTGCAGCGAGTGGTTAGATGTCTGCCACAGTTCAGGAGGGAGATCGAGGGACCCAGGCCCTGCTCTGACTCCCCTGCTGTTACTGCCTCAGATTCAAGCTCTATCAGCCAGGAATTGTGCCTTTGGGAGCCAAGTGCTATTTCCAGTCCAGGGGCGCCTGTTCAGGAAACCTCTGCTGTTGGCAGACAAGCAAGTGAAAGGAAGCAGGGCTCCCTGGTCGGCAAGGCCTCTCTGTCTGTCTGTGTATTTGTGTGTCTGTCTGAGGTCAGAGTTGGTGAGCGGCAACTTCAAGGGGATATCCAGGCCAAGGACGGGGTGAATGAGGTCTTGCTAAAATTTAAAAAGTGAGCTTTGAGAAATTCTGATAATTGCCACATAAAACCCCTGAACTTATGGAGAGCTTTGTTTTCAGTAAAAAGAGATGATTCCGTTTCTGTAAAAACAAATAGCTGCTCCTGACTGGGGCACTTTTAAATTAGTGTTGAGTGCCAGGAAACTGTGACCTTTTGAGAATTATTTTAGCATCAGCTGAGGAGGTGTGGTTGACTTCAGCTGCAAAAATCAATTTAAGATGATGGAGTGTTTAGAGGAGTCGTTTTTTTTTTTTTTTTGCAATTCTTTAAGCTATTGCACTTAATAAGTAATATGATTAGATATGAGTTGTATATATCTGAAAACTGAGCCCACTGATCTGACTCTATATCATATTAAACAAATAGTAAGACCCTTTTATTCTTGCCACTAAAAAAACATTCACTTCCTTGAGGTCGGCCCACACAGACACTTTCTAACTCATTCAACATCTTAATGAACATCTTCTATGTGTTGTACTAGGCTTCTTGGAGTCAACAATAAATAAGCCTTGGGATCAATCCTAAAGAAGCTTGTGAAGGTGAAAGACTCACCAACAAATCTGAGCAGGGAAGTATCAGAAATGTGATGCTAAAACCTTATCTGGGGAACAATGGAGTGTCTGCTGACTTACTTGGTTGAAGCAGGTCTGAAGGCTCTTCCTTTAAATGATAAAAGGGCTACATAAACTAGAAAAATTATTTTTTAAATAAATAAAAGAAATCAGAAGAAAGGAAGTCTCCAGGTACCAAAACCCAAAAAACTAAATTCTAAACCCAAGTGGTAAGAGTAACTAGAAAGCTCAGGTTCAGGTACAGGCCTTAGGGCCTAGGGCTTGGGGATCTAGCAGGCAAGTGGGAAAAGGAGGCACAATTTTTTTTTTTTGCACTTAGGAGGCAAAGCAGGTAGAAATGGGAGCCCTAAATAAACTGAGGGTCCCTAGGAGTGTTCTTTACATAAAGGCTGTGCTCTCTGGCTTGGGAAAGTGAGGTAGAGAAAGCTTGGAAACAAAAATTCTCCTATATGAAGTTGAATACTCTGTCCGGCAAACTGTTATAGACACAAGGTCAAAATTTACAAAACCTGTGCAGAAAATGAAGCGATAAAATCCTGCGCACTGAGAAATAAACACTGACATTGGCTCAGTGTCCACGAATGTGTTTGTGAGAACTGCTGACCTAATTCATTGCGGTTAGTTGGAAAGACCATCCTTTCTCTGTTGTGTTACCACAAATATTTGTCAAAAATCAATTGCCCATATATGTATGACTCTAACATTCTATTTTATTGCATTGATCACGATGTCTATCTCTTTTCCAATACTACAGATTTGATTAGTGTAGACATATACTGAGAGTTTTGAAGTCATATATTGTGGTTTCTCCACCTTTAGTTTCCCTTTCCAACATTGTGTTTTCATTCTCATTCCTTCACATTTACATTTTATGTGAATTTTATAATTAACTTGTTTATCAGTTGAGTTTCTGACCAGACTTGCATTGTAATGCATGGATTTCTCTATACAGAGAGAGAGAGAAAGAACTTAATCAACAGAAACCATCAAATGTGACTAAGAGAGAAAAATAGGTAAAAAGAGAACAGAATCTTAGGACCTGTGGGATAATAACAAAAGGTCTGATGTTCATGGCATATCAGAAGGAAAAGATTAAGAGTACAATGTAGGGAAAAAATTGAAGAATTCAATAGCTAAAAGCTCCCTGAATTTGGAGAAAGATATAAACCTGGAGAGATTTAAGGATTTCAGAGAAGTCCAAATAGGATAAATCTAAGAAAGTCATATCCAGATATGTCATAAATATCTGAAAGATTTAAAAAAGGCAATGTTAAAAGCAGTTAGAGAAAAATTACATATAATTCACAGAGTAGCAATGATTCAAATGAGTATGAATCTCATTAGAAACAATGGAGGTCAGAGGACATTTTAAAAGTTATAATGTTGATAATGATGAACTGTCATCTAATAAGCCTAAAAGAGTAATAAATTCTTCAGGAGTTAAGGTAAAACAAAAGTATTCTTAAGAGAAAAAAGCTAATGGTTAATTGTTGAGAGACTTCTCTGGTGGCGCAAGGGGTTAAGCACTGCACTATGATGCCGCCACAGCCGCTGCAGCATGAGTTCGATCCCCAGCCAGGGAGCTGACCCACACGGCACAGCAGACCTCTCCTGCCTCGCCTGCTGCTCCGCTCAGCAATGTGTTTCAGTTGATCCATTTGTTCTGTTCCCCACTCTGTCTCTGGTGAATCCTCTTACCCCCAAAACTTCTGACCTGTACCCCAGTTCTTGTATGCATAAATAAATAAATATTTTTTTTAAAAATGTTAATTGTTGGATCTGCTCTAAAAGAACTGCTGTATGAAGTTATTCTGACTAAAGGGAAGGGATACTTGGAAGAAATTTTGGCACATCAGGAATAAAGGAAAGGCAGTATCATCTTGAGTTGTTTATAATACATTTGAGTACTTAAAGCAAAATGGATAATATTATCTGATGAGTATTCAATAATACAAATATAATATACAAGATAATTACAAGATAAAGGGACCCATGGGGTGGCAAAGTTTTGCATTTCACTGTAAAACTTGAAAGAGAAAAGTGTAATAATTATATATATAAATCATTATATGTAAATGAATATATTTTGTGCATATATGTAGATATATAGAGAAACAGATGTGAGACACAGTGAAAATCACTATAGATAAGATGAAATGTTAAACAATGTTAAATAACAACACAAGACAGTAAAGATACAAAAAAATGTACTAAACAGAAAACAAATACAATAGACCTAAATTAAAACAAGTAACTGCATAAAATTTAAATAACCTAAACACTCAAATTAAATGGTAAAAACTGTCAGAATATTTAAATATTTAAAAGAGGCCCAAAAATATATTACTTAGAAGCAACTCACTTAAATATGATAGTGAAGTCATCAGACTAAACCTGGACCAGTGTAGCAGAAAGTAGAAAATATGAAGCATGAAAGCTTTACCTCTCAATGACATAGAGACATAACAAAAGTAAAAATGGAACAGTTGGAGAGAATTATTTTGAATGGAAAGGAACATAATGAGAATATATAAGGCATACACATCTGCTCTGACTTTTATTTTTTGAAGAAGAAAAATTTTATAGACAGTATTCCATATTATAAGAATATTGATAGAAAGTGGGAGTAACAGAGGTAAATTCTTTCCTGAGATACTCAGAAAAGTAATACTGTGAGTTTTCATGGAAGTCTAAAAGTCTAAAGAGCAAAAGTAAATAAAATGTACCATAAATGAATAAGTAAAAGACTCTTTAGCCAGCATTAAGAAGGAAAGGGTTAAAATTTCTTATTATGATTAATGGAAAAGGTGTTTTCTTGTATCTAGGAATTTATACATTTCTATCTTGCTCTAAATCTTTTAAAATGTAATGCCATGGTAACAGTAGTGTTATGTTTTGCTGTTTAAATAAACTTAAAAGTTCTATTTTTAATAGAAAAAACAATAACTGAGTGCAAAATCATGCTTATCTTTGTCTCTTACTTCTTAGGGGATGTTCAACTTCTGGCAGCAAAGCTATCGAATGCAGTGGTTTGGATCTTGTTCTTTTGGGATTGGAATACTGGCCCAGTATTGGTTGTGTGACCTTGGACAAGTTACCTAAGTTTTCTGTGTTTTAGTTCCCACAGCCATAAAATGTAGAGAATAAAAACAAAACTCGCTTCACAGGTTGTTAGAGAAAATAAATAGGTTAATATTTGGTAGGTGCTTACACTAGTTCTTGACACAAAGTAAAGGGAGTAAGGATGGATGTTAGATATCATTAACTGGCACCATCGTCTACCCACACTTTTACCATGTGGTAAATATGGCATGAGGGTATGTTTTGTGCCTGAATAGGTTGAATTACCAATGGAAAGAAATCAGGATGCAAATACACATTTTGAGGGAACATTAACTGTACTTGAAGACAGAATCTTATGTGCTCCATATCTACAACCTTCCAATTCTGTTACTTGTCTTCTAAGATGGAATACTGATCTAATGATTGGGATCTCAGGATACTGACTTGAATCAAGAGATTTTCACTGAGAACTAGAAGTCTGGTATTTGTGGGAATTAGTTTTCATCCAATTTCTTTTCCCTTTGTGGGCCTCTAATTTCAATAACTCCTGGGGATAAGTGGCTTAAGCCAGCTTAGTTACTTGGTTTTGTGGACAAAGTACTCAGTTCCTATAACAGAGACTGCCTAGATGTGTACCAAGCTGTTCCTCTTTTTCTGGCACATGACTAGGTGACCCTCTCCAAATGAAGGGGTGTTAATTACAACTGTGGATTGTACTTGAATTTAGGTGCAAGCGATCTATGTTCTTCTCAAACTGAAAGTTGTTCAAGTCCCATAATGATGCTAATAATGAAGATGAAACTAGTATAATAAAAATAGACAATCTTTATTGAGCTATTAATACTGCTACAGTACTTGTTTCCCAAATTATCCTGAAAATACAAATTTGGTTTACTTGGTAAATATGCATATTCTTGGGCTCCAACCTAAGTCTATATTATCTAAATAAATTTCCAATAAATTTGGGAGGTTTGGGGAACACAGTGCTAGGTTGGCTAAGTGATTTTTATCCATGATCATATTATATGGCTGCAGTAATTTTATATCAATACTATTCTTTAGGCCATCACACAGATGAGAAGCCTAAGGCAAAGAGAGGTTAAGTGACTTGCTTACACTGAGAGCTTTGCACAAGGTTATCCCAGGGAACATTCATATAAATTCTAGGTCTGATGTTGCACTCCAAGCAGAAGGAAACAGCTTCCAGGGAAGCTTAAATGGAATTCCCCACAGCTCGATGTCCCGGTACCAGGCAAAGAGCATTCCAGTTTTACCCTTCACCCTATCATTGCTGAAGAATTCACTCCCAAGCCTCTCCTTCCTCTCAAACATTTCAAGTTTCCCCTCTCTCCACTGACTTTGTTTCTCCTTCAAAAGTCTTAAAATCAAGATTTCAGAGAGCTTGCACTTTCAGAAGAAAATAAGACTTTGTCAATATGGTGGAGCGCAATAAGTGCCAGGAAGAAGTGTGAAGGCAAAAAATGCCATGAAATTTTGGAAGAGAGATGTAAGTCTTGCTTTGGAATATCAGAGATGGTATGGCATGGGTCGATTCTCACAGTCCAGTTATGGGATATCTGTACGTTTTCCACTGGCAGGGGTGGGTGTGAGGTCACTAATAAAATATATTGCCTCTTGTCTCTTTTTTACAAATTGGGTTTCTGTAACTTAGACCATGGAGGGGAAAATAAATCTTAGCTGCTGTGATGACTTCGCAGCCTAAGTCATCTGTTTCAAAATAGGACAGAATCACAAGCAGCTGGTAGTGATTTTCAAATCCTGACCTCTGCAGAAAGAGGTGAAAATTCACCAGCAAGTCCATTTCTGGTCCAGGGCATCAGCCTGAATTACCCTCACAGGGTGACATGGATGCTATGGACCTTTTTTAATTTTATTTTTAATTTGTTTGTAACCACAAGCCACACTGTTCCAGTATTTTGAATACAGCATTTATAAGTTGAAAATAGAAAATGGGTACAGAATGTACAACATTTTTCTAGTTCATTGTTCCATGCCTATAAAAAAATAAACACTTTAAAAAGGAAAATTTTACATTCTTCAAGGTAGCAGCTATAATAGCACTGTTCACTTTGAAATTTACAATGATGGGTAAAAATCAAGTTCTGCAGGCAGCACCTCCTCATCTATCTTATTCATCCTGTGGCAGCCAGGAGCAGTCCTGCCAGTCCTCATCACTTGCTACATCCCACAGTTATTAAATATGTATGGGCAACCATGTGCTTTTCACCACCCTTCATGGGCTGACTTGTGTTCCTCCAAAGAAAATGTTGAAGAAGTCCTAACCCTCAGTACCTGTGAACATGACCTTATTTGGAAAAAGGGTCTTTGCAGATTTAATCAAATTAAGATGAGGTCTTTATGATGGGCCCTAATCCAATAAGAAGATGGCCTTGTGAAGACACAGAGAGAACGCCTTGTGAAGATGGAGGCAGAGATTGGACTTAACAAGTGTGGGAACACCAAGGTTTGCTGGCCGTCACCAGAAGCTAGGAGAGAGGCATGGATCATATTCTCCTTCAGAGCCCTCAGAAGGAATCAACGCTGCCAACATTCTGATTTCGTACTTCTGGCCTCCAAACTGTAAGAGAATAAATTTCTGTTCTTTGAAGCCACCCAGTTTGTGGTACTTTGTTACGGCAGCCCTAGGGAACTAATACACCATCTTTATGAAAACTATCCAGAAAAGAACGCTGTGTAACATTGCACATTAAAATCTAAGAAAATATGTAATCCGATAACTATAACAAATATGGAAAAGATTATCTGATAAAAATTAGTATGGGATCTTACGGATTAGATTACTTTGATGAATAAAAATAAGGTTTATCAGAGAGAAGTTCTGTTCATCTTCAGGAGGAACAGAAGTGATGGTCTAATCCAGGAGGGAGCAAACTATGGTCTATAAGCAAAAATTAGTCCTCCTCATCATGTGGTGTACCATTGCTCAGACAGCCCCACCCCTCCTCTAGCTAAGAATGTAGGGTTCTTGCATGTAAGCCACTTGTCATTTACTTCCATCCAGAGAAGGTGTTCAGAGCCTTTAGGAATGGAGAAATCACTAGCTGCCCAAAAAAGTATGGGAGGTAATCCCTCATAACCCTCAACTCACATTTTACTGTGACATGAGAAATAAGTCTTAATTGTGTCCAGCCACTGAAATGTTATACACAGATGAGGCCTCACAAATACTCTTATTCTCACCTAAACCTAACACTGACTCCAATCCCAAGCCTCATACTAATAAAACCAGAAGAATATGCAAAGGAGAACCATGTGTGGCCCACAACGCTAACATACTTTCTATCTGGCTCTTTACAGAAAAAGTTTGCCAACTCTTGGTCTAGTTCAGTGATTTGTATTATTATTGTTATCATTATCTAGTATTTAGTATTCATTTATTAAGTATAGACCTTATTTTATTCTAAAAGGTTACTTAAAACAGAAAAAAAAAAAGATGCTGTGGATGAAGTGGGTTCCACAGTCTTGAGTTTTCCAACTCACCAAACTTAGCAGCCCCTCATTGGATGGAGCGCCAGAGTTCCACTGAAGCATCATATGGTAATGTTGACAACTGATCAAGTACTTACAGTGTTTCAGTACTACTGTGCTGAACACTCCACACACACTCTTGAATTTAATCTTCAGAATTATATAAGAATTGTACTATTTTTATCCTCAACTTTATACATGAGGAAAGTGGAGCTTAGAGAGATTAAGTAAGTTAATTGCCTTATGTTTAATTTAGCAAATGTAAAGACAGAATTTACATTGACATCCTTCTGGCTCCCTAATCCAGACTCCTAACTGTGACACACTGCTCTACTCAAATGTAGTTGTTTCTGTTTGGTTTCATCTCATGGAGGGTGCCACTGGTCCAGGAAGATGAAGAGATATCATGTCCAGGGCCACAGGCTAGTTGGTCATACATTTGGTCTCAGTCCAGTCTCCTGGCTCCTGACATAATACTCCTTCCTCTGTCTCTGCAGACTTGTTTGTCCTGGCTGAGTCTGGATTTAGAGTGACGTTGACAAGACAGGCTCTGGGACAGAAGGGCTGGGCATGCATAGGGGTCAAAGTCTCTACATTCTCATTCTCATGTTCACTAGTCTGATGCACAAGAAATTATGATTATATTGTGTGGGGATACCAATTGGCTTTCCCTAAGTTTCCCTTCTTGTCCCTGCTCACAAAAACCCAACTCACATTTCTGGAGAGGCCCACTGTATGTTCTATTCTCCAGCAACAGTCAGTGGTGGTCAACCAGGCATCTCTTCATCCTGACTTGCCAACCTTTCTCTAACATTGCTTTTCATCCTCTCTTTCTGGCTCTTCTGTCTTCCAATTCCAGTGCTTATTCTTCAAGAATCTGCCTCTCTGTGCCAGCACCACAGAATTGCCAAATTGAGACTGATAAAACAATCCTTAAGACCATTCCTCTCCAGATTTTACCCAGAGGTTGCATTTCCATACAACTCAACCTAGCCTTACAATGGGAGCAGTAGCTCCCTGTTTTCCTGTGAAAATGCATTATATTTGCCTTCTTCTATAAGTGTGATTTACTGGGTGTTCAATGGCATCAACACATTCATGGTCACCAACGACTCTGGGCTAATGATTTTAATGAGCAGAGCTTCTAATAATGGTAAGAATAACAACTATGAAAGCATAATTAATTCACTGATCACTTTATGTACCTCTGATCTTGAAAGATAGGTACCTTTATAAATTTTGTAGATGAGACATGGATGAGGTAGGCATGAAAAGTTAGGTAATTTATCCAAGGATACAGTCAGGAAATCATGGAGCCAGACTTTCAACATATGTAGCTTGGCTATAGAGCATGCATTCTTTTGTTAAAAATTCATTTTTATTTTCTAAATTGTATTACTTATTACTGTAGTAACACTAGTTTTGATACTTTATATGATTTAAGGATGTAGGTTCACACTTCTTTAGATGTATGTTACCATACCAAAACCAATTCCAAAGTGCATAATCCTATACCATAGTTCACTGGGTCCCCCTCCCATCGAGCACTTATCATCGAGCAAATGAAAATCAAAACTACAGTGAGCTAGCACCTCACATGCAAGAGAATGACCCATTCAAAAAAAGACCAGAGATAACAAATGTTGGTTAGGGTGAAAAAGAGTGAAACCATCTCTACTATTGTTAGGACAGTAGACTGGTATAATTTTTATGGAAAACAATATGGAAGTTTCTTAAATATCAAAAAATTAATCTACCCTATGACCAAGTAATTCCACTCCTAATTATCTACTGGAAGAATTAAAAATATTAATTCAAACGGATATATATACTCCTGTGTCCACTGAAGCATTTTTTTTACAACAGCCTAAGTTTTGGAAACAACCTAAGTCTCCAGACAGGTAAGTAGATTAATAAGATATGTTATATACAGACAATGGAATACTAGTCAGCTACTAAAAAGGATGAGATACCATTTGTGACAACATGAATGTTCTGGAGGAGATTATATTAAGTAAAGGAGAATGACAAATATTAGATGATTACATTCATACATGGAATATATAAAGATAAAACAAAGCAAAAAAAAAACTAGAGTCTTAATTCTTAATTGCTTAAACTAGACGAGTTCTTAACTGCATCTCTAAACTAGCCTTGCATATAGATAGCAGTCATAACCTTTTTTGCCGTCTGCTATATGTTGGTACATCTTCACGCTTTACACATGCCTGGTATTTTTCTCTGTTGTCTACCCGCTAGGCATCTATACATTACAGAGGGGTCCAATTTTAGTTTTGAATCCCAAATCCCAGACTGTAAGCATAAATGAAGATTTGGAAGATTAGACGAAACTTTATGAACCTCTCTCTCTAACTCTAGACAAATTAGGACTATTCAGATTTAGGGAGACAAAGGGTAGAGAAGTCAAGAAATTTGATAAGACAGTAGGGTCCCTGGGAAGGAACACTGCTCTGCAGTCCAGATCTCTTAGGGTAGGGAGCAATGAGGGCACAATCAGACAGGACTGAAGATTGGCTATCAGATGGGCCCTGCGTCCTCCCTTGGGTTGGATGAGAATCTCCTGATCTGACTGAGTTTATGTCTCCATATTCAGTCAAATCAGGACTCCAAATAGAAGTTACATAGGTTTATAGAAGAATAAGGAAAACTGCATTCCTTACACATGCAAACTTGGGCCCACATGTACCTACTACACACTCATTATCTCCAGTCAGCTCCAGTGACCCTATGAGTCATTTTTTATTATCCCCACGTTGTAGCTTTTGATTAAAATCACTTGCTCAAGGGGCACAGCTAGTAAGTAAAGGGAAAAAAAGCATACCAGGAGCAAAGTAGAAAATAAACAATGAAAGAAAAACAGATAGGTTGAGTCTGCAAGGCAAAACCCCTAAGTCACTACCTTCCCCATAAAAAGCATTTCTCTTTATCCTCTGATACAAGTGAGCATTTTGTCAGGATATACTTACATTTTATTTGGTGAACTAGGCATTTCCTTGATCCTTTTCCCCCGAAGCTTGAGCTTGGGGCCGGGTATTATGAAAATGTAACCAACCTCCACGAAGGAGTTATTTCAACTGTGTCGTCACTGGAAAAAAAATTGCATGCGGATCAGTGTTCCATCACGGAAATTATGCTTTGTGACAAATATGTTATGAATGACCACTCATAAACCCATGCCAACATGTATGCTATCATAGCGTTCAATTATTTTAACCTGCTGTGAACTCGCCTGTGATAAATCATGGGAAAACTAAAGAGAACTATCTTTAGTCACTGCACTGTTTCACTTGCTCAAGTCATTCACAGCTCTAAAAATACAATTTATATCATCAGATTCCTGAAATTCCTTCAGTGCTTACATTCTGATTTAAGTGGCATTAAAGCTAGAGTGATTAAGCTGAGAAGTCCAAGGCTACCGACCAATGTTCCCCTGGGTATTAGCTATCAATCAGATTGAATACACTGTTTATCAGACTTACAAGAAGAGTGTGAAAAAAACATGGTCTCTGGATTTGGAGAAAGGTTTAAGATTCTCAGCCAGAAGAAGGAACTATCAATGAAAGTGAGGAGCACACTTTTGGTGGGTCTCATCTACAATGTGGTGATGGCACATTTTTGGAATTGATGAGGGGCCCGGTGAACAATGATGCCAGGACTCAGAAATAAGCTAGGGTTGTTTTAATAGAAGTTTCTAACAATGGAATAGTAATAGAGAAGGAACCTGTATCTCCTTCAGAGTTAAAGACAACTTCCTGACTCCCTTTTCCAATCTCCATGTAGAAAAAGAAGTGTGGTCATGATAAGGCCATCCTGATTCTGTGGTCCCACATTCTCCTCTGGAGTCCTGAGTGATATTTGAGCTGTCATACATGTTACTGCGCATCTCTTTGTCTACAAGGAAAGAGAGGGCTGGGGTAGGATTGAATGTTTTATAAAGAAAGGGTAGTAAAACTTGGAACATGAAGTTAAGTATCTTAATAGTGAGAAAATGCTTTGCTGAAAAAGAAACTACCAATGTACTGTGAATCGATGGTTATGGACAGTAACTTCTCCAGTGGTATTATGTAGCTAGATTAGATCTGTGATCCCTGACCCGAATTATATTTTAGAATCACCTGGAGAACCTTAAAAGCGAATTAGTGTTCTAACTCCCCCTTAGTCTGCAATAGGGTCCCCACATGATTCTAATGTACAGCCTGGGTTAAGAACTCAGAGGTGGAGTTTGCTGAGGTCTCCACCAACTTTTACCCAGCATCATGCGAGGTGGTCTGAGCTTTTGGGAATTTGGAAATTGAGGAGTATGAACAACCCACTATCTTCTACATTGACCTATTACAATTGGGATTGTTCTGACACAGTATCTCCTAAGATACTTTGTGGAAATTTTCTCTGTCATATGGTGGGGGGCAAGCCAATAGCAAAATATGTATTTTGACTCCTTTCATACTCGGGACACAGAGTATATGGCTAAGGGTAAGTAAAGGGGGTTAGTGAGTCCTGAGCACAAATCTGCACAGCTGATTTGCCCAGACTTGCAATGTGATTTTCAAAATATCTATACAACTCTTCCCAGGATTTCCACTCAATGCTTTGCATTGACCAGAGTCAGACTTTGAAGTAGGCCTAAGTAGCTTCCTAGTAGCTTACTTCACTTATGTCACACATTTCATACAATGTTTGTGGATACTGCCTGTGACATAAGTGACTTAAGAACAAAAAATATGGATGTAAAAACACTATCCTTCTTACCAGCTATGCTCTAGGGAATTCTGGATTTGATCACCCACTTTTCGATGCTTGACGATCTGAATGGTATTTAATGCTTTCTCATTTTTCCTGATAGGGACTGCTAAGCACATTATGTTCTTTCTCCCAGTTGGCAACTCAACAAAGACCAGCAATAAAAACCTCTACTTGTGTAATAAACTGTTGTACAATCTACTGCTTATGAATAAGGTCCCTGAAAATGTGCAACCTTTCTGCACGTTAAACACAAAACAGATGGAGGGTTGAAAATAACTTTCTTCTTCAGGGGAGGGAAAAGTTGAAGAGAGAGAAAGACTCATCATCAGAGTCTGAAGTTACGAAGCCAGAGGTTGAACTTTTCTTTCCAGGTGGCCAGGGGCAGCCCAATTCTTTGAAGGATGCTACAGACCTCAGAAGACCTGATAAGCATGTGTATGTGGGTGTGTTGGGGCGGGGGAGGTCAGGCTCCACAGAAAAGGTGGATATCTTCTTGTTCATCATTTAGGTTGTGGATAATAGAGCCAGAGCATATGAATAATATGGCTTTGAAATCTGCGTGCCAATGGTGAAGGAGAAAGTCAAACAGGCTGATCAGCTACTTGCCAGCTGGGTAAAATAGGCAAGTCACTGACTTTTGAACCTGGTTTGTAAACTTCTCACGTAAAATTGTGATAACTATGAGCCCTATTCCCCAGACACACCAGAAAATGTAGTAGTAGGAATCAGAAATACTCATTTTAGTGTTAATGTTATAGACCTAGTTGTTTTTGCACATATATGTAAACCTGTATGTTTATATCTGTAAAAATGCATTTGTGTATATAAAGTGTACATGTATGTATATGTGTATGTATTTTGGGCTCCTGATGCTATGATTCACCTGCACTTAAGGGTGATATATATTTTTATGTGTCAGAAGAAATGATAGAGTTAAGAATTTATCTATGACACATGTACACATGCATGTGTGTCTATATTATTCAATGTCTATTTATTTTCCTATACTCCACCATGTTTTAGGAAGTAAACTGAGGCAGTTTTAATGATACACCCTTATCACATCCTGCTTAAGAGTATATGATTTTGTTTGTGGATGTGATTTAGACATTAAATGGTACTGAAGTAAAAATTCACTTCAGAGAAATAAAAGAGCCACCTTCCCTTTGTACCCTGCCCCTCAAAAGCAATAAGCATGTTCATCCTATGGCTAAGTGTGGGATACAAATGGCAGGCATTAAACATTTTATACAATGTAATGAAATCCACAGACAGCTTCCTTCTTAAGAATTTTCCTAAAATATAAAATCTCATGAAGTACTGAATGAGGTGTCTTCTAAAGGAATAAGATACCACAAGATCTCGGCAAAAAGTATACTTTTAAGTAGTTTAATCAGTCAGACTCCAGTCATGAAAACAGAACAGATGAGTTTTAATAAAAAATTAATCAAATAGATGTTGGTAAAGTAACGGAGCAAAAGGAACACTGAGGAAGCAGCTACAACCCTAAGCTGACGCAGAAAAAGCATAACGGGCTGTGGTGGAGGACATTATGTGCTTTGGTGGGAGAGCTATGTGGCCACACCTGAGGGGAGAAGTACTGTTGTCAAAAGATTAACATTGATATAAAACAGCAGCACTTAATTTAAAAAAAAAAAGAGGCAAAACAAAAAGAAAAAAGATGTAGTTGTTATGGAACTGGTGCTCAGATCTCTGAGGAAGGGGCACAGCCATAGCTGATGGCTCTGAAAACACAAAGGCCGCTCTGGAAATGCTAAAGACAGACTGGGTCTAATGTTTTGTCTCTGTCACAGCAACACTGCAAGGGAAAGTCTCAAGTGCTTTTTCTCACCTCCTGAGTCCATTCTCTCTAGCACCACCTAGGGGCAGAATTTAACAAGATGTTAGCAAGGAGAGAAGTGGAAGGATGGGTTGTAGTTGAAATAAGAGTGGGACAACTAGTATACGGGGAGTTTATGGTAAGATACCCAACTGACTGGTGGGAAAAATTGATGAAAAGTGACCTAAACAGGAAGAAAAAGAAAAGAACTTAGTTGTGTGACCAGATACCCTCAGAAGTGAAAAAAGAGTAGACAAGAAACCAGATTGAATGTTCTAGTGAAACAGACAATGTAAGTGCCCTGAGAGAACTTCTTGTAATCTGACTGGTGAACAATTGTACAGTGAGTGGGAGAGACTTAGCAAATATATCAGAGCAAGTGGTAGTGATTTGTTTACCATTTGCAGATCTATCTAATCATCCAGGATTTTTTTTCTCTGTTGTAATATGTTGCCTCACATGAGTTAGTAAGAATAGCTGGCAACTGTTCTCCCACCAAAGTATATTCATTTATTGAATCCTTTAGAGACCCAGTGGGTCTCTGATTACAGCAGGTCATTTTTATTTCCCTCAGATTAAGTGTATGACAGTCTCTTTATAATTAGTTGTAAAGTGTTGCATATTAAGTCTTAACTTCCAATCTATTACTTGTTCAGCCTAAAATTTAAAGTTTCTTGGTTTTAATCATGATTTTGAAAACATTTTCAAACATAAAAATGCCTGTGTTATATCATGTTTATAAGTGAATTTAACTAAAGGACTGTTTTGTGAAGTCACTTGCTGAACCTTAGGACTGTGACCGTAAGACACTCTGATTCCCCTTTGTTTTGCAAATGTTGTTGCCTCTTCACAGCCACAGTAAGCACCTCTCCTCTCTCCCTGAAAATGATATGGTTGTGTGCAAGTGGTGTATGAGTATAATAAAGCCAGGAAGTAAGGAACATTCCACATAGACAAAATTGCCTTTGAAAAATAGCTAAAAGCTCCCTCTCTCAAAATAAGACTAGGACTGTTTTTCCAGGGCTGCAACAGACCTGGGTTACTTCTGTTGGCCCCTCCTTGATCACATAGTTGGCCTGAACTTATGAGACATGTTAAACAAAAATACTTGCAATTTTAAACTCTGGAGTCATTCTTGAGACCCTGATATACCGGCACTGGGAGATACACAAACCAAGTGAGGGGAGCAGTCTGCACCAGGCATGCAAGGGCAGGCCCATGTTATTCACACTGTCCCTCACCTCACTCCACTGAAGTTCACACTGTGGGATTTGTGTAGATAAAATACTTATCTGCTGTCTTCAAAGTGAACCTTACTGATTGGTCAAGACCTGCCTCTTGCAGAGGCAGCACCACAAAACTAAAGACACACTGGGTGCAAACACTGCTGGTCTGAACTTTAAAATCCAAGCACAAGTACCCAAAGGTACCCACCAACTGTGTGTCTTTTGAAAAATCACCAAAACGCTCTGAAGCTCACATTCTTCATCAGAAAAATTTCAGAACCCCTGTCTAATAATGAGAGCAAAAACAAACAGCGAAATCCAAATTAAAGAAAATTCTACAAAATATCCAACACTACTTAAAACTACCAAGGTCATAAAATAAAAGAAAGAGGAAGAAATTATCAGAAACTGAGAGACATCATGACTAAATGTAATGTGCCACTCCACTGCAGAGAAAGGGCACTAGTAGAACAACTAGCAAGATCTGAATAGTCTGTTGACAGTAACGTACCAGCCTTGGCTTCTTTGATATGAAAAACTATGGCAAACTATGACTTGGCTATGACAAACTAAGATATCATAACAAGGGCCACTGGTAAGGGGTAGTCTCTGTACAATCATTACAAATTTTCTATGAATGTAAAATGCCCTAAATAAAAAATTTATTAAAATACCACCCATAAAATATCCCCAATGTATAATATCTAGATATAAATTTAAAATAGCTGTATCAGACCTCTACCTGTAAAAACCCTAAAATAGTGCTAAAATACATCAGATTATGTAAATAACTAGAAATATATGCTATATTTATGAATTGTCCTTGATATTGTGAGCATAGCAATTCTTCCTACTTTGAAATATGATCAGGCTTTTTTTTAAAATAGAAATTAAGAAGACACTTTCAAAGTTTATGTGAACATACCAAAAAGGCCAAAACAACTATGAAAAAGAAAAAAAAAACAAAGTTGGAGCAATGACTCTATCTAATTTCAAGATTTATCACTCAATGATAAGATAATGTGGTATTGGTAAATACAAACAGATCATTCAAATAGAATAAGTAAGCCCCAAATGGACATAGTGACATTTATGTAAGTAAATATTTTTTAACAGAAATGTCATAGCAATTTAATGGGAAAATCTCCTCAACAAATGATATTAGAACTAGACTTTTATAAGGTAAAAAATAACCTCAATTACAATCTCAGAAAATATCTCAAATTAATTTGAGATGGATCACAGATCTAAATGTGAAAACTGAAACTATAAAGCTTCCAGAAGAAAACACAGTGAAAAAAGTCTCAACCTAGAGATAGAAAGATTTCTTAGAGAGAACACAGAAAACACTAACCATTAAAGAATATAAATCAGACTTCATCAAAATTTAAAACTTTGACTCATCAAAGAAACCATTAAGAAAATTAATGGACACAAAACTGGTTGGAAGAACATATTCACAATGCTTATATTTCACTAAGGGCCTGTATCCACAATATATAAAAACTTTTACAACTCAATAATAAAAGACAAATGATCTAATAAAAATGGGCAAAAGATTTTTAACAGATACTGAAAAAAAAGAAGACAAAAGAATGTACAAAAGGTGCATGAAAAGCTTTCATCATTAATTCAGTGATTTAGAAAATGCAAATTAAAGCCACAAAATTTTACTACACACACACTAGAATGTCTAGAATGAAAGTGGGAGCTTCCCTGGTGGTGCAAGGGCTT
The DNA here is from genome assembly GCA_019455555.1 of Galemys pyrenaicus. Classification (NCBI taxonomy): domain Eukaryota; kingdom Metazoa; phylum Chordata; class Mammalia; order Eulipotyphla; family Talpidae; genus Galemys; species Galemys pyrenaicus. The sequence continues at coordinate 5,097,416 of JAGFMF010011456.1, forward strand.
GAGTTTCAGCACTATGTAGCTATCTGCAGCCACTGCAGAAGGAGTTCAATCCCTGGCCAGGGAGGGGACCCACATGGCACAGCAGACCTCTCCTGTCTCACCTGCTGCTCCTCTCAGCAGTGTATTCCAGTCAATCTGCTTGCTTTGCTCCCTGCTCTGTCTCTGGTGAATCCTCTCACCCCGCCCCCTCCACCTCTGGTCTACACCCCAACTCTTGCATGCATACATAAATTTTTAAAATAAAATAAAATGAAAGTGAATAACCACTCTGAACAAAGGAAAAGATGTGAAGCAATTTATGGAGATCTCAAACACTGTTAGTGGGACAATAAAACCATAGTCATTTTGAAAACTGGAAGTTTCTTAAAAAAAATACTTCTATCTTTTGACCTGAAATTTCATTTCTAGGTGTTTACCTGAGATATGAAAACAAATGTTTACAAAAAGTCTTATACAAGGAAAATCACTGCAACTTTATTCACAATAGCCCCAGAATTACAACAGCTCATCATGATGTTGACAAATGAATGCAAAATACAACAGGGCATTACTCAGTAGGGAAACTTATAATTTTCACTCAGGTATTTTCTGGGATAAAATTTTAAAAACTGCAAATTGATAGGAAGAAGTGTTATGTAAGGGTATATACTTATCAAAAGATTAAAATGATATGCATCTTACTCTATGTGAATTATAATTCTTTTAAAAAAGACCACCAACACAAATGGTGAGAGCTCCTGATAAATGTAGAAATAATAAATTCAATTACATAAGACACTAAAGATAATATACTAAAGAAAGTTTTTAAAAAGGAACTGAAGAGGATAAATTGAACCATCATAGCACACATACTGCAATAATAACTTTAGTAAGGAAAAAAGTAAAACCAAGTAGACACAGGAGAATACTTAATTACTAACACATAGGAAAGAGCTGAAACAATGACAATGAAGACAGAGAGGAAAGGACAAAAGAAAGGCTGTGTTTCTCACCCTTTGATATTCTACTTCCTCTTACTCAGGTAATTTTCCCTCTGAATTATTATAGCTATTCCCCTTCACAACATTTAAATTCCAAGCTCTTCTTTAGATTTATATTTATCACTTAAGCAGATCCTTAGTAAAATTCAACTTCATATCTCACCTGCTGCTGCACACAGGCTGAATAGGAAAAGTATATCCTGGTCTCAGTTGAAATTCATGATTGTCACCCTCAGGCAGACCTTAATGCAACCTGCTCAGATATGAGACAACTCTCTTCCAGTATCCTGGATGGGTGACTATTTCACTCCTTATTCTCTCTACTCATATTTCCTGCTTCCATCCTTACTGGTAGCTCAGAGAGATCCTGCTTCTTTGAGATGCTGAAGCAGTGAGAAGAGCTTCTCAAGTCCCACTATAACTTCCATTCATCTATCAGTGTCTGCATAATAGGTTCTGTCTTCGGGTCTGGACCTAGGCTCCTAGCTATGGTCACTGCCCAAAACTGAGGCAGCAGAGAGGAAGGGAGGTGTGGTGTGAGTGGGGGAGGGAAGGGACCCAATAGAACATGGTAGAGGATTGTTGCGGTGTTGGTGGTGTGCAGGGTATGAAAGGATTCATTATTAGAGGTCTGAACCCATATTCCCCAGAGATGTACAAAGGTGTAAACCTACTTTACCTCAAAAAACATAATTTGGGAAGAAAAAAATAAAAATGCTAATACTTAAGCATTTACACTTACATTCCTTTTGCCTAACCAAGGAAGCTTATTCCAGTTCACTCCTATCTTATTCATTTGCAGCTCTGTATTTTATGACTCCTATCAGTATATCAGTATGCTATTTTAAAACCCCATCTTTCACTGTCTTTACCTAGCAGTTATTGTCCAATATCTTGTCCTTCTTCACAGAAAATTTCTTTTAAAAAAAAAAATCATGTTTCATCTGTCTCCAACGTCTCTCTTACCATTTTCTCTTCAGCTCACTGTTCAGATTGCCCAAATCATACCACTGAAACTCCTCTCATCGAAGTCACCAGAGAGCCCCACACAGCAAAATCCAGTATCCAGTTAACAGTCCTCATTTTCCTTTTTGCCATAACAATAATATTTTAAACTGTTGAGCACTGTTTGATACATTTTGTTCAAGTGGCTTGGAAGACCTCAAACTCTTACCTTTCTTTCCACTTTACTAGTCTTCTCTGTCTTTGCTGCTCTCTCTCTTCTACCTTTTAATTTCAGCATGTCCCAGTACTCAGCTCCTGGTGTTCCTCTTTTCTCCACCCCATTCATTCCCTTAGATCTTAACTGGCCATCCAATTATAACTGCGGCCAAGTTTCTTTCCTGAACTCTACACTTGTGTCCCCAAAACTTCTTCACAGGAATGTCTGATAAACACTTGAAAATTTATCTGTCCAGAACTGAATCCTTATATATGCCAGTCCTCTTGTGTCTCAAGCTAAAAACCTAGGCATCCTTGACTTTCCTATTTATCTCAAAATCCATTAGCAACCCAGTGCCATCTCTACTTTCAAAATATGTTCAGAATCTGGCTCACCATATCCCTCCCTACCATCCTTGTCTGAAAGACCATCAACTCTAACCTGGAGTACTCTAGTTGCCTCCTTGCAGAGTTTTATTTTTAACTTGGCCTGCTTCACCTCCCTCTTCCTTCCTTTGTTTCTTAGTCATGTACTATCCTCAACAGATATTATTTGAAATACATGTATGCAGAACCAAAATTACTTTTAGACATCAAATAGAGTTTGATGTCTTCCAAGCCACTTTCTCTGAAGTTCGAAGAAAAGTGTGTTAGTGAGAACAGGGTGACATTGGCAGTGTCAGTAGTGAAGGCAAATCTTTAAGAGTAGAATTTCAAAGGACAGAGAAACAGCATTTCAGGAAGTGGAAATGCCATAAACCAATGTAATAGGGAACAGGCAATATAAAAGTAAAAGACTTTTTTTTTTTAAACAATAAACATTTCTTCTTCTTTTTTGAAGATTTTATTCATTTACGCATAAAAGAGCTGGGGTACTGGCCAGAGGTGCCGGGAGGAGGGGGGGGTGGGTGAGAGGATTCACCAGAGACAAAGTGGGGAGCTGAACAGGCAGATCTACTGAAATACACAGTTGAGGGGAGCAGAGGCAGGCGAGACAGGAGAGATCTACCTGGACAGGGATCGAACTCCCTCTGCAGTGGCTGTGGGAATCCCACAATGTGGCACTCAATGCCTTGCGCCACCAAGGAGGCCCAAAAGTACAAGGTGTTTTGAAGAGAACAGGTAGATGAAGTTAGCTGGAGTAGACCTCATAACTTGGGGAGTAGTGAGCTTTACAAAATGGACAAACATCAGAACCTGCCACCATCACCACTGCCACCACTATGACTAAATAATCATAAATCTAATCGCTATTGCAACCTAGGAAATGCTTTTACTGTACCACGTACTATGCTCAACATTAATTTCCAGGTAGATACTTAGAGAGGTGGGGGAGAGAGAAAAAGTAAGAGAGAGACAATTTTTTTCATTGGAGCCCTACAATGATGCTATGAAGAAGTTTCTAAATTTTCCCATCTTAGAAAAGGAAATATTGAAAGTCAGAGGGGTTAACTGACTTACAGTCACACTGGAAATATGTGGCAGAGCTAGAGTGAAGACTTGGGCTACACCTGTACAGTACTGGGAACCCCATCTACTTATCTACATAACCCATCAAGGGCTTGTGAGCAGGATCACTGTGAATTCCACATTTTAATCCTACCTACTTTTTCCCTCCTACCTACTTACTGATTCCCTCACAGGAATCAAAATTTTTCTAATGTATTTGATCAAGTGTGAGTCACTAAAGTATTTATTAAAAGAACACAACTCATTTTGCTCTCTGCTTTCTCTCTGCTAGTGTCTTGATTTCTCTTCTTTCTGTGACTGCCACGGACATGTTTTCTTATCTTAGTAACCTTTGCCATTTCTGGGGCCGTTTTTCATTTTTGTTTGGCAGCTTCCCTCTTTATCTTATGACTGAATGGTATTTACAAAGACCCCCATATCTTTATTATTATTACAGAAATATACTTCATATAACATAAAAATCATCATTTCAGAGCTTCTAACTCAGTGGTTTTCAGTGTGTCCATAGAGTTGTGCAACCACCACCACTAACTAGATCCAGAGCATTTTCATCACTCCAAAAGGAAACTCTGGATCCATTAGCAGATGCAGCCTCTCCTGCTTTCCCTCAGTGGCTGGCAGCCACTAATTTACTTTCCTTTTCTATGGAATTGCTTATTCTGTACATTTCATATAAATGGAATCATACAATATGTGGCATGTTATGTCTGACTTCTGACCTCATTTTTAATCCTTGTTTTTTCTTATTCATGATGTTTTAATTCTTTGGTTCCTTCCTTTATATACATTTATATAAATAGAGGGGGTAAAGTATATACCTAATTATTTTCTTAAGTGAATGCAAAAATTGCATGAAAAAGAAATTCAGAAAAAGTTATATGTAAATTTAATTCTTCTGGTGGAGCCAGAGTTAATCTCATAGTTTTGCACATTTTACCAACTTTCTTTAGCAGTGCATTAGGTTTCTATCGATGTGTAACAGATAACCACAAACTCAGTGGCTTAAAACGGCATACATTTATTTCACAGATTCTATGGGGGCAGGAATCTTAGCACAGTCTAGCTGGATAGCTATTTCAGGGTAATTAAAACACATAAACTAGGTCAAAGGCTAAAGTCTCATCTTAATTATGGAAAAATCTGCTTTCAAGCTTATTCTGGATGTTGACACAGTTTATTTTCCGTCTCTGTATGACTGAGGGCCACAGTTTATTGATGACTGTGGACTGGACTGGAAGTTGATCTTAGGTTCTAGCAGCTGAATGCTCTTCCTACAGTTTATTGGCAACTCTAGGTTTCTCCAGTTAGGCCACTTATCTTACTAACTCTTCAAAGAGCAGTTTTAATTCTAATCTGGGAAGCTGGAGTCATATAAAAATTGATGCAGTCATAGACATGACGTCCTACCACTGACATATGTTATAATGTAGTCATGAGAGTGGCATCCCATTATCTTTTCTGTGTTGGTAAGAAGTAAGTCACAGGTGTTACCTGATTTCAAGTGGAGGGGATCATATAAGGATGTAGACACAAGAGGCAGGGATCAGATGGCTACCCAAAAGTTTGGCATCACAAGCAGCATCCTTATTTTTTTCTGAGAAGCAAGGACTTGGATGAGTCGGAAAGAATAATAAGTGGCAATTAAAAACTATCATAAGAATTTATCCCTTTTCCCCAATTTTTATATATCAGGGAGCTATACCTAACTAGTAGCTTTCTGGTAATTCCACCCATTTTTCAACCTTGTATATCATTGATCTATGCCTAAGTTGACCAATACATTAAATTTTATGATAATAATCTTATGCCAACTGCTTAGTAGCAGGAAAAAAAATATTTTACTGAGGTATGTTTGAACCCAAAGAATAAAGAACCCACAGGATTGACTAGAGGGGATCATTATTCAGACTAACCCAGAATGATGAGTGGTGGCCTCTCTGCTTACCCAAACTTAATTTTGCTAACAATTTAAGTTCATCATTCTCTGTATCACAACTTTCTTACTAAAACTTCTTTTGACAAATGACAAAGTCTTTCAGTGAATTGTCCTCAACTTTTTGAGGAAAGGAGTCTATTCTGGCTCTCATTCTTTTAAAACGATAGCATGCTATTATAGATGACAGGGTACTGGTTAGCCTTTGGATTATTTTCCCTAGAATACTAATATATCATGGTCCTATTAGCTAAATATTGAGATGGGAACAAAATGTTGCAGGATATCGTTCAAGATTTTCTTAAAATCACTACCATTTCCCTTTGGAAGGACTGTAGATGGGAAGCCTCAATAGAGGTCATATTCAATCAAGAAGAAAAATAATCACATCCTTTACTAAGGGTACTACAGTATAAGGTGCTGTACTAAAAAAGCATCATAGTAAGAATTTTCAAGAAAATGGAAAGAGCATAAAATGCAAAATCTGATTTAAAACAATATTTGTTCATTTAAATTGTGATAGAACAAATGAAAAACAGGGTAGTTACTGCTGAGAAATTGCAAATAATGGTCTGGAAGACCTAATGAAGAAATCTTTCAAAGAAAATAAGGAGAGGAATGAGCAGAGGACAACTGAAGGAACAACTACAACATATCTAATATGTAAATAACAAAAATTTTACAAGGGAAAAGTGGATCTGATATAAGAAGAGAAATAACTAAAGATATAATAAAAATTTCAACTTTGGACATTATGGTAAACTTGTCTAGATGCTTTGAGGCACCTATACTCTCCCCTCAACACACATACACACACATAAATGTCACACAAACAATACACACATAGGAACAATCTCTGAGATATTGGTTTTGTCACAAGAGATCTGGAAGTCATAAAATAAATTGATTCCCAAGTGTTAGAAACCTGGAACTTGAGTAGTGAACATCTAGAAAAAAGGTGGTTTCTTGAATGCAATAGTTCACAGCAGCACTGTTGTTGGTATTCTAAGTCTTCGCTTGATGGCAAGATGAGCTCACTCAGGGACAAAGCCTCTCTGAGGAGCTAGCTGACCACATTTCACTAAATATGGCCATCAGCAAAAGTGGAAGTAAGCTCACTCTGAATAGGGGCTTCCCCAAATGAGGCCAAACAACAACAAAAATTAAGATTCAGTAGTAAATTCACTATCAGAGATTATGGTCATCGAACACACCACAAACCTAGCTACTCTGACTGACAAATTTAGATTCCCAAGAACTGAAAATATTGGAACTGTCAAATATAAAACATAAAAATCAGTATCTCAAAAGCTTAAAGAAATTAAATATACAAAGAGAAGGATGTAACAAGAGACTGTTATGAACAGTACTATGTATTTTCAAGCAGTGTATAATTTTAAGCCACAAATGAAATGAACCTGAAAGTAAAATTTGAAGTAAAAAAAATTGTTGAGATAAGAACTGGAAATTTATACAGCAGGTGAAAATAACTGAGTAGGAATGTGTGAAGTGAACGATGTTTTCAAAGAAACTGCACAGAGAAATAGATGGAAAATAAGTAATAGACATTAAGGGATATGAATAACAGAACAAGAAATATGAGTGTACATTTTATTTGGTGCTCCAAAAAAGAGATTTAAGAATGGAGAGAAAACATTATTTGAAGGATCAACAGTTGCAGATTTCTAAAGAAATGCTAGAAACATATGCCCAGAAATACAGGAAACACAGGTATTTACCCCCAAAAGGGTAAATTAAAAGAAACAATGTCTAGGCAAACCAGGGTGAAATTGCAAAACACCAAAAGAGAAACAAAAGTTACATTCAGAAAGACAATCACAGAAAGAAACTCAGTAAGAATAACCCATATAAGCCTTTCCACAGCAACTATGGAGGCTGGAGGACAATGGGATAGCATTTTGAGATGATGAGAGAAAATAGCTATTGACCAGAACTGGTTGACAAGAAAAATTACCATTAAGACATTAAAATTGTTATAAATACATTTATAGAGAAATACATAACTTACAATGAAAAGACTTGCACTTAAGGAACTTAATGAGGATGTACTTCAAGAGAAGGCAAATTATAACAGAAATACATTGAATGAACAGATCAATGATAACCAGATAAAGAGTAAAAAGTTAATCCAAATAGTTATGTTGGAGAATTCCTTCTTATACTGTATTGAAGACTTAAAAAAAATTACTAAACACATTGTAATACAAAAATATAAAACGAGAAAAACTAAAAATTAATCAAAGAAAAAATCTTTAAAAGAGAAACAATTAGACAAGCAGCAGATTTGTTAATCTAAACAACAGTCATCAAACATTAACAAAATTTGGTCTCATCAATAAGAAAGAATTTAGTTGCCCTTCAAAAATTTTCCACACAGTAAAAAATATTTTAATTATAAATACATATTTATATATTCAGATAGGCCAAAAATGAAAAAATTTACCACAACAGGCCCACCCTCAAGGAAAAATTAAGTATTCTAAAACAAGTTTATGATTCCAGCTAGAGCCTTAGAGATGTAGGAAAGAATGAAGATCAAGGCACAAGGGATATATGTGAACAACTCTAAATATTGAGTGTGTAAACTAATAATAATATCATGTGATACACAAATTTTAAAGAATTAAATATATGACAAAATGGCAAATATGAATGATTAACACAATTAAGAGTTCTAAAACTATTATATAGAAAGAGGGTAAAATTATACATTTTACATTTATAAGTCAAGAATGTAGTTGTAGTCTGTAGACCAGGAAAAGTATATAAATAAAAAGAGTATATGTGGAATAGTAATAAAAAATCAAACTAAAACAAGTCAAGATAATGGAGACATTAATGAGGTGAGTAATCTAAGTAATGTAATAACAGTAAGATGATAGATTCAAACCTAAATGTTTTAGTAAAATGTAAATGGACTAAATGTTCCATTAGAGAGAAACTGGATGAATTAAACACACACACACACACACACTCACACATATACACATCATATTTCTTTTAGAAGATAAATTTAAAATTAAGGGAACAGAAACATTAAAAAGTTATTAAAAAGGTACATATGAAACTATGAAACAGAACAAAGATAGTATAGCTATATTTATATCAGAAAAATAGGTACTAATAAAAAGTTTCAACAGATAAAGAAAACTTTATAATGATAAATGTTCCTATTTACCAGCCATACAGGATAATTCTAAACCTGTATCTACAGAAAAGTCTGAAAATTGATAACAAAATCACTTCCAGGCCAGGAAGTAGCCATATGAGCTGACCCATATGGTGCAGCAGACCTCTCCCGTCTGTCTGCTGTTCCCCTCAGCAGTGTATTTCAGGAGATCCACCTGTTCTGCTCCCCACTTTGTCTCTGGTGAAACCTATTACTCCCACACCTTTGACCTAGACATCAGTTCTTGTATGCATAAGTAAAATAAGTCTTTAAATAAATAAAGTGTATTAAATGCAAAGGTTATAAAAGGATGAAAATATCAGGATGTGAAGTAGTAATAAGTAAAACAGAAACCATATATTGAAAGAAAATCAACATATCCAATATATAGCTCTCTGGAAAGACAAACAAAATTTGTAAATTTTGGTTAGATTGATCTCAGAAAAACATAGAAAGAAAAGAGAGAAGGCACAAAGCAAAACCCAATATTAGAAATGAAAAAAAGATCACTACATAGTTTATATATAATAAAAAATAAATATAAGCGAACACAATGTACGCCAATTAGAAAATTTGAATAGAAATATTCTTGGAAAAAAATTACTAAAATGACACAAGAATAATATAAAATCTAAATTATCTTAATTAAAAGTTGAACCACCTAAATGTTCATACAAGTAAAATACCAAACTCAGATGAATTTCCCTAAATATTTAATAAAGTATTTCCCCCAACCCTTCTAAAGACCAGGAAATAATGGTTTACTCTCCAGCTCATTTTATGAAGAAAATATAACCAACATTTCAAAACCTGACCTATTATAAGAAAATTAATTTGTAAAACAAGTTCCTTCATAAATACAGGTATAAAGATCTTAAATCAAATATTAGTAAACTAACCTTAGTAATATTTAAAGAGAATTATTTAATATAATAAGTTGAGGTTATTCTACAAATCAAGGTTGGTTTAATATTTAAAATAAATTAATATGTCTCACAATAACTCTATAATTTATTTATCTTATTAGCATAGAAAAATCATTTAATAAAATTTAGCAATCAGTTATAGCCAAAAGAAACTGTCAGCAAACTATGAATTGAAATGAGTTTCTTTATTCTAAGAAAGGTTATTTAAAATAGTTCTGACCAACACGACCATCAGATAAAATATTGAATGTTTTCCCTCTAAGAATGTTTTCCCTCTAACCATGCCCACTGTCAGTACGTCATTCAACATTGTACTGGAAGCTCTGGGAAAGCTTGGAAAAGCCAGTGAAAAGCAAAGGAAACATCTTGAAAGTTTATAGATAGAAATGGGAGGAATGAACTTTATATACTGACAAAAAATTTTGTACATTAAAAAAATTCCAAAAGAATATATTCATAAGTTACTATGAATTTGGACCTGACCTCATACCATATATAAAAATGAACTAAAAAATGGTTCAAAGACCTAAATATAAGAGCTAAAAATTATAAACTCTTAGAAGAAAATATAGGAGTAAATCTCATGACTTTGGATTTGTTAGTGGATTCTTAGATAAAATATTAAAGACATGAGCTAAAAAAAGAAAACATAGATACATTAGATCGTATCAATATTAAAAACCAATGTTAATCAAAGGACATCAAGAAAGTGAAAATAATACATAATGGGAGAGAATATTTGTAAATCATCTACCTAATAATGAATTTATGTCTAGAATATACAACGAACTTTAACAGCTCCCTAATAAACAAATAACTGAATTTTCAAAATACACAAATACACATTTTCCCAAAGAAGAAAAATGACAAACATGCACATGAAAAGATGCTTAATCTCATCGGTAATCATGAAAATTCAAACCTAAACCACAAGATATAGTTCACATCCATTAACATGTCTAGAATCAGAAAATTATACAATAATGTGTTGGAGAGACTTATCTGAACCCTTATCCACTGCTAGTGAGAATGCAAAATGGTTCAGCCACTTTGGAAGACAATTTGGTAGTTCCTCAAGTGGTTAAACAAACTGGCTAAGCAAGTTCACTCCTAGGTTTACCCAAGAGAACTGACATCATATGTTTGTATAAAAACTTGTAGTTTTATGTTTATGGCATCATGATTCCTAGTAGCCAAAAGGCTGCCATAACTCAGCTGTTCACCAACTGATGAATGGATAAACAAATATCGTGTATACACACAATGGAATGCTATCTGGCAACAAAAAAAGGAATCAAGTACTAATACAGCTATAATACATATCACTATAGATTTTGAAAACATTTGAAATGAAAAAAGCCATTCACAAAAGATGACATATCATTAAAGTCCATTAAATACAATGTCTATAGCAGGCAATTGGGTGGAGATAGAAAGTGAATTAATGGTTCTTGAGGTGAGGGACATGAGAGGTTGGAGATTAGAGCTAAAGGAAGAAGGATTTCTTTTCTTTCTTAGCATTACATATAAAATCATTATAAAGCTGTCCCAATCAAAATCAGGAATAAATAATTTCTGACTTTAATGTTTATTTAATGGATTAGGATGAGGAAACCATGATGACAGTACATTTTGAAAATGCAATCATTATGTGCAGAAAACATGATTATGTATGTCAAAAACATAAGAATATTACATAAGAGAATTTGGCAAGAAGACTGGATATGAAGTTGTGATGAGAGAAATAATCATCTGGAGAATGATCATCAGCCTTTTTACTTGTATCTCTATGGAGTTTGATTTATTGCAGTGACCATGTATTGGATTTGTAGTTTGAAGGTAGATTAACTACTGAAAAAGTAAGAAAAAATGTCTTACTTTAGTAAAAACATGATGAGTAAAATTAAGAATATTTGAGGCCCTCCCTGGTGGCGCAGTGGGTTAAGCAACGCACTATGAAGCAAACCGCAGTCACTGCAGCACGAGTTTGATCCCTGCCACCCACCAGGCGAGGTGACCCACATGGCGCAGCAGACCTCTCCTGCTGTGCCCGCTGCTCCCCTCAGCAGTGTATTTCGGTTGATCTGCCTATGCTATTCCCAACTCTCTCTGGTCGATTCTCTCACCCTCCACACCTCTGGCCTGTACCCCGATGCTTGTATGCATAAATAAATAAATCTTTTTAAAAAAAGAATATTTGAATTTCACAGGGGACTTGGGACTCAAATTGGCAAGAAAACTGAAGCCAAACTGCCTACAACTTAATGCCAAGTCATGTCTACTTCCACTAGGCAGCGCTACTGTTAGGATTCTGTGGCTGGATTTCTATGTAAGAGATTCCTATGTAGGTGTTTATATGAGAATGATAATTTTCCAACAGGAAGGTTTTCCTGGGTCACATTACTTTCTTCCCATCGATATACAAAGGTTTCTTTCATCTAGCAAGTGTAGCTTTTTAGTTATACCGAGAAATTCTGACAATTGAGCTGAACAAGGGCAAGAATATGAACCAGTCAGTGAACAATCTTTTTCCAAATTTAGATGACTATGACCTAGTGTCTAGGCACAGCATCTTCCTGACCACCAAAACTGGCAAAACCAAAAAATTTTCTACTGGAAATTGGAGGGGTGGGAAAGATGATGACTCTTCTTTAATAATGATTATAATAGATCCATTACTGAATAATTTGTGTATGTTTTTTCTATTCCTGAATGTTATCCCCACTTTAAAATTGAGAAAACAGAACTTTAAAAATATAAATAATTGGCATAAGATTTACAAGATGAAACTGGTTTATCAAATGATAAACCACCTCCCATCCTTCTATACCCCCAGTGTCCATACTTATCAATTAACATGGACTGAGTCACCAAAAACTATTTTCCCCTTCAAAGACTCTGGTCTTTCCTGCTGTGAAGTAGATGTAAGCCATTTTATATCTTCTCTTCCACTTAAGTTCCGTCCATTTCTATATATAATCTTAAGGTCCAGAAAATAAGGGGTGAGATATATTAAGACTTGGGGAAATTAGTTAAGTACAAGGATACACTTCAGGAAAAATATTTCCATATGACGTCAAAGAGAATCACCCAAAACACAAGTAGTACATATAATGATTTGGGTCAAAAATTCATTTACATTTATATTAGTTTCTTGCAGATACATTTTTTACATGTGCATTTTTTTTCTTACTATCTTTTTGTTTTCCTTCTTATTTAATTACATGAGCATTTGTGTCAGCCTTAAATGTAAATTGAATTCCACCAGGAGATCCCAGCTACTGGTTAGGATGTCCTGCACTGAATAAAGACAATTTAAAATGATGAGTCTAGTCCCAGAGATATGCAGACAAGGATCCAACCCCCATTATTTGTAACTTCCAGGAATCCCCTTGGGCCTCTTCCTGTAGGGCTCCAGAACTGGCTGTGGGGCTGTTCAAAGGACTGTATCAAATTCCACTGTTGGGAAGGAAACCACAAATATCAGGGCTGCCCTCCTCAATTAGATGCCTCTCCATCACCTTTTGATCCCCAGAGCCTGACACTGCCTGCAGTCTTGCCAGAGCCCCAGCAGCTAGCCTTAGGAATACTCCACTCCTCCCCCAGTCCTTTGAATGACAGCATTTTTGTTACAGTACTTTAATGCTCTAATAAATTCCTCAGTTGTGGTTAGTACACCAGACTATTTAGACATAGTCCACAAACTGTTTGGACTGCGGGGGAGGTTCTGGCTTTCACATTTTCAGACTGGTTCAGATCATTTCAGATGTAGAGGGTGTAATATGTCTTCAGGAAGATTCGAGAGTGAACTTCTCTAGTGAAAACATCACCCACAAGGCAACCTGCAAAACTGAGAAACTCACACAACATGGACAGTTGTTAATTTGTTTTCCAAATAAAATTACATCATCTGATTTTGTCACAGGAAAAAAAATTGAGAGTTTTGTTATTGCAACGAAGGTGAATTATTAGGAACTACAGAGAACTGGTGTACAGCCCTTGTGGAGATAGCACTGATTATAACTTTTATTTTACTTGTTTGGATGAGTTAACATGATTTACAGGATAACTCCAAAAGTTATGTAGACCTGTGTGGTGTTAGGAATACTTGAAATGGTGTTAGTTGAAAATGATAAATTTATTTTTTATTTTACTTAATGTTAAATTGGATGTAAAAATCTGTATTTGGTTCAGTTATTAGAAAAGATTTTAGTATATTTGCTATAACTTGGTAAGTATTTATGATGAAATTTATCATTGGAATTGAGATGTATGTCATGCACTGGATTTTGAAAACAGTATGAAAAAAGGGGAAATACGTCGCTACCATTTTCTTTCTATTAATACCATGTTGAAGTGACAGTATCTTGGATAAACTGAGCTAAATAAAGCATAGTTAGAATTGATTCTATTTTTGATTTTTTAAAGGTGGCTACTATAAAATATTAAATTATTTATGAGATTCACATTATATTTCTGATGTACCATACTGCACTAAACCTGGATGTGTCTCCTGCTGGCTTAAAAGGACAGGCATTGTTATGGCATCCTTTCTAAAATTAGATCCCCATAGGCATTGTTAGAACCTTTGTCCTGAGTCTGCCAATAGTCCTAACAATTCCAAGTTTGCTGCCTGCAATGTGACGGAGCCTACTTCAAACCATGTTAATTTAGTCATACTGAAACAGGATACCCAAGGTACAAGTCATGGGCATAATGGTACCTTTCCCACTATGCCCAGGTTAAAATCCATAGATACTGACCTATCCTCTACTCTGGCACTGTCCTTTGATCCTCTGTAGCATTGTCTAGCACTGTTTCAATATTATAAGAGCAATTCTGAATCAGAAGCTACTAGAAACTGCATTAATTCCTAAGTATTTACAGACTTGTATAGCAGAACATTACATACAACAGATAGTGAGCAATGGAAAGCAACACAGTAAGACACCAAAATGAGCTGTGGAGGGGTTACCAGAGCACCAGTACAGAACACCAGTTATATCTGAATTTCAGATAAGCAACAAATTTTTTGTTGCAATAAGAGGGCCTCCTCTTATTTATGTTTCTATTTGTTAATTCTGTCAATCCTAAAAAGAAGTGGCTATCGAATATCAGAAAGAAGAGAAATCCCTTCTCTTGGAAGAACCCAGCCAAGTTCTATCCATCCTGAGCATGCGTATGGGACTGTCTACTTTCTTTGGTAAATAAACAATACTTCTCTGGCATTTGTATTGCTGTACTCACCTCGGGACAAGATCTGAGTTGTGGTCAATTTTGTGCAGTTCAGAGGTGAAAAAGACCAGACAATGAGCACTACATTTTATACCTTTGCATTTATGCCATTTCTCAGTCTACAGACTATCATGGTAGAAGTCATGACAGATGACTCGTAGATATGTGTTTTTAGTACTGATCAGACTGAAGACCCTGACAGAATAACACCCACAAACTGACATAAATTGTCATAGAACTTATTCTGAAACAAGTAAGAAAAAAACCTCTCAAACACTGAAAAGTATTATGTTCCTCTTCACACAATGGTCAGCAGATCTGGGAATGATGACATTGAAAATATCACTTTGGACAAGATCTCATGATGAAAGCACTCACTTTACAACTCAGTATCTTTTCTTACTTTAAGGTTGAAACAAGAAAGGTTGGGGATAACATGTAGGATCAAGTCAGAGTGGAAGTGGAAAAGCAGCCCATTCTGCATTTATGGATGTACACTGATCAGGAACCCCGACACAGCGTGCCATGCAAGTACCAAGATAAAGACAAACCACAATAATCCAATTACTGACATTGTCTAGTAAAGGAGAACTTTATCCCTGGGTTTCCAGGTTGGGAGATCCATAAGGACTAACTGCTGAGAGGTGTCAGCTTTTATGACTCTGAAATGCTTCTTTGCCCTCATGGGCTGCCTTCCATCCTCAAATACCATTGCCATTACAAAGCACATTCTTTTAACCCTCTGCTAAATTGAGCAGGTTATGGCACTTGGAGTCCCTGAAGAATGTTATTTTCCATTCAGGTACTTAAGCTGACTGATTTATCTTGTGTATGTGATTCTTTCCCTGTGATTTTCTAATTCAGAATGTTTTCAGGCATTTCAAAAAAGTGCTACAGATTCTTAGAAGAAAATCAATTTTAATTTAGAACTAGAGTATATGAAATGATGGAGGGCAAGATCATGTTAAAACAAAATCAGATGATTTCAGACAGAGCCATTCTACACGTTTGATTTTCTGAGTCATTCTAATTACTACTTTGGTGGCCCACTGTCACACCATATGTTGACCACAGGTTTTGAGTTTTTGTTCAGGAAATGCCCACAATGACTAAGCAGCAAATCCAAAGAGATTGTGAAACACTGTTGAACATTTCAAAAGCCAAATGTCTCCTTACCCATTGGTCCCAAAGGAACATAAAAACTTGGACCTATAGATACTTGAATATAAATATGAAAAACTTCTTAAATATAAAGGGTATATAAGTATGTGGGTAAAATTATATGACTGTTGACCCTATAAATCAATAATATCTTGTTAAGTTTTAGAATAGAGAAAGGTCAAAATACATGACAACAGAATATAAGTCAGAGTGCTAAAATTCTCTATGATTTTTGGCTTTTTAAAGAAGATAGAAATGCCATTAAATATTACATAATAATGTTACATATATGTGGTGTATTTCCTAGTGTGCCACTATCTATCTCCAAGATAAGGGAAATATTAAAATGAAATAGTGAAAAGAAATTCAGAAGAATGGAGGAAGAAAAAGAAATAGAATAGACAGTACAAATGGAGAGCAATAATAATATGGCTGTTCTAAATTCAAATACATCAAAAAGCACATTAAATATAAATGCACAAAATGGTCTATTGAAAGTCAAAGATCATCATACTATTGTAGGTAAGACTAGGTGATATTTACAAAAATTACATCCAACAAGGATACAGAAAAGTTTAGAGTAAAAGAATGGAAGCATATATAACATGCAATACATAACCATAAAAAGAAAGTTGATATAGCTATATGAAAATCAGACTTTTACACAAAAAGCATAATTAGAGATAGACAATTCATAATTATACAAGTTTCAAATCAATATAAACAGAAAGATATAATTCCAAGTATCTAAGTATCTAGTAAGATAACTGAAAATGTGGTAAAAGTGGGTAAGAAATAAGCTCATTCCCAATCATAGGAGAATAAACACACCTGTCCCATTGCAGATCAAGAATTATGAAGGATGCAGAATACATGGTGGGAATGCAAACTGGTCCAACCACTATGGAAAGCTGTGTGGAGGTTCTGCAAACTACTAAAAATGGAGCTACTGTATGACCCAGCTATTCCACTCCTAAGAATCTACCGAAAGAACACAAAAACATTAATTCAAAAAGATACCTGCACCCTATGTTTACTGCAACACTTTTTACAATAGGTAAGATATGGAAAGAATACAAATACTCAAAAATAGATGATGTATCAAGAAGATGTTGTATATAAACACAATGGAATACTATTCAGCAATCAAAAAAGACAAAGTCATGCCATGTACAGTAACATTGATAAAGCAAGAAGGGATCGTGCTCAGTGAAATAAGTCAGAAGGAAAAAGAAAAAATTGGATGGTTTTACTTATAGGAGGAGTATAGGGGGACCAAATAAGGGATCATGGAAAAAAATAACAATAAAAAAATAAATCAATAGACAACTATAAATCAGAGACATTGTGCAGGGGAAGGGGAAGGAGAGGGATCAAGGGGAAGGAAGAATACAAGGGACTATGGTGATGGTGCATGGGTGAATTGGTGGTGGAAATTCTATGGGAACTATACCAGAGAGGAGAAAGTAAACATTGTACAAAAATGAACAATGATGTAAAATATATATAAATAAGTTATATAAAAACTTTAAAAAAGAAGGATGCAGAATACAACCAAATCATGAATATTATCAGTATGGATTACTGCCTTCCCATGCCTTGTAACCTTTTTCCTTGTTTTTAAATGACTTTAATGTTATATTCTTGATTTTCTTTGTATTATCTGTTAATTCAATAACTGGTTGTTTAAAATCCAAGATTTAATTTATCTTGAATTTTTAATTTCAAAGATTCTTTTTTATTTCTAGAACTTTTAGAAGAGACGTGGGAGAATGACTATATCTTTGTTCAAAATCTTATAAACATTTAGGTAGATGAAAACTGAACAGCACCAAGCCATCAAACACAGACTCTCAGACTTCACCATGAAAGACAAGAATGAGGACAGGAAATTTTTTAAAAAAATATTTATTTATGCATAAAAGCACTGGGGTACAGGCCAGAGGTGTGGGCGGTGAGAGGATCCACCAGAGACAGAGTGGGGAGCAGAACAGGCAGACTGCCTGAAACATACTGCTGAGGGGAGCAGGGCGCGAGGCAGAAGATCTATGCTGCGCCATGTGGGTCACCTCCCTGGACCCTGGCAGGGATCAAACTCATGCTGCAGTGGCTGCGGATTGCTTCATAGTGCGTTGCTTAACCCACTGCACCACCAGGAAGGCCCTGGGGACAGATAACTTAACGTGGGTGTGAAAGGCAGAGAGCATCCCAGATAGCCTCTCAGAGTTTTCAGTGATCCCACGGTGGAATGGGAGGAGGGGACTGAACTCACTAAGAGATGGTGCGTCAAGGGTGGGCGGGGGGGGGGTCATCACCATGAGGAAGACAGGTTGAACTGAGAAAGTAATGGAAAGAGAGATTTGAACCATGCAGCTGGAAGATGAGTGGGTTCACAGGAACCTCATCAGATACGCATGCAGAGAGGTGACGCAATGACCGGATAGTCTAGAGCATCCCAGTGGATGCCATGCTGAGGACAGATGAAGGACATGGGCCGGTTGTTACCCACCCCACAACTGTGCTGCAGGGACAGTCCTTATCTTCAACGACACCTTGGGGAGGAGGAGGTGTAAAATCCAGAATTAAGTGATTTATACTGAAATGGATTTTCTGAGAACTAACTATATTCTGTTATCTGCCAGCATAGCAGAGAGAATATTGAGAAAGAAGTTAAATTTTAGGGGAAAAGTAACTTTTCGTTTTGCTCATCTCAGTTGAATTTCATGGATGTACAGTTTGATCCTACAATCAGAAGTATTTTAGGATGGAAAGTGACTTCCCATATCATCAGTTCTACTCCAGCATCACAAAAACAAGGAATCTAAGGAATCTGAGCCACAGTGAGATGAAGAGAATATTATTGTTCGAGGTCACCCAGCTGTGTTATAAGAGAATAACGATTCAGAATTCAGACTCTTGTGAAGTAGCTTTTCAGTCCTTAACTTTTTTTTGTCTGTTAAGTTAGATCTTCCTATTCTCCTATCCTCTTGATTCTGTCATCTAGAATTATCTTTGCTCTCTTAATTGTCATTGCAGCATAATATATGTACAGTTATCAATTTCTAGCTTTTTATATATACCTGAACACATATCTATTACAATTATATATTAAATTAATATTACACATTATATTAATATGTATATTAATATCTCCACCATATTTCATATATTAATATTACATGTTAATATATAGTTACATATGCAATTATATACCAATGTAACAGATATGTGCACAGGATAGTCAAACTTCAGGGTGACCTGTGTCCTAGAGGGTACATTAAGACAGATTTCTGGATCCCACTCTGAGCTTCTGTATCCGTAAGTAGGGCTGGTGTGGGTCCTGAGGATTTGCACTTCTGACAAGTTCCAATTTGGTTTCAGGACCATATTTTAGTAACCACTGCTCCAGTCAGTCTATGTTTCTTGGAGACTCACTTCCTTCCTTACACACCTTTGTTGCCTGTGCAGTGATTTCCACTTTGCTTCATAATTTTCTTTCCAAAAAAGAAGTGTAGGTTCCTCTAAATCTTGTTCCTATTTTGTTGAAACAGGGGTGGCGAGATGCCTTTTCACTTTTAAGTCTCCTATCCCCTGAGGCAATGCACTTCTCCATGTACCTCAAGCTCATTTTCAGCTCTTCAGCAAAACTTCATGATTTTTTTTTTACATCTGTACTTTTTATTTTGAAATTTATTCCCAGGAAGTTCGTAGACTGTTTTAATGATTAGGATCTTTCCCACTATATTTTCTAAATGCTTCTTGGTGGTAAATAAGGAAAGTCATTGCCTTTTTTTGCTCTATTTATTTTATTTCTGTTTGAAGCTCAAGGTTTTATGTAACATACAATATTTTATTTTAAAAGTACCAAGTTTCTTAGAAGAGGTCATACTCTGCCAGTAAGATATAGAGTCCAAGACTACCCTTTAAGTACAATTTATTCATTTTATTATTTTTCCTTCTTATTCCTTAATTACTTTGCAACATGCATGCTTCTACAATCACTTCCCTGTATTTTTTTTTAAGATTTATTTATTTATGCATACAAGCACTGGGGTACAGGCCAGAGGTGGGGGCGGGCAGTGAGAGGATTCACCACAGAGAGCAGGGAGCAGAACAGGCAGATTGACTGAAATACACTGCTGAGGGGAGCAGCGGGCACAGCAGGAAAGGTCTGCTGCGCCATGTGGGTACCCCCCCTGGCCGGCAGCAGGGATCGAACTTGTGCTGCAGTGGTTGCAGTTTGCTTCATATTGCGTTGCTTAACCCACTGCGCCAACAGGGAGGCCCACTTCCCTGTATTTTTAACAGTATTAGCTTTACATATATTTCATCCACTAAGATTGGCACATAATTAATGTGCCATCATTTTACAGCATAAAATAGTCTCATAGTTTCATTTGATCCTTTCAGTCTTAAATTCTATATAACCTGCTATTAATATTATAACTCATTTTTTCTTTTGCTTGCATTTTCCTGCTATGTATTTTTATATTGATTAGTTTTAGTTATGTTTTTAGTCAACAGACAAGAACTGGACTGTGTTCTACCACATACCAATGTATATCTCTTCTTTAATAAGCTAGTTTATCTCCCTTATAATTACTCTTCTAAGTACTATGTTTGATCTATGTCTTCTTTCTTTTTTCTGATTTTTTTTCTTCAGTGCTTCTTTTTTTCCAAATAGGACAGGCTTATTTATTTATTTTTTTTGACTCTGCTTCTCTGATAACTTTCAGGTTTTCAAATTGAAATGATATTTTGAAAAATTTAAAATAGAGTTTGAAAATTACTAGAATTCAGGAACTTGTATCAGCCACTCTAACTTAAGCAAACTTTTAATACTACACTTTTACATTTATTTATTGTTTTTTACTGAGGTATCCTCGGTGTGCAGCACTGACTATGATTCAGAAGTACAGCTGCACCCTTCCTCAGATGCATGCTCCCACACCACGCCCACCGCCAAAGCAGCCATAGTCCTCCCCCACATTTCATTGGGTCCCTTTACTCTTCCTTCTCCTCCTCTTCCTCCTCCTTCCCCTCCCATAAACTCAATTTTATAATCAAATTTCTAGGGTCTGTTTTCCTTTTGGCTTTGTTTGACCCTTTGTGGTTGTTCCCTTCTATATTCCACATATAAGTGAAGCCACCTGGACTTGTCTTTCTTCTTCTGGCTATTTCACTCAACACAATCTCCAGTTCCAGTCGTGTTGTCTATTTTCTCCAATCATATTAGGATCTTTGTTAAAATAATATCATTTTATAGATTTAGATTATTCATGTCATTTTATATTAAAATGTTTTATCTTCTGTTAGTGAGGGAAATTATCATTTGTGACTATGACATATTTAGAATTATTTGGAGCTCTCTTAAACTTTTTTCAGTGTGTATGGCCAATATTTTCATGATTATTTTCCCAGCTTCAAACATTTAAATAGTAGTTTCTGATGGTTGTAATTCTTTTCTGTAAAGAATACATGCCTAATATTTTCTGAGTATTTTCAATTGAGGACTAATTTTATTGCCTTCACATATTTGAAAAACAAACAAACAAACAAACAAACCTAAGAAAGGATAAAATTCCTGTATCACAACCTTTTCCTCTCAGAACTGCTTTGAAGTCTCCATTGTCTTCTGGTGTTAAGGCTGCACAAAGAATTCTGACACTACCCTAATCTTATTTACTCATGGGTTACTTTCTTTCCCATTATTTTCTTACACTGAAGCTTGATAAATTTTCTTACCCTATGTAGCTGAATAATTTTCTAGACTTTCTTGGTGTGAATTTGAGTGAAATACAGGGAGCTTTATTTTGTACTGACAACTCTTTTTAGGCTCAAGAAATATTTTTTATTAGAGCTTCAATTCTAACTTTCATCTCAATTGCTGCATTTCTAAGACATGGAATATATAAGGACAAACAAAAAGGGCAAAGTCTCTGTGTACACAGACTTAATCATTAGTCTGGTAAGCAAGGCAGTCATTAGAGTAGTGAAATCCTACATGTCACTACTGCTGGCTCTCTATGTTAAATTTTTTATACCTGTTATCTCACTGAATCCTCATGACAGTAAAGAAGATTCTTTTTTTTTAAATTTTTTTTATTAAAATATTTTAAAATTTACATATACTTGCCATTAATTGTAATCCCCATGTATTCCCCATCACCATCTCACCAGTAACTTAATTAGATTTATAGATGAGGAGACTGGGTATCTAGGAAGTCAAGTAAATTGCCTGAGCTGGGATTTGGATACAGTTGAGAGAAGAGTAGGGAGAAGTGCAGTCTAGCTAGAGGGGACAGTTGGCTCAGGAAAGAGGAAAAGGCTGATGAATTTTAGAAAACAAAACAAAATCTGTAACTGAAGAAAAGGGAGTGGTAAAAAGCAAGACTAAAGAAGTAGGTAGGAGTCAGATCATGTCTTTTATGAGAAATTTGCAAATTTGGCTGCTTTGATATTGTTTTATTTTGTCCTTTGTCTTTGAGCCTAATTTTAATTCTATTACTATGTCTTTAATATCTTGCAGACCTCCTATTTCCCAGCTTTCACATCTTAAAAGTAATTCTGTCTTCTTTTCTTTCTTGAATTTCATTGCTCATACTCTAACCCCCTTTTATTTCAGTCTATTCTCTCTTTATGATGCTGCATAGAGATTATAACACCTTTAACTAAGATGAGAAAGTTAAACAGTATCTGAATTTTTCACATGGTTTCTACATGACATAATCTTCAGTATGCTTCCCTTTATTGCCTGAATACTGTCCATGTATATTATGCTAGAGTATTTTTAAAATACATTTCATTTTCAAATTTTTAGAGGACGTGTTGCTCTCTTCACATCTTGGATAAGATGAAACCTGTCCAGATTCTATTTCCACGTGAGGATAGGTAGCACATGGCTCCTGTCCTCATGACCAACAGATATACTGTGTGGTGTAAGTCCACTTGCAAGCTCTAGAGAGTATTTTGATGCTCCAGTCTAATTCCTGGTTGGGACAGTATACACATTTTTTATTCTTTAGTGGCGTCACCTTTGCACTCTCTTCTTGGTTGTTAGATTTTGAACTGATTAAAAAAATTATAAAATAAAAATTTCCAAACTGTGCAATCCCTGAGATTCTTCTTTCATCCCCTCTTTGATCACCTCTGGCCACAGACAGGGCCACTTCCAGGCCTGCCTGTGCAGTCCAGCTGTTTTCCTGGATTTCTCAAAAAAAAAAAAAAATCTTTATAGGGACACAGAATGGTAGGGGGTGAAATGAAATGAGGAGCAATCATTTTCTAGCTCCCTCCTCCTACCCCCCCGAATACATCTAAAGTTGTCAGAGAATGCTGGCTCTGTTTTCTCTTCAGTGTGGGCTAACAGCTCCTGAGACAGCATGCAGATGGTAGGTGGAGAGAAAGGAATAAAAACATCTTACTTTTTGTGAAGATAGTGATACATTTCCTAAGTGTGGGTAGGATTCTACCCAGTCTGATTCCCTAAATGTTTTAGAATTAGATCAGGTATATCAGATTCTGGTAACTTTTCCTCCAGTCAAGTCTAATTTTCAAAGTTACTCTGAATCATTACTTTTAGCCAGGTATTCGAGGATCCTGCTAGGCTTCCACCATTTTCTATTTGGGACAAGTTTTAGTAAAATCATTAATTTAACAAGAGCACAAATAAAGCTTTGGGGGGGGCTGTTATCTAACTTCTTAGTTTTATTGAAAAGTAAAAAGAAGCACAAAAGAAACCTTTACAGTGCCTGGTAGAAGTAAAGATTTGATCAGTGCAACTTAGACTGATGGCACCTCCTTATGGTCAAAAGCAACATCAATGGAGTATTCCTCCTAGTCCACATTTGTCAAAAGTGGCTGCAAAAATATACAGAATACAACTTCTTAATTTTGATACATGTGCCATTTTCCCATTTTCATTTTTACCCTTCAGATTAAAATTTCCAATTTGAAGTTACACCATCTCACCCTATTTTTTCCAGTCAGTGATGACATCCAATGACTCATTGGTATATTTACTCTTTTGTACTATATGTACATTTTTATAACTTTTTTATATTACATTGCTTTTCTAATACCTGAAGTTTTCTGTTTTGACTTCCCTTTTTTACCTCTTCTATCCTGGCTCCCTGATTTAGTTGCTGTTTTGTTCTGAACATCCATTTTGCAACTCCTGACTTTCTCCGAGACTTTTTTATGTTTAAATCTGAAGGAAATAAGCAAGTGAGTCAGAAATCGTTTCTTGTCAAACACAGTGCCAGAAAATGAGTCGTTTCGTGCTCAGTGGGAAAGCATTTACCCTTTCTTCACTTCTTACAACTTGAAAGTAAATCCATCTCCTTCTCCTCTTTGAATTTAATTCCCCAATCTCTATTCCAAAATAGAAAAAGATCAGGAAGAACATACAAATGTTGGACAACCAGCCTTAGCAACATATCATATTTATCACCTTTAATGTCCCCTTGGTGTCTTTGTGTCTTGTCTTTCTAATTTAGCTATGACTCCACTAGTAAAAATTATGACTCATGTCCAAGTCCACATTTAGCAAAATTTCTAAAGCTTTGTTAGTGTGCAAGGCAATGAATATGAAATGAGGTCTACATTCTTTATTTGGATTAAGTTTAAAGCTTTTCAAATAACACCATCTGAAAATGTCATGGCATGACAAAGCAGTCATCCCTATGGGAGGGAACCTAACCATGGGGTGTAGGACTTTCGGGAAAAATACACATTTAATGTACTATCTTTTAACTCTCTTCTACCCACTGCCACATGTACCTGCTTCCAAAAAAAAAAAATACAATATACATGAATTATTAAGGTTAAAAATTACCTCGTGGGGAAATTTCAGATGGAAAATCATCTAGAGAAGGTGAAAATGTAATGATTGATATGAAATAATGTAGATCAGGTGTCTATAAACAATGACCCAAGGGCTAAAACTGCCCTATTTTTATAAGTAAAGTCTTACTGGAACACAGGCAGGCCATTCATTTACTTACTGCCTATGGTTGCTTTCACACTACAGTGGCAGAGTTGAGATTATGGTTAACAAAATCTAGCATTAACTACCTGCCCCTTCACCTTGGTGAAGGTGATTGTTGGCTTCCACCTGGAATTCATTCCTGTCTTTCCTTACATGATCTTGATTTTTCTATGTTCCTCCCATTTCTGCATGTGCTTAGGTGCTCCAAGAGATATTCAAACTCTCAATCTCTGACTGGTCCAAAGGTCAAGTTTGCCACAATAACTGGATCAGGAAGAAGCACAGGTCTAAGCCAGTCATGACATGGAAATCCCTCAAAGGTATAGAATATAATTAGAATTAAATGAAGAAAAGATTACTCTAGGTTTTAATGGAATATGTTTCTCTCCTTCTTATTGAGATCCATCTGAAGAAGCCGTATTTCCTCTCCTGAATGGTGTGATTTGTTTTCTTGACAGGAGGATGCAGATACATAGAGCCGGAACCCAGAGATTTAGCTAACTTTGGAGACAGACTTATTACTGGACTTCCAATTACTTGAGCCAATCAATTTAATTATTTTTTGCCAGTTTGCACATCAGACTTTCTATGATCTGCAATAGGTTTCTAATCAATAAATATCGCTAGTCCATCTATTTTGCAGAAAGTATCATTTTGTTATTCACATTTACTTATAGAACTAAAAATGTCTACCTCTGGGTAGAGCCTCCTCCCACTTTCTCCTATTAGTATCTCTTGATAGTGCCTCTCTGAGTCACTGCCCAGCATGTTGTTTAATTCAAGATGGTCACCACTTATTGTGATATGTGTAGGTGTATCATGGTTCTTGTTACTATTTTTCTATGATTAGACATCAATCAGGAAACCTGTGTGACATCCCAGGCTTGCAACTCTTCATTGGCTTCTGTGTAGACTTCCTCGACCAAATTCCAATAAGTAACTCTCCAACATCAGCAAGTTATTCAAAAAACTCAGTTCATTTATGATGCTGCCTACCCAGACAGCATTAGACCCCAGAGGAAAGGGCAGAGATTCCCAAAATCACCTACTTCAGACGCCAGTTGTAAGCCCAGGTTAACGCCTGTCTTTTTGCTCAACTGGCTATGGACTGGAGGTTCCAAGGACTCTCTCCTCAGCTTCAGTGAATTTGCTAAAACATCTCACAGAAATAAGGAAACCACTTTACTTACTAGACCACTGACGTTACAAAGATGTAGATGAGAACAGACAGATGGAAGAGATGCATAAGACAAATACAAGAAAAGGTGTACTAGAACTTCTGTGCCTGCTCCAGAGGCACCACTTTTGCCAAATCTCCGTATGTTCACCAATCAGGAAGTTCTTCAAAGTACCTTCCTTTGAGTCTATATTCAGTTTTAATTATATCATCTTTGATTAACTCATTTGCCATTGGCTATTGATTCGCCCTGCAGTCCCTCTCCTTTTAGAAAGGAGGGTTAGGACTGAAAGCACTCCATTCATGTTGTTTTCCTTGACAACCAGTCTCCTTCCTCAGGTGTTTTCCAAAAGATATATTAGCATAACAAGAGACACCTTTATCATCATCCTAATACTTAGGAAATTCCAATGCTTTTGGGAGCCAGGAACCATGGACTGAGATAAATACATGAGAAAATTACAATATCAAGCTTGCCTACTTATTGCCCTGAGAAAAACCCAACATTCCAAAAATGGTTTTATAAGGCCCTCTGTTCTGTGCCCACCTCCCTCCCCTGCCTCATTCTGAACCATATTCCCCTTTTCATTCTACTTTCTAAGCTGTCGTTCTATTAAGTCCTCTAAGGAGCTATACTTTTTTGTCTCCAAATATTTAGTAAATATTATTCTTTTTGTATGGGGTATCCTGCTTTCCAACTTCACCTACTGTACTCTTGTTCATCCTTTAAATTCCCAGCCCAATGGTTACTTCCTCAAAGATGTCTTATCTGACCCCCAAGACTACTTTAGCTTCCCCTATTACAAGCCCAAATTCATTTCACCCTTTGCTTTTCATAGTACTCCTCTTAATTTTAGCTACTGAGTAAAAGCTATACTTACAAGTACACTGGGAGCTCCACAAAGGTTGATAACAGGTCTTCGTTGTTTACTACTACTAGGTCCTTCATTCTCAGCACAGCATCTGGCACAGAGCTGATCCTCAATATATATGGTTCATGACTAAATTAATAGCTCTGGTCATTTCAAAAACCAAAGTTATGAAAATTGTCCATGTTTAAATGCAGAGTATATTTTTAGTGACTCATGTCTAGCGAACTTGAAAAGAATGTTGGGTAAACACTAATAAATTCTTATTCTCTGACTGTTTTCTAGAAAACATGCATAACATCAGTCTTCTAACAACTATTTATAGCTCACAGATCAGGCTCTCAACCAGACTCTCAGTATAGATCAACTCTAACTTCTAAAGTTTTACAAAGTAAATTTTATTAACCTCATTTTACTGATGACAAAACTAAAACTTAAAGTTACAAGTTACTAGATCTGGTGACACTATCACCACTACTATCACTAGATTTTTATAGCTAAAGAACATCTCCTGAGTAGACATGTGGTTATTTGGATGACCATGACTCTAGGTACGGACTGTGTGTGTACATATGTGCACGTGTGCATGTATGTATGTGCATGTACACACATATATATGTGTGATGTTAGGAACAGAATTATGTCCTCCCCACAAAACCCCAATTCATTTGTTGAAAACTTAACTTTTAATGTGATGGCATTTGAAGGTGGAGTTTGGGAATGTAATTAAGTTCAAATGAGGTCAAAGGATTAGGTGTCATGATGAGATTAATCTTATCAGAAAAGATCAAAGAAATTCTCTCCTGGCCAAACAAGGACTTAGTGAGAAAGTGACATCCATTAGTTAAGAGACCACCTACCAGAAGCCATTCATACTAGTACCCTAGTCTTATTTTCAGTCTTCAGCAGTATGAGAAAAGTAGCTGTTGTTTAAGCACCCCAGGCTATGCTACTCTGTTATGGCAGCTAAGACACACGTGAATGTCTACTTCACATCTCCAAAATATCTCCCAAATTTCTTACATCTTTACTTCTACTATTGCCCAGCTTTTCGTCTCTCCTAGATACCTGCAAACACCTTCACTCCAATCAGATCACCACAAAACAGTCAGGAAACCATTATTTACCATCAATCTGTTATTGTTTACCCCATCCCTGAAACACTTCAAATACCTCCTTATACTCAAAAAACCCCTAACATTTTCCCAGTAATTGTAATTAATTATTCATTTAAAATTAATTAAATTTGAATAATTTATTTAAATAATGAAATAAATTATTAATTTTTAACAATTAATTTATATTAATATTTAAACTATTAAATATCTGGATGAAAATTCTGGAACTAATCTCAATATTTTTGCTTTAAAAAGCACAAGGGACTGAGGTGATGATGCACTCGTGAAATGGTGGTGGGAAATGGGGATCACAATTATGTCAAATACATATAAATAAAGGGAAAAATGGTTAAATGTATTTAAAAATAGAATATAGTTTATCTTATAGCAACATAATTTCATAATAGGTTTAAGTTGAAAAATTTGCAGAATTTACACATTTCATTGATCAGAGGTACAGTAAGTGACTTTTAGCCCCAGCTGCACTAACTAGTTCTAGAACTCAGGAATGTCAGAACATTCTCCTATGGGCCAACCACATGTCACTTTTGTCTGAGGAAAGGAGAAACCCTATAAGTAAAACTAATCCAAGGAAAAGAGAAACCAGAAGAGAGGGTTTCTTTGAGTAAATTATTTTGAATGTTCAAATCATTATAGCAGCAGGGCCATTCTGAGTTTAGCAGAAGCTCTATCACTCAGCCAAGCCAAGTATGCCATTAGCCCCATGTCTGAGTTCTTTACTGAAGAGGGAACAATAAATCAAAGCACAATGAGTCCATATAATAAAACCTTTTGTGAGAATGGGAAAGAGATAGTATTAGATCAGATCCCTTCCACAGAATATAACATATAGAAGAAAAAGACCTTCCATTCTAATCTGGGCACTCAAAGAGGGAGCAAGTGTTTTGGGGTTTTTTTTGTTTTGTTTTGTTTTTACTGTTTTTGTGCACTGTAGCGTGACATGCACTGCAGTTGTGCTTTATAGAAATGGCGACTTTCAGCAGGTGAGGGACAAAAGACAGTGGAACTCACTGAAATACAGAAGTGCCTGATAGCAAAGCCAGGCAAAGAGATGGGGTTGGCAAAGGGTATGTGAAGAAAAGGCAAGCTCCAGGTGGTAACTAATTAGGCAGGTAACTTACCTATGAAGAAAACATGGAAGAGACACTACCATAAGATCCTCGGGGTGGATTTTGTATCTGAAGTTTGAGTGAATAAAAATGACAGAAGGAAAAAAGAATTCAATATGAGTTAGGCAATAACCTTTACTTCTAATCAACTCACTGAAGGAATAGTATCCATCCTATGGGAAGATCACATGGAGGGATCCAAAACAGTAGAGACAGACTACTGGGAAATTCCTGCCTTCCCTTTAAAAATGAAATAGTTCCTTTGACTATCAATTAATGTATATATTTTTTAATTTATAAGAAAATAATATACTGATAGTCATTTTTTAAAATAAAACAGTTGATAACTGAATCCAGTGAACTGGGACTTCCAACTGGAGGAGGGACGTGTGTAAAATTGAAAGGATGGGCCAGGGGAGATGTTTCATATTCAAGGAAAGTAAAGAGAAACCAAGCTTCTGGGGAGAAGCATGGGTGAAAAGCCTACAAAGAAGTAAAGAGGACTGTGTCTGCTCTGTAATTATAACCAGGATACTGGTGGCAACCGATGTGGCACAGACACGCCTTCTGTGAAATGGAATCGTCAGAAAGGAGTTTTACAGAAACTTCCAATAAAATTTGGTGGCCTAAATGTTCTACAAAGTATTAGTAACGTTGAACTCTATTCAACATCCTGAAGAATTTTCATTCACATAATAAAAATCCAAGTGGCAATATGGATGAAACTCAGCAAAATCCATTGGATCAGAGAACCTAGACTACTTTTGGGCAGAGGGTAATCTTTAAAAAATTAATCAGGGACTTGGTGATGTACAAATTCAACTGAAGTGACAGATTTATGTTTCTTATAATGTTTCTGGTTTTGAGATGTAACATGAAATGCCAGACAGTGAGTGTTTGGAGACCACCAGCATTGTAGGCTGCTCTACGAGGCTGCCACATTATTTACGTTAAGTCCATTTTTTGCACATTGAGCAGTTTCGTTTTCAAAGTGGAGACCAGGGTCCTTGATTTCTAAACTCGAACACTATGCTGACCTTAAAGACATTTGCTTTCCCAACACCCGTCTGTCCTGATTCCATGGTTGAATTTGGGCAGCAGACTCACCACACACTGTTTGCACGCAGTCATTTGACTGTTTTATTTACAAATCATAAGCACAGTTGGGTCTCTGAACACATCGCTCACTAAGGCTCTTGCCAGGCCAGAGCAGATGGAGACATAAATCAGGCCCCAACTCTTCCTCTGTACACTGTCACACCACATGATTTGGTGCCTCAGGTCCCTTTGTAGCCTGTACATAGTTGTTCTCCCCTAGGTGTGCACAGAGAAACCAACAGCCTCTACTTTGGGTCTAAAAGTGGAACAACTCAAGGCCATGGAAAAATTTATGCCAGATGTGCCTTTTCTTCCTAGAATATCAGCTAAAATACAGCAATAAAATGCATTTTATTTTTTGTTCATTCCCAGTTTTACCACTATACATTTGTATTTGTCTTTCTTGGGTGGTTTATTTTTTTAATTAGATTTGTTTAACTATATTTTATGATCATTTGTATTCCCCAGTGAGCTCCCACCACCATTTCACCCGTGCACCATCCCCTCAGCCCCCTGTGCTCCTTCTATCCTCATCCCCATGTTTGCCTCCCTCCCCTAGTCCCTTTAGTTTATCTTTGACCCCACCCATAGTCCCTTTAGTTTATCTTTGACCTTTTGGCCTTGTTGAGTCCCCCCCACTCCCCCATAGTCCCTTTAGTTTATCTTTGACCTTTTGGCCTTGTTGAGTTTTTTGTTGTTGTTGTTTTTGGTTGTAATAAAACAAAAAAAAAAAAAAAAGAAGAGTAAGCTCTTGGGTGGTTTAGGTAAGTTTTCTCTTAGTAGCTGCACCAGCACTTACATGTTGTCTCCCTCCCCCAATTAGCTTTGTTTTTCTTCTAAAATCAACTTTATCAAGGTTTCATTTACATACATAAAGTGTACCTATTTACAGTGATTAGTTTTAACAAATGTATATACCCAGGAAGCTACCACCATAATCAAGACATAGGGCATTTCTAACCCCCCCAGAAAATTCACTCTATCCCTGTGGATACCTACTGGTCTCTGCTGACACTAGAAAGCAGGTTTATCCACTGAAAGACATACACCTCAACAGTGCCTTCGAGGTGGCAGTCCCCAAAGCAATAAAAATGAGAGAGAAGATAAATAGGTGGGACTACATCAAGATA
>JAGFMF010011456.1:5129413-5223076 GCA_019455555.1 Galemys pyrenaicus
TAGGAGGAATATGAAAGAACAACAACAACAATAAAGAATAAGCTCAAGGAATTGGGCAATTATAACCAAAAGTAAACAACAACAACAAAAACTTAATGACACCAAAAAGCCGGGATAAACCAAAGGGACCATGGGGGAGGGGAGGGGAAGAGGGAAGGACAAAAA
The DNA here is from genome assembly GCA_019455555.1 of Galemys pyrenaicus. Classification (NCBI taxonomy): domain Eukaryota; kingdom Metazoa; phylum Chordata; class Mammalia; order Eulipotyphla; family Talpidae; genus Galemys; species Galemys pyrenaicus. Next base: position 5,129,579 of record JAGFMF010011456.1, read on the forward strand.
CGGGGAAGATCCCAGAGGGTGCACAAGGGACTGAGGTGATGGTGCACGGGTGAAATGGTGGTGGGTACCCCCTGGGGACTACAAATGATGTCAAATATAACTAATAATAATAAAAAAAAGAAAGCAGATTTATCTTTGCTAAACTATAAATGGAATCATACAGTGTGTACTCATTGTGTTGGGTTTCTTTCACTGAATATAGTGGCTTTGAGATTCATCCATATTTTCACATTCATCACTAGTTTGTTTTATTGCTAATTATTATTTTATTGGATGAACAGAGTAGGGTCTCCTTATCTTCAGAAAGTTACTCTATAAGAATCCAAATGACCCTGAAACTGCAGATAGTACTTACTACCTTTGAGAATCATGCTGATTATGCTTTCAGATATTAATTTTGCATTTAACAAAATAAGCACTCACTCCTGAGTTAACAGAAGTGCATGTCAAATCTTATCTAACATTTTGTTGGCACCTAACTCAGAAATCATTTTCTTCTTTGTCCTAGTAATATTAATGGATTCCTACAATTGATATCTTAATTATGTTTCTAATATTGAACTATATAATTCCTAGAAAGAACATCACCTTATTATAGGGCATTCTTCCCCCTATTAATTTGCTGGAACCTAAATTCCGCCATTTAATTTTAGATTTTTATTCAATATTCATACGAAACTGCTCTGTTTTTCCTCTTTTGTGCTGTATATTTTAGTTTTAAAATTAATGTCATTCTGGAAGAAACACTAAAATACTTTCTCATTTATGTACGGTTGGAAGAATTCAATCAATTTTATTGTTCTATAAAGGTTTACTAGAGTGCAGCTATAACGTTGTCTAATTATACATAACTAGTATGATCTTAAAAAGTAATAATAGGAAGAAATTCTTAGTCCTTCTCCCAGGGAATTTGATCAATTAGGTTTTTTATGCTTCTGAGACATTAATTCACTTAGATTTTGCTAGTAAATTTATATCTTTTTGTTTTAATGCAGATATTCACATTAATTTTTAGAGATTCAATAAGTATTATCTTAAATACATTTTGTAGGTTTTTCCCTGTATGCATAATTTTAACATGTTTTACTTTTACAAGCTTATTTACTGATTATTAAATTGACCACTTTTCCATATTCCAATTTGTTAAAGTACATTTTATCCTTATAAATTATTTTTTCTGCAAAGAACATCTAGTTGCCCCAGTATTACTTGTTGAAAAGATTTTCCTTTCCCATTTAATAGCTTAGGCTTCTTGATAAGGCCCACTGACCACATGAGCAGTGCTGCCTGTACACTGGACTCTGCTCCACTGGCTCATCAAATGTAGTTGTATAAGGCAACTACATTTTGACTACTCCAACTTTGCAGTACGTTTTACGATTGAATAGGATAAGTCTTCCGGTTTTATTCTTTTTTTCAAAATTGTTTTTTCTTTATAATATCCTTTGATTTTCCATATCTATTGTTAAATCAAACTTTCGATTTCTGCAAAAAAGAATGCTGCTAGGGCCTTCTTAGAGGCACAAGGAAAGCGTTAAGTCTCAGCACTATGAAGCTATCTGCAGCCACTGAAGCATGAGTTCCATCCCCAGCCAGGGAAGTGACCCACATGGTACAATAGACCTCTTGTCTTGCCTGCTGCTTCCCTCAGCGGTGTATTTCAGTCTATCCGCCTGTTCTGCTCCCCATTCTGTTTCTGGTAAATCATCTCACCTCCCATACCACTGGCCTATACCCCAGTTCTTGTATGCATAAATAAATTTTTTAAAAAAGAAACAGAAAACTGCTAGGTTGTTGACTAGAAAGTTGTTGGATTCTTGTATCAAGTTTGGAGTAATAGATATTTTGCTATTTAGGAGGTCTTCCAAATCATGAATATGGCAGACATCTCCATTTATTTAACCACATGTTCAACAGTGTTTTGTTGCTTCCCAGAGAGATTTTACATACTTTTAATAAGTTAGTTACTAGTTATTTTTTAATCCTAGTATGAATGGTATTTTTAAATTTTCATTTACCATTTACTCATTACTACTCTAAATACAGACAACTTTTGTAAGCTGGTCATACAGCCAATTGATTTTTAAAATTACTTAATTGTGCTTATATTTACAAAGGTTTCTTTGTATTTTCTATAGGCACAATTATGTTATCTGAAAATATAGGGTTACATCATCTCTTTCAAAATTTATGTCTTTTATCTCTTATGTTACTGTACTGAGTAGAACCTCAAACAAGGTTGGATAGAAGTGGTAAGAGTAGACATTCTTGTTGTGCTACCATCATAGGAGGAATGTATCCTCCATTAAATACAATCTTCTCTGTAGATTTTTTCCTGGTATTATTGATAAAATTAAAGAAGTTCCCACCTATTTCTAGTTTTCTGAGTGTTTATCATGAGTGGGTATTGAATTCTGTCAAATGCTCTTTCCATATCTACTGAAATGATCATTTCATTATCTTAATTTTGTTACTGAAGTGAATAACTCAGACTGATAGGTTTAATGTTAGTGTAACCTTATATTTCTTGGATAAACACTACTTTGCCAAGATGTATTAATCTTTCTTTATATTGCTGGATTTTATTTAATAGAATTTTGATATAAATTTTGTGGCTATGTTCATGAAGGCTATTCACCATAGTTTTTACTTATAATGGCCCTGGTTTAGTTGTCAGTGACTTTGTAAAACAAGTGGAAAGTGAGACTTCTTGCTCTAGTTTCCAAAATTATTTTTATAAAATTTATAACTGCCTTATCTTTATATTTTTTATAAAATTCATTAGTAAGATTACCTGTGATTTTGGTTTTCTTTGTAGGAAAATATTCAACTATATTATTAATTTTTTTCAAAAAATCACTCATATTTTCTTTTAATTTTATATCAGTTTTGGTAAATTGTTTTTATAAGAAATTTGACCATTTTATCTAAGTTGTGAATTTTAAATGGTTTCGTGTTTTCAATCATCTTAATGTTTCACCTTTTATGTCTTTTCATCATTTTCATGTGAGTAGGATGTACAAAAATGTCTATTTTACTCCCAATATTAGTTTTTAAGCAGCTCTTTTTTTTGACCAGTTTTGCCAGGGGACCATCAACTTAACTTATATTTTCAGAAGAATTAAACTTTGGCTTTGCTGATTATTTTTTCTTGTGTTATATTTCTTCAATTTTTTTTTTAGTTTTACTATTTTCTTCCTTATGCTCATTTGGGGCTTAATTTTGCTCTTCTTAAAATAATGTGTTATCATTCTCATTCATTCAAAATATTTCCTGACTTTTTAAATGCATGGATTATTTAGAAGTGCTTATTTAGTTTCCAGATATTATGATTGAGTCCTAAATTGATTCTATTGTGATCAAGGAATGTACTTATCTTTCTAAATGGATTCGTACTTGCTTTATAGTCCAGTATATGTGGTCTGTCTTGGGAAATGTGCCATCATATACTATGAGAATGCATATTTTTCTGTTGGTAGAGTTACAAATATCAGTTAAGTAAATTTTCATAGATTATTCTGATCTGTGTTCTTATATTTGTTGAGTATTCTTATTCTTTCAGTTATCAGAAAAGTATGTTAAATTCTCCAACTGTAACAGTGGGGTTTCCAAGTTCCTCTTTTAGTTTCATGTGTCATTTGTTTTTCAAGCAATTTTTAGGTGCATAAACATTTAGGATTCTCAAGCACTCTCATTCATTGACATGGATCAAAAGAAAAACAAATTTGTGTTTCTGCATGAAAAGAAATCATGAGCAGTATTAGTCTACTCTTAAACTTCAAATGATAGCAATAATTACTTACGACATAGTTTAGTCTTAACAAAACCTTCAGGGTGACTGTCCTGCCATGTTTCCAAGGCTTCTGCTTAAAAGGATGTGTTTGATAAAAGCCAAAATCAACATGAATTTTGCTTCCAGATATCTGAATTTATATTTACATAAACAAAAGAACACACAAGAATTTTTGGATGTATGAAGTGTTACATAAGCTAGGTAGGAGGCGAGATATACAATAGCCAGAAAATATCTTAAGGTTACCTCAGGTGGAGACCCATGGGAGTATGGGGAGTTTGAATAGAAAACTTGTTAAGAACTAGTAGAAATTTCAACATTGCTGGAGCCAGTAAAGGTCTAATATTGTTAATTATAGTAAGTCCATTAAGTGTCTTAGGAAATAGCCTCATTTGTAAAACATACTAGAATCTCTGATATTCTGGTTTATATCTTAAAGGGCACATGTGCAAAATATTTTTGTAATCTATGCCACATTTGTACTTTTGGTCAAGAAGGAGCAAGATCAAGAGAGAAACAAAGAAGAGTGTTGATAATATTAAGTTAAACATTGCCCAGCAATACATGGACAGATTTGAGGAGAAGATGTATAAAAATAATCTCCACCGAAGGAGTCAAGGAAGAAAATCTATAAACACTATCAGGAGAGATTAATCAGTGAGGTAGAGAGGAGAGAGAAAATTAAAAAGGTGGACTATTAACATTCCCAAACCTACTGTCCTACTGACTCAAAGTTCCCAAAAGTGACAGAAAAAAAACTCATAAAAATTCATTCTTATTAAAAAGAAAAGAAAAAAGTCCAGTGGTAGAAAATTGTGAGAAGATCAACTGAGCACTGAAAAAAGAAACCACAGGCAAAAATAAAAAACAGGAAAGGTAGCTTCCAAAAGCTAGAACAGCTCCAGGTGTGTCCTCACCTTGTAAATGGGAAGTACTAAGAGCAGGACGCAATTAGTCTCCACTAGACTGGATATAGTTTTTAGAAAAAAGAAGGTTGATTGATCAACCCATCCTCAACAGCTGCTGACCAGATGAGAGAGAAAATGTAGGCTCTTAGGTTAGTTAAGGAGCACCAGGATATCCTAGCATTCCCACGATATCCAAGGAGAAAAGGGAACCTTTACTCTTGCAGAACTTGGATGATCCCCTGCAGCTCATCAGTTACTAAGGACATGGTGTAGTCTGCCCTACCTGATAGTAGTGTGTCCTGCTGGGAGAATTCTCAAGGTAAGTTATGAGTACAGATACAATAATCACAAATACACTAACATGAAATCATAAACCCTTGGGTGAATACAGAATCAAGGATTAGCAGCTTCATGAAAAGAAAGTACCGAATCCGGCAAAAGGATGAGGAAGCAGCAAGTCAAACAAGCAGAACTTTAAAGTAGAAATTTGTAATATCAGGAGAGATTGGGAAGATGGTGGCAGAGTGAAGACGCTAAGCTCGTCGTCTCCAGACACTCACAACAAGGCGAATACCAAAAAAGTGAGAAAACTGACTATCGGCTAACATACTAGAAGCATCAACCCAACTGAAGATGGTAGGAAACTCTAAATGATCTTTGTTTAAAGTGATGACAGGGCAATCCCCTGTGTCCCTAGGGTGCCATTCCAGGAGCTTACTGGGCCTGGAGGTGGGACACACTGCAGTCCACATGGCCAAGGTTCAGTGTCTGAGGTGGTTGGAGATCAGTGGCCAGAAGGTGAATGCCTGGGGCTGGAACAGAGACAGAGAAACACTGGGCTGGAACAGACCTTAGTTCAGCTTGGGGCTCCATTGTGGTCCCCCAGGCCCTCAGGACGCCATTCTGGGAGCTTTTGCAGCGGGGCTGCAGGACACACAGCAGTCTGCACAGGCTGAGGTCTGATGTTTGAGACAATCAGAGATCTGAGATCACCACAGTCAGGAGGCATGTACCTAGGGCTGGTGTGGAGGTGGAGAAAGAACCACATTGAGCCAAAAAGTGAGGTTGGCACAGCTCAGGTTCCCATTCTAATTCCCCGGGCTCTTGGCTTAGGGCAGTGCAGGACTAAGGCAGTTTGGGAGTGACCCAGAGCAAGAAGTAGATGCCAGAGAGCCCAGACAGATAACAAAAACACCACGTGGTCCATCCATAAACAAAGGACAGTCCCCAAGGGCAAACACAGAAAAGTGCACTTGGAATGCCTCAGGTGGCCACACTCCCATCATAGGGCTGTAAGGAAGTGCTCATAATCATACACTGAGGGGAAGCCTCCTTTCATACGAAGAAAGTCCTCTCGATCATCTGATCCTGAATTCTGGGACATCTGGACAAGATCAGGCAGGCATACGGAGTTTAAGACAGGCACAGCTGTTGTGCCAGCTGCTACATGGCTACCCCGCCCTCCCCCCCAACCACCCCTCACCCAGAGACTTATATTAAGGGGAGGTGCATAGAGCTAGTGCCTACTTAGGGGGTCTCTTGGTAAACCAAGTCCTCAGGTGGAAGGAGTTCTCAGGAGTCCCATCACCCACCCAGCTACCATATGGGACTTGAAAAATTCCCATGCCTGCTGCTGCATTTCAATCAGTACCAACCCTTGCCCCCTACACTGTGCTTTGTGGTTTTTTTTTCTCCTTCTTCTTTCTTTTTTTTTTTCCCTTTTGTTTTTGTTGTGGCTTTTTTTTTTCTGTTTAGTTGTTTTTGTTTTTGTTTTGTTTCTTCTTTGTTTGCTTCTTCCTTTTTTTCTCTTTCCCTTTTCTTTTTCCTTCTGTTTAGTGTCTGCTTTGTTTCTTCATTTGTTTGGGGTTTTTTGTTTTGTTTCCCTTTTGTCTTTTCTTTTCTTTCTTCTTCCCTTTTTTTTTTTTAACATCTGCCAAAACGAAGACTACTAGAAGTTGTACTCAGCCACAGAGGAACAGCTATTAGGCAGACATACCTAAACCTCAGGAAGAGAAATCAGAAATCATGCCCACCAGCACCAGCAGTACCAGGGCACAACAGACTCACAGCTGAAGGTAGCAATGGAAATAAAGAAAAATACCAATGATTGAGCAGGTTCACCCAGAAACAATACCCCACAGAAAGAAAGACAACATCAAGAATCTGATAAAATAGACATAGAAGAATATGTGCACCTAAAGGACAAAGAAATCCTAAAGGCCATGGTGAGAACAATCAAAGCGTTAAGAGAAAATGTAGAAAGGGTTAAGAACATTATCAAGGAAATGAGGAATGAGATGGAATTCCAACAAAAGAAAATGAAAGAAATGGAGGAAAGGGAAAGAAAAGCAAATGAAGAATATAAGAGAGCACTGGAGGAGTTCAAGAATTACCAGAAAAGACAGGAACACAGAACAGAAGAAATGGAACAGTCAATCAGTACTCTTGAAGACACAGACATAAAAAGAACCAAGAAAGATATGGAAGCAGAAGTGAAAATGAAAAAGAATGAAGAAAACTTCAAGTGCTATCTGAATCCAGGAAAACGGGTAATATAAGAGTCATAGGTATACCAAAAAATGAAAAGAGTAGTAGACTCCAAAAACCTGTTCAAGGAGATAATTGATGAGAACTTCCCAAGCATAAACAGTGAATTGAAAATAAATACACAAGAAGCTAGAAGAATGCCAAATTACCACAATGAAAGGAAAACGACAGCAAGACACATAAAACTAACTCTTACAAAGGTCCAGGACAAAGAAAAAATAATAAAACTGACAAGAATGAAAAAACAGATAACCTATAAAGGAAAACCAATCAGGCTAACATCAGATTTCTCCAAAGAAACACTAAAGGCAAGAAGAGAATGAAGGGACATATTTAACAAACTCTAAGTCAACAAATTCCAACCAAGAATACTCTACCATTCAAAGCTCTCCTTCCTCAATGAGGGAAAAATAAGGACCTTCTCAGGCAAACAAAGTCTATAGAAATTCACTTCTATAAAACCCCCACTCCAAAAAATTCTACAAGAAACCTTAGAATTAAAACTAACAGAAGAATGAATAGAAGAAGGTAAAGAATAGAACCACAAAAAGGCAGACAAAGTGGGAAAGATGAATGCCAGTGTATCAATTTTAAACGTAAATGTAAATGGATAAACTCATTAATAAAAAGACACAGAGTAGCAGGCTGGATTAATAAACAAAACCCAATCTTTTGCTGTCTACAGGAAACAATTAACTACAAAAGACAAACAGACACTAAAAATCAAAGCATGAATAAATGAATTAGAAGTTAAGAAAAGGATCCAAAAGGTCAATGAAACTAAAAGCTGGTTCTTTGAAAAAAATAGATAAATCCCTAGCCAGGCTGACAAAGAAATAATGGGAGAATACACAAATAAATAGGATAACAAATGAAAACGGACAGATCACAACAGACACAGCAGAAATCAAAAGAATAATCAGAGACTACTATGAAAAGCTATATGCAAACAAGTTCAACAACCTAGAAGAGATGGACAAATTTCTACAACTTTTCAATCACCCAAAGTCAGATAAAGAAGATATAGAACAAATAAGCAGTCCAATTACATAGAAAAATTAAAACAGTAATCAAAACCCTTCCCAAAAATAAAAGTCCAGGGCCAGATTTCTTTACAAACGAATTCTACAAACATTCAGAAATGAATTAATACCTATCCTACAGACTATTTTAAAAAATTGAAAAGAAGGGATACTACCAAACACATTTTATGAATCCAACATCACACTAACCCAAAAACCAAACATAGAAAACACAAAAAAAGAAAACTATACACCAATCTCTCTAAAAAACAAGACACAAAAATCCTCAATAAAATCTTAGCCAAACACAACAATGTATCGACAGGATAATCCACTATGACCAAGTAGGATGTATTCCAGGAACACAAGGATGGGTCAACACCCAAAAATCAATAAATATAGTCCATCACATCAACAAAAGGAAGAATAAAAACAACATGATCATATCAATAGATGCTGAGAAAGCTTTCCACAAAGTTCAGCATCCATTTATGATGAAGGCCCTCAGAATTCTTGGGATGGAAGGACCATATCTTAACATAATAAAGGCCATTTATGACAAGCCCATAGCCAATATCATTCTCAATGGTGAAAAGCTAAACGCCTTCCCCTTAAGATCTGGAACAAGACAAGGATGCCCTCTCTCCACACTGCTCTTCAATATAATACTGGAAGTCCTAGCCAGAGCAAAGAGACAAGAAAAAGGCATACAAGGAGTCCAAATAGGGAAAGAAGAAGTAAAACTATCACTGTTTGCAGGCGATATGGTAATATACATAGAGAACCCCAAAAGCTCTAGAGAAAATTTAATCAAACTAATCGGCCGGTTTAGCAAAGTAGCAGGATACAAAATCAACACACCAAAATCAGTAGCCTCCCTGTATACAAACAACCAATTTGAAGAAGAATAAATCAAGAAAACCATCTCTTTTGTAATTGACACACACAAAAATCAAATACTGGGAATAAGTCTAACAAAAGAGGTGAAGGACCTTTACAAAGAAAATTATACAACACTGCTAAGAAGAAATAGAGGAAGACACAAAGAAATGGAAAGACATCCCTTGCTCATGGATTGGAAGAATTAACATCATCAAAATGGCCATCCTACCAAAAGCAATCTACAGATTCAATGCTATTCCAATAAAAATTGCAATGTCATTACTCAAAGAAATAGAAAAAATATTGAAGAAATTCATATGGAGACACAAAAAACCTCGAATAGCCAAAGCTCTCCTGACTAAAAAAAGGGGAGTAGAGGGATCACACTTCCAGACTTCAAACTATACTACAAAGCCATAATAACAAACACTGCATGGTATTTGAACAAAAACAGACACATAGACCAAAGGAATATAACAGAAAGACAGAAATAAACCCACAGGCTTATAAACAACTAATCTTTGACAAAGGAGCAAAGAAAATGCATTTCGTTCCCTAAATGGTGCTGGGCAAACTGAACTGCTACATACAAAAGAATGAAACTAGAATACTGCCTTTCACCATGCACAAAAAACAACTCAAAAATGGGTTAAGGAATTAGACATAAGACCTGAAAGCATAAAATATATAGAAGAAAAAGTAGGCAAAGCTCTACATGACATACACCTCAGTTAACATCTTTAAAGACACAGCACCCAAGCAAAGATAGTGAAGGAAAAGACAAACAGCTGGGACTACATCAAACTTAAAAGCTTCTGTACAGCAAAAGACACACTACCCAAAACAAAGCGACAACCCACCAACTGGGAGAAAATCTTTGCACACAACACTACTGACTACCACAAAGAGCTAACCAGACTAAACAGAAACAAAGTGAACAATCCAGTCCAAAAATGGGCAGAAGAGCTAAAAAGGCAGTTCTCCAAAGAGGAAATGCAAATGGCCAACAGGCATATGCAAAATGCTCAACTTCTCTTGTCATCACAGAAATGCAAATCAAAACCACTATGAGATACCACCTCACACCAGTGAGGATGGCACTCATCAAAAAAATGAGCAACAATAAATGTTGGCCAGGATGTGGGAGAAAGGAACTCTACTACACTGCTGGTGGTGGGAATGCAAGCTGGTCCCATCATTGTGGAAAGCAGTGTGGCAGTTCTTCAGTCTACTAAAAATGGAACTCCCTTATGATTCAGCAATCCTACTCCTAGGAATATACCCAAAGGACACAAAGACACTGATTCAAAAGAATACCTGCACCCCTATGTTTATAGCAGCACTATTTACAATAGGTAACACCTGGAAACAACCTAAATGCCCAAAAACAGATGAGTGGATCGGGAAGCTGTGGAACATATACACGATGGAATACTACTCAGCAATCAGAAAAGATAAGCTAGAGTCATTCATAGAAGCATGGATGGAGCTGGAAGGGATTATGCTCAGCAAAATAAGTCAGAAGGCAAAAGAAAAATATCAGATGGTTTCCCCTGTAGGAGGAGTATAAGGAAACCAAATGAGTGACCAAGGAAAATAATAATGATAATAATAATAATAGTAACACAACAAAAACAAAACTACAAGGACAAATAGGGGACACTCGGTGGAGGGGAGGAGGCAGTGGGTTGAGGGCAGAAAGAGCAAAAGGTACTGCAGTGATGATGCACTGGTGAAATGGTGGTGGGAAATCCATGGGGATTACAATTGATGTCAAATATATATATGGTAAAAAGAAGAGAAAAAAATAATAAAAAAAGAAGTTTGTAATACCATCAGTGAAAGGAAAGAGGAAATTTTATATATTTAAAAGAGCAATTAAGTATCTTCAAAATATGAATGTTCATTACTTAAAAATTAAAATCTCAAGAGATCATGAATAGATATGGCTGATAATTAGTTGAAAGAATAAACCAAGAAATCCTTCCAAAATGTAGCACAAGAGAATCAGAGATGAATGAATGGAATTTTAAAAAAAATGATATGAAAGATAAATATCAATTACTGGTTTAAAGCAGAGCTCTGAATCTGAATGTACAGCTGGAAGCCCAGATGTGTGTGATCCTCTTATGTCTCAGTTGGCTTATCTAGTAAGAGATCATAAGCAATTGAAAGGCCTAGAGAGGCTCATGGATTAAAAAAAAAAATCGAATCAAAGATTATATGCTGCTTACAAGAGACTCATATAAGCTAAATGACAAACATAAACAAAGAGATGGAAAATCATTCTCCAAATCAATGGAAAATTAAAAAGGCTGGAACCACTAAATTTAGATCACATAAAATATATATATAGCCAAAAAAGATAACAAGAGAGCAAAATGGATACTATATAATGATAAAGGGTATCAATATAACAGGAAGACATAATATATATATACACACACACACACACACACAGAAACATATATATATGTTATATATATGCACACATTCTCTAACATGTACCAAAGTTTATAATGACTAGATGGACTTAGAGGGTATTATGCTTTGGAAAATATCAGAAAAATGTCAAATAATGTATGATTTCACTCAGATGTGGCATATAGAGAAATCAAATGAATGAATTAAATAAAGAAACCAAGTGAATGAATTTAATAAAGCAAAAATAAACTTTAGCCTGAAAGAACAAATCAGTGGTCACCAGGAATGAAGAGGGAAGCAGGGGAGGTGTTGAGTAACTGGATAAAAATAATCAATTGGACAGTGAAGGACAGAATTTGATCCTTAGAGGTGAACTTAATGTAGAATATACAGATGTTAATTTAAAATGACGCACACTTGAAACTTATACAATATTACAATATAATACTACCACAATAAAAAAATATTTTAAAAAGTGGTGATAATAATAACATCTACCTCATTTGATTGCTATGAAAGTTAAATGAGCTAATGAAGCATTACTTATATTAACTGGTGCTTGTATTCCATGCTCTTAGTTGAAGAATTAATATTGATAGAATGGCTATATCATGTAAAGCAATATACATATTCAATGTAATCACTATCAAAATGCCAACAGCATTCCTTACATAAATAGAATTTAAAAATCATGAAATTTATTTGGAACAACAAAAGAACCCAATTAGTAAAACCTCCTGAGGAAATAACACAAATGGACTTCAAACTATACTACAAAGTGATAGTAATTAAAACATCTTGGTATTGGAATACAAACAAATACACTGTTCAATGGAACAGAATTGAGAGCCCAGAATAAAACCACAAGCTTATGCACAGCTAATTTATCACAAAGGAGCTAAGAGCTTACGATGAAACAATGAAAGTCTCTTTACTAAATGGTGCTAGGAAAATTGGACAGTCACATGCAAAAATGAAAATACCATTGTCTAACATCATATACAAAAATTAATTCAAAATGGATTAACAACTGTGTGTAAGACCTGAAACCATAAAATGCATAGGAGAAAACATACACAATAGGCTCCTTGACATCAGGCTTGGAGTTGTGTTTGGGGACTTGACACTAATGGCAAGGGAATCAAAAGCAAAAGCAACAAGTGGGACTGCATTAAATTTAAAAGCTTCTAAACAATGAAATAAAACATCCATCAAAATCAAAAGACTTTCTACTGAATGGAAGAAAATATTTGTACATATGCATCTGACATATAATATCCTAAATATACAAAGAACTTACAAACTCAATGATAAATAACCCAACTAAAATATGGGCAGAGGATCTAATGAGACAGTTCTCCAAAGAATAAAGTCAGATGATATCATTAGTCACATAATGATTTTTATTATCTCTTATTAGAGTAATGAAAATCAAAACAATGATACACCACCTCATACCTATGAGGGGGGCTATTATCTGAAAGACAGGAAACAGCAATTGTTGAGATGATGTGGAGAGAAGGGAATTCTTACATATTGTTGGTAGGAATATAAATTGGTACATTCACAATGGAAAGCAGTATGCAATTCCAAAAAAAATTTTTTTTAAAGTAATTCTATGTAATCAGTTATGCCACTTCTGGGTATTTATCACAAGAACACAAAAACACTAATTGAGTTATTGTAGAATAACTGTTTACAATAGCCAAGACCTGAAAACAACCTAAATATCTGTTAGTAGTTGATGAATGAATAAAGGAGATGTGAAACACACAATGCAATACTATATCTATTAAAAAATAAAAAATGTGAAGTCCTGCCATTTGTAACTATATGGTCAGACTGAGAAAGAATTATATTAGTGAAATTAATCAGACAGGGAAAGACAAACACCATATACAAATTCACTCATATGTAGCATACAGAGGACACAGACAAATAGATGAACTATGTAAAGAAAAATAAACGTTGGACTATAAGACCAATTAGTGGTTATTAGAAGGGGAAAGGTGAAAGTAATTTTTTAAAAAAAGAGGGTATGGTATGGGAAAGGATAAGATTGGACTTTAGCAGTGAACTTCATATAGTATATATGTACATGTTAATTCTCAATGATGAACACCTGAAACTTATATAATGTTATAATGCAGTGCTATCTTAATAAAAACAAAGAGATTTCATAACACTGGAGTATAAACCAAAGGAGACAGTGATGGTTTTCATCCTAATGAATCCCAAATAAAGTATGTGCTTTAAATTGCCACTTTCTAAGTTAAAAATAAGTTGTCAAGCTAATATTTTAACATGAATTTAAAAAATAAGTCATTTGTTATCCCATTACCCTAATAAAACTTCACTTTCAATCAAGAAAAGTAAACTGAACTTCACCAAAATTAAAAACTTTTATCAAAGGATATTACCCACAAAGTAAAGAAATAGCATAGAGAATGAGAGAAAATATTTGCAAATCATATACCTGTAAGAATGCAGTATCAATATCCAGAGTATATGAAAGAACTCTTATACTTCAACAATAAAAAGACAAGCAAGCACATGGGAAGAGTCCAATATCACTGGTCATTATGGAGATACAAATCAAAATCTCGATGAGGCATAATGTCACACACACAACAATGATAGTAATAAAAACAGCAATAATAATAACAAAACTAAAAAGTGTTGACAAGATGTAGGATAATTTGAAACCCTGTACATTGCAGATGGGACTATAAAATGGTGCCGATATTGATAAACATTTTGGCACTTCCTCAAAAAAGTTATAAACAGACTGAGAAATTCTACTCCTAGGTATATACCCAAATAAATTGAAAATAGTTATTCAGAAAAAAATATATATATGTGTGTATGCATATTCATTGCAGCGTAACTCAATATCTAAAAGGTAGAAACAATGTAAATATTTATCGATGTATGAGTGGATAAAGACCTTTTGGTATAATGGAATGGAGTATTATTCAGCCACGAAAAAGAATAAGGTAGTGACAAATGCTAACAACATCTGAAAACAAGCTAAGTTGAGAGCAGTCAATTACAAAGATCGAATTTTGTGTAATGCAGTTTAAAATATTCATTACACCTATACCCATAGAAATAAAATATCTCTTAGTGCTGTTAGGAGCTGTGAGGAGGGGAAATTGGGAAAACTGGTTTTATTTTTGGAATGATGAAATGTTTTGGAATATAGAGATGGTGGCTGTACAACATTGCACATGTACTAAATGCCATGACTTAATCACTTTAGAATGGTAAAAATTTATGTTATGTGAACATCATCTCAAAAAATTTAAAACAAGATGCAGGAAATTGTTTATAATTAGCCTGTACCTGCTTTTTCTGTCCTGCACATTAAAAACAAAGAGAATGTTATGTGGAACACTAAGCTGTTTAAACTACAGAGAAGAAGGAAAGGCAAGCAACAGGGAATGAGGGGAAGGAGACAGAAGAGAGACAAGGGGGAGGCAGGGAGAGAAAGGGGGTGGGATAGATAGCACAAATCAAGCACATTTTCATTTCAAGGTAGTTTAAGTATATTTTCTGGCTTAAATTATGCCCTTTCAAAGGATTATTCAGAATCAGTAAACATATACATGTTTATGTAAACATATGTATCAGTAAACATATACATATGTACAGTATCAGTTTACAGTATCAGTAAACATATACATATGTACACACACATATTTATGATAATAGGACTGAACAGAACTTGTCACTTAACAAATATAATCTAAGATTAAGCTTAATGTTTCCCTTGCTTTACACAATTTCCAAAACTCAGTCACAGAAAATAGTCTGGAATCCTCACTGACCTTCCTAGTTATATGACCTGGTCTTTTTCAGATGTTTAAAGTACAGAAGTGAAAAGCTCACTCGTTATTTGATATCTGTCCAGTTCTACCAATATACATTGCATCTATTTTTAAAAAGAATGGAGGAGCTTGCTGGGGAGCTCTTGATAGTTTGTGATAGAGAGCCAGAAAATTAAATATTTATCTTCCAAAAGGTTCCGACTTCAGGTATTGGTTAAACAATGAGATTCCTGAACTGGAATGCTGTGACAAGGTCTTGCATTATGGAAAATCCATTCACTTCCACCTGGTAAAATCTGCCAGGCCGGTGGTGGCATCCAAATGAGTAGGTCCAGAGACCAGTTTTCAATAAACAGGGACTCTGCACAATAGAACACTAGGCAAATAGCCATGAGAAAGGATTTTTAGGGGAAGGCCAGAGCTTGCCTCCACACCATGTATTTAGTGCAAATCTTCATATAAATTCTCTGTATTAGGTCTAACGCAGATTTCTTTAAAGGAAGCTGTATATTGTTTTCACATGCAAAATGAGGTTTCTGATGGTGCCAAGCGGACAAGGCTAGACATTAATATTTCACGATTTCTCAAACTTTAAACTCAAATGTGAATAATGTTATTTGCCCAATCTGAAAATGTTATGCAATAGAGATTTTATTTCAATGACTTATCTCAAATCATGCATTTGTCAAATCACCAAAGTAATTTCAATTTTACTGACCTAGAGACATGGACCAACTTTAAAGGAGGCAATGTCAGGGACAACTCTCTCACACTGTAGGTCTTTGTGTCATGTTAATTAAGAACGAACTCAGATGAGCCTCATTCCATCTGACAAAGAAATTTTAAGTGTTCTGCTTAGAAGTGAAATCTTTTCCTGCACGCTTATCTCATGCTCTGAAGGTATCCTCAATAGGATCCTAATGTATCTGAGATAATTGGGGACAGCTTTAAATATATCAATCTATATTTTGAATAGTGTTTTGGAAAGTACCATGTTTTGCTCAGCAAAGTAAGTCAGAAGGCAAGATAAAAATACCAGACATTTCTCTTTCTTTTTACACTTTTATTTCGAAATCATTATAGTCTTACAGGATATTATTAAAATAAAATAGCACAGTGAGTTCCGTGTACCTTCCCTTAGTGGTGACAACTTGTAAGACCATGGTACGATACTCAAGTCAAGAAATTGATGTTGATTCAGACTACAGATCTCATTCAGTAGTTCTTATGCTTTTACATACACTCATGTGAATGTTTGTATGTACGCACAGTTCTACACAATATGATCCCATGTGCAGATTAGTGTAACCTATTAATGGGATATAGAACTGTAGTGATTGAGTCACCACAAAGGAACCATCTCATGCTATTCTTCTAGAATCACACCACTCTGAGGTCCAAGGAACAAGATTTCCTATCCCTTGGAAACAACATATGGCCTCCATCTTTATAGTTTTGTTCTTTTGAAAGTATTACATAAGTAGAATCACACGGTATATAACTTTTTGAGACTGAATTTACTCACTAAGCATCATGAGATGCACCGAAATTGTGTATATGAGCAATTCCTGGCTTTGTATTCTGAGTAGTATTCCATTATATGAATATATTGCCATTTATTTAACCATTCACATGTTAAAGGATGTTTATCTTGTTTCTATTTTTCGGCTACTATGAATAAAACCTCTATAATATTCACGAGTTCTTGTGAACATAAGTTTTAATTTTCCTGGGATAAATGCCCAGGGAATGGAATTGCTAAATTATAAGTACACATAAACTTAGATTTAAAAAAAACTGCCAAATCATTTTTTCATAGTGACTGTACCATTTTATATTTCCATCATCAATGTGTGAGAGATCTAGTTTCTCCATGTCCTCACCATCATTTGATGGTATCACTGCTTTTTCTCTTAACTATTGATGCAGGTGTGAATGGTGATTTTCATTCTGGTTTTAATCTGCATTTCGATGTGATTTTGAAAACCTTTTCATGTGCTTATTTGTCATCTGGCACTCCTCTGTGGTGAAATACCTGTTATGTTTGTATGAATTTGCTAGGGATACCATAACAAAATACTACAGCCTGGACAGTTTCAACCATAAACATTAATTTCTTCATGGTTCTGGAGGTGTCCAAGATCAAGAGATCAGTGGGTTTGGTCTCTTCTGAGAACAGTCTCCATGGCTTACAGATTCTCACAGTGTCCTAACAAGATCTTTTTTCTATGGCATACATGTCTGATGTCTCAAACATCCTTTCCATAAAAGGACACCACTCACATTGGAGCAGGCCACCATAAAGGCCTCCTTTTAACTTGATCAACTCTATTTCTAATACCATTGCTTTCTGAGGTTCTGGGGTCATACAAATTTTGAAGGGACACAACTCAGCTCATAACAATGTGTTTAGCCTGTTTTCTAATTCAATTGCTTATTTGTTTTATTGTTGAGCTTAGGAGATTTTTTTAAATTTAATCCCACTAAATGGATATTTTGTTTCTTTTTTAAATTTCATTTAATATATATATTATACATCACTCTTACTTTTTGTACAATGCATGCTTTCTGCTTTCAGATACAATCCCTGAAAAATTCCCATCACTGATTCATCTGTGCACCATCATCATCATCCCTTTCATAAGAACACATTCCCTCCCCTGTTTTGATCCCTCTCCCTCCTCCTCTCAGAGTGTCTCTGATTAATAGTTGCTGGTTAATTTAGTTTTTTAATTTATAAAAATTATTTTTTCCTGGCCCCTTTTTGGTTCCCCTACATTCCTCCTATAAGTGAAACCATCTGATATTTTTCTTATTTCACTGAGTATGGCTTATTTCACTGAGTATAATCCCTTCCAGCTCCATCCATGTTCCTGCAAATGGCATGAGTTTATCTTTTTTGACTGCGGAATAGTATTCCATTGTGCATCTATACCACATCTTCTTGATCCAGTCATCTATTTTTGAGCATTAGGGTTGATTCCAAGTCTTACCTATTATAAATAGTGCTTCAATAAATGCAGGGGTGCAGGTATCTTTTGAATTAATGTTTTTGTGTCCTTTGGGTAGATTCCTAGATGTAGAATTGCTGAATCATATGGAAGTTCCATTTTTAGTAGTTTGAGGAAACATCACACAGCTTTCTATAGTGGTTGGACCAGTTTTAGGAGATTTTTTTCGTATATGAGACACAAGTTATTTCATGGATTTGTATATTACTGCAGATATTTGCTCCCAGGCAATAGCTTATCTTTTCATCCCCTTGGCAGGGTCTTTCACAGAGTAAAAAAAAAAAATTCAATTTCAATGAAATTCAATTTACTCAGTTTTTCTCTTACAAAATGTGTTTTTGGTGTCTTGTCTGCCTGTCTGAAAATTAATTGCCCTAAGCTTAGCTGTCTTAGCTTTATTATAATATCCTGTATCTTTTCAGATATTTATATAAGAAAGATATATTCACATATTTACTATCTTTATTATTAAAAAAATACCTCATGGCTATATTGTTACATCATTCAAAATCTCCTGTATGAAATCCTAGGTGAAGGATGTATTTTATTGTTTTTAATTTTTTTATTAACATTTTTTTATTTATATATATTTGACATCAATTGTAATCCCCATGTATTCCCCATCACCATCTCACCAGTGCACTATCACCTCAGTCCCCCAGGCTCCTGTCTGCCTTCAACCCTCCCCCTCTTCCCTCCCCACCAAGTGTCCCCAATTTGTCCTTGTCTTTTCATTTTTGGTTTTGTGTCTTTATTATTGTTGTTCTTATTCCTTTCCTTGATCCTTATTTGGTTCCCTTATGTTCCTCCTAGGGGAGGAACCATCTTGTATTTTTCTTTTGCCTTCTGACTTTCTTCACTGAGCATAATCCCTTCCAGTTCCATCCATGTTCCTATGAATGCATCTAGTTTTTCTTTTTTGATTGATGAGTAGTATTCCATCATGTATATGTACCATAGCTTCCCAAGAAGGATGTCTTTTAAAACAGTACTTCTCATCTAAGAAGGAAGGTGGGGGAGAAGAGATCGGGGGCAAAGGGGTGAGAAAGGTGAAGGTTGAACACTAAGGCTTATGGCAAAGAACTATGGATACCTCGATGGTGGAAGAACTATAGTGACTACACCTGAGGAAAGTTTTCAAACTGCGAAAAAAATTAACAAGAATGTAAAATAATGGTACTTCATTAAATATATATGTGTAAATATATAAACAAAATATCTTTTAAAATTCACATCTTTGGGAAATACAAGAATTTACAATAGCATATTTGTTTAAAGACCAGGGATTGTAATTTTATTACATCTCCATTTAGCTTACATTTTGGACAGTACTTGATATAATTAAATGTTGAAGAAAGAATATGTATTACTGTAATTAATATATTGCAAATATATGCCCATGATATATTTTTGAATCTGCTGGAATATAACGCCCTTTCTTACACTGGTTGAATTGGGATATATAGACATATGAAGCAACAGATACTATCCCTAACAGAGTCCCTATTAGACTCGTATGTGACATGAATGCAACCTTCCTATTATTGCCACCTCAGGAAACTGATTCTGCATTTTTATGTTTTGTGGGTTTCTTGTACAGAACATCCATCTTGAGCAATTCTGTGCATCTTAGAAAATGTTCTGTGAATGGGTCTTTTGAAATCACTGTGAACACTGGCAGAGATTTGTATTCTGTCATGAAGCCTGCTTTATTTTCTAAATATTCAAGTCATTTAGTAGCAACTCATTTCATTGGACGCATCATCCATGCACAGAAAAGCTTCCACTTTTTTACCTAGAAGATCATCACTGCGAGAAATGCCTTTCAGTTCTGTATAGATGTGTAATTTACTCATTCATTTCCGATACATAGCTGCAATTGAGGGACCCATGAGTCTTAGAAGTAACAGTCTTCCATAACTTTTTACTGTTCAAGAAATACAAGTCAGTTCACATCCTATCAAGGGTCTGAACACAGCCCACTGTTGGTAGAAGTTCTTGATCCACGACCACTACTCCCCTAGACACTGTAACAAATTTCTTTCCTTCTGTATATGATGTAAGAAGCAGGCTAAGCTATCTGTCCTTCATGGGCCTGAACTGCAGAGCACAAACAAAATCCATTATGGGTTGTGTAGCTTCAGAGATGTGAATTCCTTTTCAGTGTGTCCCAAAGCCAACTTTTTTACATCAGTCTTGGCATGAATGCAGGAATATTTCTTTTATTCCAAGCACTTTCACTTCCATACCGAATGGGATCCAACCAATGCTGATCTTCAGTGATATGGCAAATATATACAATCCCCATGGCAGCAGCCAAATTTCCCCAGAGTTCTATTTGGTTTGCATCTATAAATGGAAACAAATTTTATAGTTTTCACTTCTGATAATCCTACATCGAGAAAACTGAGGTCTCTTGGCAATAAAGGACACCAAGAGTCTCACTGATGACCAGAATAACTGAAGTTGCAACCTTGACAATGACAAAAGTGTATTGGGAGCAAGTCTATTATATACAGGGTATCAAAAGAAATATACTTTAGGACATACATATGGACATACAGTTCAACTGTATGGTTATAAGCCAAGAAGCTATCATTCCAAAAGGGACAAAGACCCATGACTAGTTTCCAGTGCAATTTCTGAAGAATGGTGAAAAAGTTCTATACCATGGTAGTTACAAAGTCTTAATATTTTTTGCACATCTTATTTGGAAGTTAAAGTTACTCCTTTGAACTGAGGGTTTTGACCAATTCAAACATCAAGGTAAAGCTTCACAGAGGTTTCTCATATATGCATTTGTTTTTAAGTTAAGATAATTTGAAAATAAAACAACTGGACATATGGATAAACTTGACTATCAATTACATAAATAGTAATTAGTACACTTATTTTCATACTTTATATATTAATATAATATATATTAATATATCAACTGATATTAATATTTTAAAATATGCTCTATAATGCTAAATAGCTGTCAATAAAATAAAACCCTTCATGGGTCTTCAGTTCCAAGGTAGTTCCATGTGTGGATTTCAGTCAGTCCAAGGTAACAGCACTATGAAGGTCAGAATCAACTTAGAAGGCAATTCCAGATGAATGACAATTACCCACACTTATATCTAAGAACTGACTCTATTAGAAAAAAGCCTACTACTTATAGAAATAAATTATGTTAAGGTAGTAATTCTCAAATAGAGATTGGTGGGGCAATCTAGATTAGCCTAGGGTTTTTCTTCCAAATAGTACACATAATTCAGAATGTTCTGATACAGTTTTCAGGTATTGCCTCTTTCAGCCGCAGATAACAGAAACTCAACTCAATCCAACTTCAGAAATAAAAACAGACATGAATAAAGAGATAGATATAGAGAAAGATGAGATGTGTGGAGATACAGATAATCTCATGAACCTGAGAAGGAATTTTTGTTACTCATAGAATCAAAGAATGGATAAAATACCCAGGACCTGAGATATTACAACTTCAGACTCTAAATAGCCACAGAAAAGAGAGATAATGTTCAAATTGTATAGATTCTGGAGTCAGAGTGCCTGGTGCAACAGCTCTTCATCCTGTTACTTATTAACTGTGTGACCTCGAGCAGTTACTTAACCTTTCTATGTCCAGTTTCTTCATCTTAAAAATGCAGATTGCAATTGTAGTTATCCAAAGAGCTGGCAAGAAAATTAAATGTATTTTTGACATGGAGTTATATTATTATTAGTAACATCTCTGCATCTTGCTTCTGGTTTCCTTTGCAGGTCGACCTCACTCTCTCCCAGAGAAGCCTGCTCTTCCTGGCAGATTGCTAAGTAGCTCCAGCTTAGATTTGCCAAAAGAGAACAAACAGATTTGCTAGCAGGATAAGATACTAAACTCCATCCAGTGACAAAAGTCAAGATAGACTCTATTGTAGGAAGAAGAGAGATGGGAAAGCTTCTGGACACACAAAGCAATAGCTACCACAGTCCCTGAAGGTTCACCAGGGATATAAACTCCTCTCATTGAACAGTAACTACTCTTGTTATAAACAACTGTATTTACCCAATGTTCTTGGATATTTACCTAATGTAATGTGTTACATTCTTATTTGATACCCGCAATATTGCTAGAAACATTATTCATGTTTAACCCTTGCAGAAGCAAAAGTTTAAAAAGCTTAAAAAATTTATGAGTTTTTGCTTAGTTGCCTGTCTCTCCTATTGAATGTAAGATCTACAAGAGCAGGGGTTTTTGTTTTGTGAACCTAAAACAAAGACTCACATGTAGCCCATGCTCAAAAATCCTTCGTGGTATGAATAAATAAAGGAAGTTGTCCAGGATCCTATAGTTGATAAATGGTAGAGAGGTCAATCAAACCTATGGTTCTTTTGCCCTTGGGTCTTGTTTTTAAGCACTATTCAAACAGAAGAATCATGTTATTATATTTCTTAGGAGAACTGAAATAGAAAAATGGTTGTCTGGGGGCCTCCCTGGTGGTGCAAGGGGTTAAAGCACAGCTCTATGAGGCTGTATGCAGCCACTGCACCACCAGTTCAATCCCTGTCCAGGGAGGTGACCCACATGGCGCAGCAGACATCTTCTTTTTCACCTGCTGCTCCCCTCAGCAGTGTATTTCAGTCGATCTGCCTGTTCTGTTCCCCACTCTGTCTCTGGTGAATCCTCTCACCCTCACACCTCTGGCCTGTCCCCCAGTTCTTGTGTGCATAGATATATCTTTAAAAAAAAAAAAAGAAAAAGAAAAATGGCTGTCTGTTTTCAAGAAAAAGTCACTGTGAAATTATAAATATCTTGCCAAGCAGGGTAACACACTGCTTACATTAACAGTCATTGCCATATCAGTATAGAACACAACTGTCTCTTAATGAAAATCACCGACATGACAGGTGGGACACAGGACAGAGAAACTGAAATGAGGATATGGGGGCAGGACACGGCAGGTTGGAAAGGGTTCTGATCAAAAACTGGCAAACTTTTCAATCTAGAGAGCAATCTGCTGAAAGCAGGTAAGGGAAAGAGTAGGAAGAGAGGGGAACGAAGAGGACTGAAGAGAGGAAAACGCAAGTAACAGGCTCTGAACAAGGAATCCTTTAGCGTTTCCTAAACTGGCCTGAGAACAGCCCCGCCCCGTGCCCTCGGAGCAGAGCTTGGAGCTGGGCAGTCTCTCAGCACGTAACCTGGGCCCCGTACTTCCCTCTATCCCTGGAATAGTGATGAAAGCACTTGATGATCTTGTTTGGCAGCACATTTTGAGGATGGTTTAGCTGGAAGGAGGCATCTGTTTTATGCCAAGTCACACATTCTCTTGGCTTAGAGGGAGCCATCAGGACTTTGTTGCCGTGAGGGAGGGGCACTCAGGGCAGTGTTAGTCTCCCAGTGAATTTTCTGCTGTGGATTAAGCATTGGAAAGGAAGTGCGGAACAGCAAGCAGTTTAAAAATTATAAAATGAGTACACTGACTGTCTAAGATAATCATCCCAATTTTTCTTTATACCACCCACACTGGAATACAAAACCTAGATTCAATCTAAGTTGTGGTTAAGTTCAGCTGATATTAAAACTTCAGTTAGAGAGAAGGAGAATAGGAGAAATGAAAATATACACATACATGTGTGTGTATATATATGTATATATATACACTGTCATTATATACAATTCTCATTATAGATAATAAGAGCACATTATACTACTATATATGTGTACATCTTACAAATATCTGTACACATTATCTCTATAAATTCCTTCTATATATATTTTCTACATAGGTATAAAGAACAAGACTACATAACATTTCCTGCTGAATGAAACTTTAATAATGCATTTATAGTTTATGTTTACTATTGTTATTTATTAAATAACATATACATTTTTTCATATTATATAAACATTATATCTAGAGATAGACACATTCTCATTATGAGTTGACATACCCATGCTTCCTTCTCTACACATGTGCTGCCTCTAGATAGTTCTCTGTTTCTAGAAAAAGGTGGAAAGACAGGAAAGGAGAATGAAGAAAGAAGAGAAAAAGTCAAGAAAAGCACTATGTCTGGTGAAAGGGAGAAGGTGGACAAGTTGGACATTCCATAGCTCAGTACATTTTAAAACTCAACTTTGATCTCAGTAAAGGATTTGAAGATAAAAGCCATATTTCAGTTTGCTCAAAGAATGTCTGTGAGGAAGCCACTTTGTACTTTTTAAAATAACTGTTCTGACTGCTTAAATATGTTTGAACTATCCAAAAGAGGAAAACACTCAGCATTTTTGAGAAGCCCAGGGACCATGGTTCTACATAAAAGAGAGCTATAAAGCCTAATGAAAATGTGACTCTTTGCCACCTGTTAAACTATAAAATTTTGTTTCCTTAGAACTCATTTGCCATGTAAATGAAACATTTATTGCTGGGGTTAAGGGCTGAAGATAAAGGGAATAAAATGTGGAGACAACCACAGGGTACTCCGGTGCATGGGGCATTGCATCATACAGCTATCCAGAGCCCCAAAGAGAGGAATTGAAGCAGGAAGGGGCCAGCTGTTTGAAATATGTATCCTAGAAAAGAGATAGAATCTCAGTGGAAGAATAATGGGAGCACAAGGGTCCTCCAAGCCCCTTTCGTATTTCTAGTGAGATCTCAAGAAATGGGAGAGGATTCCTGCAGTCACTCTCTCCTCCTCCTCATTAGCTTCTTTCTCCAGAGCCTAGCATAGTTGATGTCACACACCGCCACCCTAATATATACACAATGGAATACTACCCATGTGGTATATATACACAATGGAATACTACTCAGGCTTAAAGAAGATAAACTCATGCCATTTGTGGCAACATGGATAGAGCAGGAAGGGATTATGCTAAGTGAAATAAGCCAGAAAGAGAAAGACAAATACTGATGCTGTCACTTATATGTGGAATATGGAGAAACCAATGGATCAAAACCAGTCTTTAAAACCACGTCTTGAGAGGTGACCATGTAACTGAGGCATTGCAAAGAAGGGCAAGAACACAGTGAAGAGAGAAGAGCACAGTGAATTATGGTGGAGGACTACGGATGCTTTGGTGGTGGGTGCGCTATGGTGACTGACCCTGGTGGGGGAATATGTTATGCTTAGAAAATACTAAGAATGGTGTACAACAGTGGTACTTCAAATAGAATTTTCAAAAAAAGGAAAACAATCTAAAGAAGAATCTGCATGCTCTCTTGACACAATGGCTTGTTCCTACTACTCCTGATACACAACTGTTCATTTCTGACTTTTATATGAAAAATCCACCTACTCTGTCACCTCCTATTTTTTTCTAGAACTCCCTTTTAATATTTAACTTTTCTTCTATCCCAATCTCCTACAGTCCATTTTCAAAATCAGTCAGACTCATCTTTTGAAACAATTATCTAACAATGTCGTTCCCTTCCCCCAGATTCACTTTTTTAACTTTTGAGATTTTAATTGTAGCACTTTTTATTGAGGTAAGATTGGTTTTACAATATGTATAATTTAGGGGTATAAGGTCATACCTCTTCAGATGTAACCACACCCACCACCAAAGCATCAATAATCCTCTACCACAGTCCCTTGAGCTCTTTCCCTCCTGTTCTCCTCACCCAGCCCTTCTAGTAGCCTCAATTCTGAAGTTCAATTTCTAGGCTTTATTTTGGTTTAGTTTTGTCTCATCCTTTGTTTTGTTTCTTTATATTCCACATGTGAGCAAAATCATTCAGTATTTGTCTTTCTCCTTCTAACTTATTTCATATAGCACTATCCCTCCAGTTCCATTTATATTGTCACAAAGGGCAAGATTATACCTTTTTCATAATTGAATGCTATTCCATTACACATATATACCACATCTTTTTATCCCTCTTGAATGGTTTCCCATGCCCCTCAGAATAAAATCCAAAATATTACCATGGCCTTTTGGACCCCATGTGATCTGCATCCTTTCTACTCTTTTCTAAATTCTAAGTCATACCCAAGAGACCTGTTTGCTTGCCCTTGACCATTCTAAATAAATTCTTAGTTTAGTCTTGTACTTGTGATTCTCTCTACCTGGATTCCTCTTTTTCATGACTCATTTCCTAGATGTGTCAACCGCTACTACTTTTAGGTCACATCAAACAATTTAATTACTGTTCCATATAACATAGTCATGACCCATGTCCTCTTCACTCTTGTTTCCCATAGACTTGTAGCCTTTATTTACTCTTTATAGGAACTGTCACTGTTTATATTTTATTACTGAATTTCATAAAATCTAATGTGTCATCAAACATAGGCATAACTGGTTTATATACCACTAGCACATATAATTTTAAAGACCCAATTCTAGTAAAAGGGTGGTGTGATATATTTATGGGAGTCACAAAAGATACAAGAACTTGTTATATCCACCTTGTATTGGAAATTTTTCATTTGTATTGAGGGAATTGTCAATTTCTCAATATTGTTTGGCTTATGATAGACATTGTCTACTTTAGGACATGAACTTTCACTGTGTTTCTTTTTTTTTCCATTTTTTTATTTATGTATATTTGACATCAATTGTAATCCCCATGTATTCCCCATCACCATCTCACCAGTGCACTATCACCTCAGTCCCCCATGCTCCCGTCTGCCCTCAACCCTCCCCCTCTTCCCTCCCCACCAAGTGTCCCCAATTTGTCCTTGTCTTTTCATTTTTGGTTTTGTGTCTTTATTATTGTTGTTCTTATTCCTTTCCTTGATCCTTATTTGGTTCCCTTATATTCCTCCTAGGGGAGGAACCACCTGATATTTTTCACTGTGTTTCTTAAAGCCTGGTTGTTCTTGCAAGATGGAATTGCATTGATTCTTCTGACAATGATTATTTGCTTTTCTGCTACCAAATTTATGTCCCAACAATATGCCTTCAGGTCCACATACTAAATTTCTGTTTCAAAGCCAAGTTATAATGTAATATTTTTGAAGATGCTTTAAAAGGTAATTAAATCTAACATGTGCTACACCAGCAAACACATACTGATAACTCAATTGAACCAAAGCTAGTACAATATTTTTTACTAAGTTTGCATATATTATGTGAGAGAGCAGCATTGTGACTTACTTGACAGCAGTTATGTGATGTTGTCTATTGTAAAAATTCTTCCAAATATCAGCTATTTTAATACATAAAGACATCTTAAAATGAATATGTAGAAATTTACTGTTTATTTGTTGTTTCTTCTACCAGCATGTAGCACTATCAGTTGGTGGTAGTGGGTTCAATGGGTTTCTCACTCAAGAATGAAATGAGGACTCTAACCATGGCAGCTGATTTTGAAGCTGGGATTTACTGAAGCAAGAGGGTGTCTAAAAGCTCCAGGAAGACCTTAAAGGTGAATGTCTTCCTAAGGACACATCCTCTTCCTCAAATAGGCCACAAGGAATGAACTTATTCTACATATGGGAAAAAGGGAGGACATTTTGGAGCAGCACAGTGCAGCTGCAGGAGGAGAACATCTTCATATATCACACATTCAGAAAATAGAGGATAAATCTCACCAGAGGCAGAAATCTTAGTATTATAATGAAGACAAAGCAGGAGTAAATTCAAGGTTCTTCCACATAATGCATGTGCAACCAAATGGGTCTGATCAGACTGTTTGCAAGCCAGCTACTGTTTAGCTTTATAAGTCACTGGACTGCTGAAACAATCAACTAAAACAAAGACGTTACTAGGTACATTGAGTTAAGTAATAATTTGTTCTTAATCATCAAGCAATAATTTATTTGGACTTGTGTTCTTGTTTCCAAGACTACATGCAGGGAAAGAGGCAAGCATATCCAAGAGGCCCCCATCTCCTAAGGCAGGCAAGGGCTTATTTTACTACTCTAATCCATCTCCACATTGCGAGAATCTAAAGGAGAAGCTGGCACATTGTAGGTGCTCAATAAAAGCTTCTTGAATGAATGATAATTACTCGGTGAACAAGCACTGGGAACAAGAGAAATGTCAAAACACATGCCAGAAACTGAGGAATTACTATTAGAAGGCTGATTAATCTATATTGAGACAAAAGCCATTTTTTTTATTTATGCATACAAGAGCTGGGGTGCAGGCCAGAGGTGCAGGGAGCGAAAGGATTTACCAGAGTGGGAAGCAGAACAGGCGGATCTACTGAAATACACTGCTGAGGGGAGTAGCAGGTGAGACAGGAAAGGTCTGCTGCAACATGTGGGTCAGCTCCCTGGCCTGGATAGAATTCATGCCACAGTGGCTGGCAATAGCTTCACAGCACTGAGGTTTTAACCCCTGAACCACCAGCCACCAGGGAGGCATGAGACAAAAGCCAGTTTGACATACAAATTCCCACTGCATCTATGAAAGAAAAGGGGAGAGACCATAGAAGAAGTACTGAAAATTTCATGAATTGGAGGGAGCATATCAAGGGCACAGGACAACTGGGGGACAGCCAAGGGGCAGGTCTGGGATATATTGTCAGTTCCTTGGCACTGAAGGTGACCCTGAATGGGAAGCTCATAATGCTACTTATCGTCTTACTCTTAACCCTGGCTGACATGCCAGAAAAATACAGGATCACTGCACTGTCAGGCTCCAATGAGAGAGTCTATGCCTAGCAAAGATCATGGTCTCTGGCCGAGGTAATTACTACCTGCTGCAGCAAACACAAACACACAACACAAAGCAATTCTTTGCAAGAGAGGTGAAGTTTCCTGAAATGCTTCCTCTAGCTTCTGCAACCTTCATCCTCCACTTTCCCCCCAGGCACCTAGAGTTCCATAAACCTAAACTGTCATAAACATAAACTGTTCCTTTTTCTGTCCAGAACTATTTAACCAGAATTCACATCAGTATCTGAAACAGTACATTTTAAAGTCCAATATGGGATTAACATATGTTCCTTTCCAGCCCTCATTTTTTATCAGGTTGACAAGAAAGAAAAACATAAGATATATGAAAAGGATACCACAGTTCAAAATAAGAACTAATCTGGGCAATCAGAACACATGTCTTTCTATGAAACATTGTGAGTGCTAGACAGGACAATTTTAGAAGATGTCTAGACATGTTCCAAATCAGATTTAAGAGTTCACTGAAGCTTCTGGATGCAAAGAATATCTACGTAACATCCTCCCATGTGGCTCTTCTCAGCTTCTCACTAAAACTACAAGACTCAAAACAAGAAAAAACTTCTAGTATTATTGACAAATAAAGTGAATAGAGAACTTAATGCCAAGATATAGGAAAATTGTGTTTGTTATAAGACAGATGAGTGAGATAGAAAAAAACTCAATGCAGGCCTCATTTTATGACATAGCTTGGTGTTGCTCTATGGAGCTGAGTTGATCTTAAATTATCAAGCTCTTGGATGTCACACAAAATGTGGCCCCTGATTCAGTGATGGAAGAATCCAACCAGGTGGATAAGGTCAGATCTAGATTTTTTTTCAGAGCTGGAAATGTAATTTTGTTTAGAATCAGAAAACAAATCACCACAAATTACAGATTCAAATAACAGAGTACAATAAACATTTTTAAAATCCTAAATTTTACACAGCATCTTTAATAACTAATTGCCTAACTCAGTTATATAATCCTTTCCTTATTTCTTGTCTGTACACTTTTTCATTATGTTTTCAATGGAAATTTTTTTTTTTAGCTTCCCAGGAACTATGATGATACCATATAAATTGCTAGGATTATTATAAATTTAGAAAATTGGAAAATTCATGAGTTTCTTTTTTTTTTTTTTTTACATTTTAAGATTTAGAAGAACTTGTCATAGACGTTTGGTTCCTTAAATCTAGATTCTTGGTGACACAAAGATTTGAGCTGACCTCTGACCTTGACCCTTGTGCTTCATGCAGAGTAACTGGCATGGTGGGCAATAGGAGTTTTCCTATAGCCACTCCAACACCAGGAGAGCCAGTAGAAGCTTAACTACTAGAAGAAATGGCAAAATACATAAATGCAATTCATTAAAATCGAACTAAATGAATCCCCACACCAGTTAGATTTTTAAATCCTGTGGCCAGCCATTTTACTGTCACCCAACATGAAGTGAAGTATGATGAATGACACGCAGGAGCAGAGATAGTGAGTCTTAACCTACTGTTAAAATGTTGTACTTATACAAGTTTGAAAAACAAATCTGAGAATGTGAATATTCTTCCAGCATCTTCCCCAGAACTGTGAAAGGGTCTGTGCAAGTGCAGGCCTTGAATCTTAAGATTCATAAGTTAGATTCATCTCTGTAGAGAGAACTGTTCTGTAGCCTCAGTAAAATGTGCTATTGATGCAGGAAGAACATTGATCTCTTTGACTAGTAGTTCTTTCACTCCAAATCAAAATAGAGACATGACTTCTATGAAACAAGGCCAAAAACTGGAGATAACAGACACTGAGATATAAAAGTAAAAGCAAGGGATGAAAACATAGTAAGTATAAACTAAAGAGGAGCTGATATAAAAAAGTAAGTTAAAAAGGGTAAAACTAAGAAGACAGAATCAACATCTGTCACCTAAACTAATGTTCTCATATTTTTAGCTGAGGCCTGCCTACGTGGGTAATGTAGGAACGTTTAAATGGGTCTAATAATTACTTTCTATGGTGACTTCTAATCACTTTGCCCACAGGTATCAAGGAAGTAGCTTGTCAAAGAACCATACCTCATCATATATTTCCAAAGATTACCAAGAACTTAAATCTACAGGTACAACAGAAATGATTTTCTCAGTACTTCTAAATATTCCGATATCGTCTACTTGCCCTCTGGAATCTTAAGCATCAAGCCACACAGAGTTCTTCCTGGGCACCCCTGGGTGCTCTTTGCCTACCACTAGCTACTTTTCCATGTTACAGCAACAAGCCTTGCTTTGCTTCTCACCTTGTATGAACTTATTTTGTTGAATGCTTAAGACTCTTAGGTAATTAAAGCATATAGGAGGAAACAACCTAACATTGTCTATCAGACTCTTGTTTTTGTGACGGTCCTTCCACTTTGGGTAATTCAACTTCCTGGCTAAGAGCACAGATATGTGGATTGTGTTGTTTTTCTAGAAAAAGTAGGGGAGTAGAGACAATGGTGCTCTCACTTATCACAAACATAAATACTGAACAAGTTATTTAACCTGTAGTATGTGTTTTCCTGTTCTAGTGTGCTAAAGAAAAAAGGTTAACAGTAATACCCCATTCAAAATAACAGAACAGGATTTGTAGAAGATTGAACTGAATGGTTAACATATAAACCGTTACATAAACGTTAACAATAGTGCCTGGAACCTAAATATTAGCTATTATTATTTGTTATAATTTCTCTCCCTGCCTGTCTTAATATACTGAGAATTTTGTTGTTAAATATTGAAAAATAAAAGGCAGACCTCAATGTTTCTTAATGGAGAATTTGTTAAATGTGCAAAATGGTACATTCATATGGTAGGATATAACATAACACATGACCAAGATATAGTTACCTAGTAATGTGGTGTGTCAAATGTAAAACAGATCCCTGAGCAATCAATACATACATAGGATCCTATTTCCCATAAACAGATATATATGTATCATCTTGTGGGAGAAATAGCTTTCAAATAGGTACCAAAATATATCAGCGTTTTTCTCCAGGATTCTGATGTGATATTTTCAGTGATATTTTTATGAAAGTGTGTATATCTACTATGTGCATATATTTATGTATATGTGCATATGCAAAGATCAAATAATATGTGCCAAAAAAACATAAATAATGCATAAAAGGGAAGTAAAAATCAGGGAAAATTATTTGTATTCCATACAGTATACGTTACTTCCTCAATTTATAAAATAGTTCTTATGAACCAATATTAAAATGATTAATCTATAACAGCACAATACAAAAATATATAGACAGGCAAGTCATAAACCTAAAGCCAAAAAACAGTAGTTGGTTATATAGAAAAAATCTCAGTTTCATCTGTCAGCAAAGAAATACAAATTAAAGCAATTAGATTTTTTTTTTTCTGCTAACTTCTAACCTCTAACTTCTGCCTCCCTCTTCCTCTTTTCAGGACCTTTGTGATTACATTAGGCTCACCCATATAATCCATGATAATCTCCCTATTTTTAGACCAGATAATTACCATCCTTGACTCCATTTGCAACCCTAATCATCCTTGGCCATGTAACCTAACATGTTCGCTGATTCCAGACATTAGTATACAGACATCTTCAGAGGTCGTTATTCTGACTACCACAAATGGCAAAAATTAATAAACACTTCTATATAAACAGAACTTCCATGGAAATGTACTCTGAGTGTTCATGAAGTGAATTTAACAGGTCAAAAATGTTATTTTGTGCTGAAAAAAAAATCAAGAATGCTGTTTTTCTCCCCTGTACAGTAAAATAAAGATTTAACAAAATAAAAAGGCAACCTATGGAATGGGAGAAAATAGCTAAAAATTTTCTATTTAGTAAGGGATCAATGTCAAATATACATAAGATTTTATATTCAATAAAAAAATATGATAAAAAATAGGCACAGGATCTAAATAGACTAAATAAGATTTACAAATGACAAACATTTGTATGAAAAGGAATTGATCATCACTAATAATGAGGGAAATGCTAATCAAAACCATAAGGACGTGTTATCTCACACCTGTTAGAATGACAAGCATCAAAGAAACAAGATCTGGAGAAAAGGGAAGGCTTGTGCCCCATCAATAGGAATGTAAATTGGTTTGGAAAATATGGAAACAGTATGAATGCGCCTGAAAAACATCATAAATAGATCGACCATATGATCCAGCAGCTCCATATTTGGGTATGTATCTGAAGAAAATGAGACCACTAATTCAAAATGATTTACCCTACTGTTCACCGCAGCATTATTTACAATCGACAAGACATGGAAACAACCAAAATGGCTACCAATGGGTGAATGGATAAAGAAAATATTATATACTTGTGCTACATATAGAATGTGTGTATGTGTGATGGAATATTTTTAGCCATTAAAAAAATAAGAAAATCTTGCCTTTTATAATAACAGGTAAGGACTTTGGCGATATTAACTATATTAAGTGAAATAACCCAAAGGAAAAAAAATGTAAAATCTTTAAAGAAGAATTTACAAATATAGAGAATAGATAGAATGTGGTTGCCAGAGGCAGAGATGGGGAGGGGGTGGGTAAGCAGAATGAATGAAGGTAGCCAAAAGGTACTAATTTCCAGTTGTCAGATGAAGAAGTGATACATGATCCAGCAATACATAACATACAGCATGGTGACTATAGTTAAGAAAGATGAAGTGCAAATGGCCAACAGACACATGAAAAATGCTCAACATCTCTGGTAATCAGGGAAATGCAAATCAAAACCACTATGAGATACCACCTCACACCAGTGAGGATGGCACATATCCAAAAAAGTAGCAACAACAAATGTTGGTGAGGATGTGGAGAAAAAGGAACTCTACTACACTGCTGGTGGTGGGAATGCAAGCTGGTCCAACCATTATGGAAAGCAGTATGGCGGTTCCTCAAACTACTAAAAATGGACCTCCCTTATGATCCAGCAATCCCACTCCTAGGAATATACCCAAAGGACACAAAAACACTGATTCAAAAGAATACCTGCACCCCTATGTTTATAGCAGCACTATTTACAATAGGTAAGGCGTGGAAACAACCTGAATTCCCAAAAAACAGATGATTGGATCAAGAAGATGTGATACATATACACGATAGAATACTATTCAGCAAAAGTTGTTGGCTGATTTCTACAGTCATTCATAGAAACGTGGATGGAGCTGGAAGGGATTATGCTCAGTGATATGTCAGAAGGAAAAAGAAAATTATCACGGGGCCTCCCTGGTGGCGCGGCAGGTTGAGCGCTGCACTGTGAAAATTCCGCAGCACAGTGGCACATGTTCAATCCGCAGCCAGGGAGGGGACCCACATGGCGAGGCAGACCTCTCCTGCCTCGCCCACTGCTCCCCTCAGCAGTGTGTTTCTGTCAGTCTGCCTGTTCTGCTCCCCACTCTGTCTCTGGTGGATCCTCTCACCTCCCGCGACTCTGGTCTGTACCCCTGCTCTTGTATGCAAAATGAAAAAAATGTTGAAAAAAAAAAAGAAAAATATCTAATGGTTTCACCCCTAGGAGGAATATAAGATAACCAAATAAGTGACCAAGGAAAATAATAATAATGATGATAATAAAAAACCAAAACACAACAAAAACAAAAAGACAAGGACAAATCGGGGATACTTCGTGGGATGATGGGAGGAATGGGTTGAGGGCAGAAAGAGCACAAGGGACTGAAGTGATGATGCACTGGTGAAATGGTGGTGGGAAATCCATGGGGACCACAGTTGATGTCAAAAATTGAAAAAAAGAATACATTACAGGTACCCCATGCACAGTGATATTTTAGTCAACAGTGGATAGTATATAAAGTGGTGGCTCCTATATACAGCCTCAATGTGTAGTAGGCTATACCATCTAGGTTTGTGTAAATATGCTCTGATGTCTGTACAAGGGCAAAATCACTTAACATTGCATTCCTCAAAATTTATACTCATTATTTAGCAACACATTATTGTATTATATGTTTCAAAGTTGCTAAGATTATAAATCTTAAAACTGCTTATCACAAAAAAATATTTGCAACTGTGTTTGGTGATGGATGTTAAGTAAACTTGTGGTGATCATATCACATATATACTTATATCAATCTTTAAGTTATTCAACTAAAATATGATGTCACTTATATCTTGATTAAAAAAACAATAAATTTTCAAAAGAAAAAATAGCAACTTTATTTTGAAAACATTAAACTAGAGCATTGACTTTAGTCTATATAAATGACTGACTACATCTGTAAAATAGTACTGATTTTGTTTTTTTAAAAAAAGAAGAATCCAAAGGAAATTACCTTCAGGATACAGCTATTCTCCTATTAGGCCAGAACAGCTTTACTGTATCTTTTGTAAACATTTCTCAGAGCAGACTCTGGTTCAAGGAAATGACTCTCCAGGAAAAGATGGACAACACACTCAGAAGGAACCACTGTTCTTTCTTAAAAGTTTCTATTCCTTTAAACCTTGCTGTAGATCGTATCTCTGTTTATCTCTTGAAAAAGTTGTTAACTGATTTGTAGTTTTATTTCAGTAAACACTGATTTTTAATATAAAAGTTATAATTGACATTATATCATGCACTGATGTATCTATTACACACTTATTTAGTTAACCAAGAACATAAACATCAAACCTCTTAAGTATTCAGAAACATATGTCAAGACTTAAATTGCCAAGCATGTGAGAAATGTCCCAATCTTCAAGCTCAGACTTAGAATTTAAAGGTTACTAAAAATCAGTAAATATCACAAGGTTTTTACACAGTGAATATGATCACTTATTGTAAGAAGGTCTCTGAAGAAGGCAGAGGAGTGACTGATTTTTTAGTTTTCCATGTCTAAGTCTGCCCAAGTGGCCTTTGTTGTCCCAAGGTGAAGGGCAGAGTTGTTTTAGGAGCCATTAGTCTGAATGGCTATTTCTCAATTCCATTCACTGCTCGGTGGCAATAGGTCACGATCCCTTGGCAATAAAGCAGGTCCCTAGGCAGTGGACCTTGGAAGATGGCCTTGGAGAAGAAATCCCACCTCCCACATTCACACCTCACCTTCCTGACTTGGAAAACACCTTCAGTTAATGAGCAAATCTGGCATCTGTCAGCTTTTTGTAAGCAAGCATTTCACAAAGTTTACAGAAAAGTAAAGTAAACAGAGTTCTGAGTAACAAAAGAGTGGCGTTTATGCATTCTTTGATTCACTTTAAAGGATGGTATAAACTGACTTTTTAACCAAGCATTAGGCAAGATCTGGGTCCAAGCCATTCTATAATAAACAGTGACATGGCTATATTAAAATATTTACTTAGTGTGCTAAAGTGACTTATAGGAAGAGTGGCTACTACATAGAAGTCCTAAGTATTAAGGCGTCAGGTGCCACGGGTGGCATAAATATTCCATGTGCACTTGTTTATAGGAAAGCCCCATCTGGATTCGGCTAAAACAGCAGGCACCCTGGTGACCCTAGTTTTGCTATTGGAAAATATAACACAAGTGTTCACTCATCTAGAATAACTACAGTGCTAAGTGCCAAATGACAGATGGGAGGGGATTGGCTTTTCTCAATAAAATCCAGGCACTCCATTGTGAAGGGTTTCATCATAAAGGCTCCTCAGCATTTATAGACTCTCAGAGTAGATATGCAATTGTATGAGGCAGGGGGCTGGGTCAGGATGACCACAGCCTGTCCATTCTGGATGGCTTTGCCTAGATAGGTCTATGGTAGCTAGAAAAGATTTAGGAGACTTGGCCTGGGATAGTGCATGACACCACTGTCATCAATAACTGCACCCGTCCCTACTTTCCCCCTGCTCAGTAATGCTCCGTAGTGATCAGGTGGATAAGCTGGGCTCAAGTCTGGTCTGATCAAGAAATCATATTTTTAGGGGGGGAAAATCTAGATTTGCAGCATCTCCATCACTTACTTGAGTACAACCTTTAGGGTTAGGAGAAAAGGCAAATGCACGTTGGCAGGCATCGTACTGAATGTTTATCCTCACTGATATCCTCATGCTAATACCATGGTACAGATAGCACTTCCCCAATGTACAGATTCACATATAGTTGAGAATGAATTCAGAGAATGGAAATATCTTCCTAAACTGGACGTTGAAATGAACATATAACCTTTTCCCAAAATTGATCCCAATGGAATGGGAACAATAAAAAAAAAAAAAAAGGTTGAGCTGTCTTCCAGATATGATAATTTCAGGAGGAAGAAATGGGTTTACAGGAAAGTTTGCCTATCCAGCATTACAGAAGTCAAGAGGATAAAATCTCAAATGGAAATTAAACCTTTAACTGAGAGCTATAATCTCTATGTGATTCAATAAAACAGTTTCTCTCCTTCCCCTTTCACTTACTACAAGCCTCCCCCAAATTTATCTGAATAGATTCACCCAGCAAAGAGATAATGATCCAATAGTGGATACTCTGAGGATATAGCAATAAGCAAAGTCCCTGCCTCTACAGAGCTGTACTAGTAGGGGAAAAAATAAATGTATAATTACATAAATATTTAACATAATTGCAGTGATAAAATAAAATAAAATTTAAAAATTTATTTTAAAAAAACAGGACTATGGAACAACTAGAAATGCCAATTTAAGTATGGTGATAAGCTTATAACTTAAAAGAATTGGGAATGGGATGGTAGGGGTGGGGGAGAAATGAATCTAATTTACTATCAGTAGCATCACAGCCCAAAGATTAAACTGTTCAATTGTACCATGCCACGAAAGAAACAACAACTCTGGTCCAAGTTTTAACATTAACTTATTATGGTCTGAGGAGCTTATATCCTCTCATAGATGGGGAAATAGACCCAGGCAGGTAATGTGATATCCTTAGGGCCGCAAAACTGGTATGTGACTCTAAGGTTCCTGTCCACTCCTTACTTCTAGAATTGTGCTGTCCAAATTGTGCTGTCTAGTCACATGTATATTTACACTGAAGTTAAGTGAAATAAACTCAGATTCCATTCTCACTTGCCCTGGTTATGTTTTAACTGCTCAGCAGCTGTAAGAGACTACCATGTTGTACAGTGCAGACAACAGAATATTTCCCTTACTACATAAACTCCAGGAGAGGCCTATTCTAGAATTCTTTGAATTATGTTAGCTCTTGAGAAGGGGGAAAAAAACTGTTTAAACATTTTTTTTTAACCGAATGATTTGATATCTTAGGGACAAATCATTTTGGGTGGTTAAGCCCAAGATTTTAATGCCCATCAAGTTGTCTTTTATATGTGAAAACAACAAAATCTTAAGAATCTTTCTTATCCATAAAACCTTCTTGTAAAAAAAAATGAAGACATAGTTGAACTTATTAGTGACAGAAAATTAAAGAACTTAAGAGTGGTAAAATCAGAGTATAAAAGATGGCATAGGCACCAAAATAATTATATATAAAGGTCCAGCTACATGAACATGATCACAAATTAAATACAAGCAGGTCTAGAAAACTCCAAACATGAAATGTAAAGAAGGTTTAATGTATATCTGGATTTTAAAAGAAGTTAATAAAAGCACACAGTAATGCTTGGAGTTGAATTTGAAAGTGAGGCGGTCCCACTACAGTCACAGTGTGAGTATAAACAGGCACAATGCCACACTACGTATTAAGGACACTGAAATCGTTAAACTCCTCTCACCTGCATAATCCACTTACAGGAAACAATGCTCAGAACATAATAATATAATAATAATTATATATATAAAAAAGCAGCCAGTACCAATATTATCCGCAAAATCAGAGGCTTGTAGCTGATTTGCCCTGTGCCCCACAAATCACTGAGTGAGTCAGGTCATGAAAGCAAGGCCTGTCTAATGCAAAGTCAGTGCTCCCCAGGAGCAGGACACTCCCCAGGACCAGCTCCCCAAGAGCTGCACACTGTCTGTGCAGTGTGCTCTCAGTCATGTTAAAAAAAAATCATAGGCACATTTAGAAAAATCCTGGCTAGTAATACACACAAACCCTACCAGTGATTATCTCTGAACGATGGAGTTATGGATCACTTTCATTTTCCTCTTCAAATTAGTCTATTTTTAAATAATTCTGGCAGTGAACCTTATTCAATAATCAAGAAAAAATTTAATAAAGAGAGGCATTTCCATACACAGATTTGTACACAAGGGGAAAAAAATAATAAGTCAAAAGGCAAAGCTAAAAATGGAACTCCAAAGTGTTGCCTGGAAATTAGTGGGAGTTCAAAGGAGTTAAATAAAAGATGGAAAATTGGAGATGTGCCATTGCTAAATCTTTAAGCTCTTCCAAAAGGTTTCTGTTTGCAGTTGTTGGTTTCTATCTCTCAGCCCTCAACTTAACTGATGAGCATTTACACAATTACTAAGAAGTTAGAAGCCACTTTGAGGTTCCAAACTTACGAATCTGCTTAACTGTTGTTTTTTTGTTTTAATGGATTTGTTTATTGGCTTAACAAGTCAATTTACTATCAGCAGGCACTTCTCTCCCCTCTCCACTCTTTTCAATTTTATTATTATTATTTTTTAAATCAGGCAACACTTTGTTGAACAAACCTGACCCTGAAGAATGCTTGCTGGCACACTGTCCAAGAAGTCTAGCAGAAGTTTGTATGATTATCTTTATGAGTGAGTACAGTTTAGTCTAGCCCCTTTTTTGTTGAATAACACCGTCACACATAGTCCCCCAACAAATAGGAGAGTCGGTCTTACCTTTGATTGTACGTTCATCAACCGTCACGATCCATGGAGGTCACACAAGATAACGGCACACACTGCAGCAAAACTACCATAAAGCTGTGCACATATTTGTCATTCTCATTATCTCACTTCGGTTTGCCAGGAGTTTCTTTGCAGCATCTGGAGGCTCGTTCCAATGCTATCATCCATGTACAAGACTCAGTTCCAGAAAAGCAAACTGTAACCCCTAGAATCAGAAACAATGTCCTGGAAAACAGAATAGTAATTATTTAAACATTGAGGGATTAACTTCTCTGGACCTCTCTATGATTTAAATTTCTATTTCAGTTTCCTAACTTTGTAGATCCAACATATCTCATGTGGGAGGAAGAATGGGGTAAGGCTAAAAATTCAGGAATTAGAGTCACCCAGACTGGGTTTAAATCCTGCTTGATTATTTACTAGATAAAATCTTTAACAGTATTTAACTGAGTCTTGTTTTTCCTAGTTATTAGAATATTGGTATTAAGATTCAAAAGTGTATAAATATACATATATATACATACTCTTGAGTGTGTGTGTATATATGTGTGTGTGCATATATATCACTTGTTATATAAGACTCATATAAAATATATACAGTATGGTTTCTAGAATTTTTTCTGTCACAGTAAAGAGGTAAAAGAAGTTCAATAATTTCAGAGTTCTTTTGCCATACTAAAGAGTTGACCCTATTTACATCTCATCATAGTTGTGTTGGTGGGACCACTTCATTGCCAAGTCAAATTTGAGTATTAACATGCAACTCTATTAAATTTCCTCGCTTATTTTTTTATTCTCTTTCTTATTTATGTAACACTCATTATAGCATTATGTATGTTTCAGGTATGTATCACTAAAAATTGCTTTGTGGGACCTCCCTCCTGTCACAAGGGGTGTTAAGTCTCAATACTAAGAAGCTACTGGTAGCTACTGCAGCACAAATTCAATCCCCAGCCAGGGAGGTGACCCACATGACACAGCAGACCTCTCCTGCATTGCCCACTGCTCCCCGTAGCAGTGTTTTTCAGTATATCTGCCTATTATGCTCCCCACTCTGTCTCTGGTGAATCCTTTAACCTTTCTGTACCTCTGGCCTACATCCTAGCTCTTGTATGCATAAATTCATAAATCTTTTTTAAAAATTGTCATGTGTATATATTATGTTAGGTTCATACAATTGACCCCTTTTATTCATACCTAGTCCCTTTTCTTTTCTGGTAACCTCTAATTGTTGTTTTTTTTATTTTTTTCACATTTAAAAAGACAACACACAAGTATGATATGGTATGCCTGGCATATAGTATGCCCTTAATAAATTTGCTCTCTTTTCTCATCCTCTGAAATACCCCTGTCCTAAAATAAGCTCTTTGAAATTTAAAGAAGAGTAAGGGTAGTTTCAAACCAGTCAAAGACCTTTGGTTTTACTAAATCAGGCTTGAGAGAACTTCTTTGAGATGAAAATCATTTTATTTATAAAGATGGAAGAAAGCAGAGGTTCCAGTAACTTTTCCTTTCAGCTCTAGTTTATTTCCAAACTGTGTCATGCCCTAACAAATTAGACTGTAGTCTGTCAAGGAAACCACCACTTCTGTCTGTACACTGAGGTAACCCATTAGTATCACCATCCAGAGACAGTGCCCCATGTGACTCTTGTCCCATTCTCCCCTTCCGTTACTTATCCTGTGTCAAGAGTGGCGATTGTTACTCTGTCTAATCAGAATAGGCCCAGAATAGGCCTTATCTTACCTGATCAGTCTTACTTCCTCAATTCATAGTATGCAATGTGTCTTGATACTGACCTATCATCCTGACCTTTTGTAACAGACTGGATAGGTTGGGTTACATTAAGGTAGCAAATACCACTAACTTTCAGATGACTAGAACAGCAAAAGCTTATTTCTTCCTCAAATTATGCATCCATTGTAGATGAATTAGAGACTCTGTTCTAAGATCTTTCTCACTCTGGGACCCTGTCTGATACAATATCCACTCCATGGGTCATTATTAGTGTCTATGACAGAAAGAAAAGAAAAATTTACTTTGGCCCTTAAGACTTTTATCTGAAAGACATTTTAGTGATTAAAATAAGGTATACAATCTTTGAGAAGGTATAAGTATGCACTACCACGATCTGTCTTCATATTAATCTCATTTTTATATGTAATATTAGATTAGCCCCATTTAAAAAATGAATACAGGTCAATAAAATAATTGGCTAGACTTCATTATAATTGAAAATACATGCTCTATAAAAGACAATTAACATGGACTAGGAGAAAATAATTGCAAAAGACATACTTGAAAAAGGATGTTGTTCAAAATATACAAAGAATTATAACTATTCAACAAGAAGACAAGAAATCTGACTAAAATATAGATAAAAGATGTTAATAGATCCCTCACCAAAGAAGATAGTAAATGAAAAATAAGGATATGAAAAGATACTTAATGTCATATGTTTTAGGGAATTGCAAATTAAAATGAGTTATCACAGTGTATCTATTGAAACAGTCAAAACCTAAAACACCAACACTATCAAATGCTGGTGAAGACGTGGAGCAACAGGAACTCTCACTCATTGCTGGTGGAAATGTAAAATGGTACAATTACTTTGGAAGACAGCTTGGCAGTTTCTTATAAAACCAGATAAACCTTTATCACATGATCCAGCAATTGCACTCCTTGGCGTTTACCCAAATGATTTGAAAGCTTTTGGTGACACAAATTCTATATATAGTCATTTATAGCAACTTTATTTATAATTTCTGAAACATGGAAGCAAGTAAGATATCCTTCAGTAGGTTAATGGATACATAAATTGTGGTATATCCAGAGAATGAACGATTGTTCAACTTTCAATGTTAAAAAGAAACGAAAATTCCAGGTTTGGCAAGACATGGAAAACTTAAACATGTATTATGAAGTAAAAAATAGCCATTGTAAAAAGGCTCAGATTAAAGTCAGTAAAAACTGCCAGGTGTTAAAGAGGAGAGAATGCTAATGGTAGTGAACCTATTCTGTATAATATAAAGTTTGATACATATCACTGACAAGAGTAAACCCTACTATGAACTTTGAATGATAATTATATATTAGTATAGGTTTTTCAACTGCAACATATGCAGCACTATGGTAGGGGAGGGAGATGTTAATAATGAAAGAGGCTGTGCCTGTGTGAGTGGAGGGACAATAAGGAAAATCTCTGTATCTGGTTCACTCATTTTTATTGTAAACCTAAAAATGCTCTAAAAAATCAACCCTGCTTTAAAAAATGAACAACTGTCTTAAAAGGTTAAGTGTTTCAATAAAGTTCATGCTTTGCACAGAATAAATAATCAATTTTGTTGAATGAGTTAAGGCACATGTAAACTGATAATGAAAACAGTAGGATAATGAAAGAGAGGTTGTGACTGTAGGTGCCCTGATTCTTGATTCAGGATTTTTTCTGTTTACATCAAACTACTCCTAAGTTCTTCCCCAATCTGTACTCCCACCCAGGCTACTAGCATTTATCTTCCACTCCTAAGAAGGTCCCTGGATTTTACTTCTCTTGTTTGCAAAGTAACTGATTCCTAAGTTCTAAAATGGTAAAAAGTAGGCAACCATCATTGTGACAAAACACAAGCATATGCATATAAATCCAATACCAACTTTTTTTTTAAAGATTTATTTTTATTTATACATACAAGAACTGGGGTACAGGTCAGAGGTGTGGGGGGTGAGAGGATTCACCAGAAACAGAGCCAGGAACAGAACAGGCAGATGAACAGAAATACACTGCCAAGGGTAGCAGCAGGCAAAGCAGAAGAGGTTTGCTGTGCCATGTGGGTCACCTCCCCGACTGGAGGCAGGGATCGAACTTATGCTGTAGTGGCTGCAGTTTGCTTCCTAGTGTTTTGCTTAACCCACTGCACCACCAGGGAGGCCCCCAAATACCAACTATCAGAACAATGAAGGTATCGGGTAGTTACAGGAAATAATAATCTACATAATTTGGACTAAAAACCTGTTTCCAAGGAATAGCAATAGCAATGTTTGAGTCGATAGTGTTTCTATTTTGAATTTTACTCCACTTTGCTGTGACACCAAGTTTTAAGAGTTGTTACTGTCATAAAGAGATAACTGTGGCCCTTGGGGTTCAACTGGAATTCAGAAGACTAGATATATAAAAAGCAAGAGAGGCTGAGACAGAGACAAAAAGCATTTGACTGAAAATGCCTCTAGTACCAGGCAGAAGAGAATGACAAATTCCTCATCTATGAGAATCAAAAACTGCACCAGAGCCAAATACATCTGTTGAACGTTGAAAGTGACAAAATGCAGCTCAGAGAGAGAATGCACTGAATCATTTAAAAAAATTCCTAAGAAACTTAACAAGTACATCTAGACACTGCTCAAGTATGCACTCTGATGGTTCATGGAAACATCTCGGGGAAGTGATTCAAATGGCTTGGAAAAGGCAGCCTCTTTCCTTGGACATTCACCAATTGAGGAGACAGTAGGAAGTAAAGGTAACAATAATTGGGAATTTTTTTGGATCAGATAAAAACCTATAGATTCCATTGGAGGATTATGGGTGTTTTGGTGGCTGGTGTGGTGATGTAACACATCTGAAACGGTATGACTCTGTATTTCCAAATCATATATCTTGTTGAACACCATTTCTACATCAGTAATAATATTGCAATTTAAATATATATAAATATATATATATATATTAAGGCAACTGATTGATGTGTGTTGATTTATACCCAGCCACTCTGC
Source organism: Galemys pyrenaicus (assembly GCA_019455555.1). Lineage (NCBI taxonomy): Eukaryota > Metazoa > Chordata > Mammalia > Eulipotyphla > Talpidae > Galemys > Galemys pyrenaicus. The sequence continues at coordinate 5,174,053 of JAGFMF010011456.1, forward strand.
TAAACTGATTGTTTTGATTAGTCTTTCCATGTAATGTTGAGGAATGTCTTTGTATATTATCCTATCATCTGAAAATAATGATAGCTTTACATCTTCTTTCCAAATTTGTAATCCTTTCCTATCTTTCTCTTGTTTAATTGCTTTAGCTAGAACTCCCAAACTAGAACTATGTTGTAGTGGTGAGAGTGAATATCCTTATTCTGTACCAGGTATTAGTGGAAAACTTCCAGTTTTACACCATAGGGAATGATATTAACTGTGGGTTTGTTGTCAAGGCTTTTATTATACTAAGGTACGTTCCATTTATTCCCAGTTTTCCCCGAGGGTTTTGTCATAAGTGGATATTGTATCATATTAAGTGATCTTTCAGTATCTATTTGATATGGACATATGGTTTTTAATCTTTTTGTTGATGTGGTGAATTACACTGATCAATGTTTGGATGTCGAGCCATTCTTGTGTCCCTGGTATGAATCCCACTTGGTCATGGTGTATGATCCTTTTAATGTGTTGTTGGATTCATTTTAAAGGGGTATTTTATTAAGGATTTTTGTGTCTGTGTTTATTTGGGAGATTGGTCTTTAATTTTCTTTTTGTGTGTGTGTCATCTTTGGTTTTGGTATTAGAATAATGTTGGCTTCACAAAAGGTGTTTGGATGTATTCCTTCTTTTACAATTTTTCGGAACAGTATGAGTAAGATAGGCACTAGTACATCTTGGAATGTTTGGTAGAATTCACATATGAAGCCATTTGTTCTTGGATTCTTGTTTTTAGGGACAGTTTGATTATTGTTTCAATTACCTTGTTTGTTATTGGTTTGCTCAGGGTTTCTATTTCTTCCCTACTCAGTCTTAGACAATTATATTACTCTAAGAATTTTGCATCTAGGTTATTAAACTTGTAAGTGTACAGATATTCATAGTAATTTCAAGTTATCCTCTGAATTTCTGCAGCATCTGCTGTGATTTCTCCTCTTTTATTTTTATTTGAGATACCTTCCTAATTATCTTGGTGAGCCTTGCTAGAAGTTTGTCTAATTTACTTACTTGTTCAAAGAACCAACTTTTGGTTTTTTGATCTTTTGGACTGTTTTAATTTTTATTTCATTGACTTCTGCTTTGATTTTATGAGAAGAGGAATAGATTATAAAGTGATCCCATTTACAATTATACCAAAAAGAAATAGAGGTAAATCTAACAAAGAAGGTAAAAGATGTATAAAAAGAAAAGTGTAATACATTAAGAGAAATAGAAGGCATAAAAAAAATGGAAAAATATTCCTTGTTCATGGATTGTAAGAATCAGCATTGTTAAAATTGCCATCCCAACATAACAATATACAGATTCAATTCAATCCCAACAAAAATATCATTGGCAATTTTCAAACACTACTGAAATTCATATGGAATCACAAAAGTCCCCAAATAGCAAAATTAATCCTGACAAGAAAGAAAGATAATAGAGGTATCATACTTCTATACCTCAATTTATATTTTAAAGCCATAATAAATAAAATAGTCTGGTACTGGAACAAAATCAGACACACAGATCAATGGAATAGAATTGAGAGCCCAGAAGTAAACCCACACATATATGGACAGTTAATCTATGACAAAAGAGCCAAGATCATATACAGAACAAGAATACCCTCTTCAGTAGTACTGGGAAAACTGGACAGCTGCATGCAAAAGAATGAAGCAGATCACTATCTTACACCACACACAAAAATCAAATCAAATGGATAAAAGACTTAGATGTAAAACCTGAAACCATAAAGTATATACAAGAAAACAGGTAAAACATTTCATGACATAAGCTTTAGTGACACCATTAGTGATACATCCCCAACAGCAAGGACAACAAAAGGAACATAAACAACTAGGGCTACATCAAACTAAAAAGCTTCTACACATCAAAAGAAACCATAACTAAAATGAAAGTACACATTATTGAATAGGACAATATATTTGCATACTATATATCTGACAAAGGACTGATAACAAAGATAAGCAAAGAAATCATAAAACTCAACAAAAACAAAACAAGAGAACCAATCAAAAAAAGGGCAGAAGAACTAAACAGACACTTCTCAAACTAAGGCATTCAGACTGTAAACAGGTACATGAAAAAAACTGTTCACCATCACATTATCAGAGAAATGCAAATTAAGGGTACAATGAGATACCATCTCATACCTGTGAGAATGGCCCACAATGAAAAGACAAGAAACCAAAAGTATTGGGGAAAATGAGGAGAAAAAGGAACCCTCCTTTGCTGGTTGGGGGAAAACATACTGGTCCAGCCCTTATGGAGAGCACTATGGAGGTACCTCAAACAATAAAAATGGATCCGCCATTGGACCCAGTAATTTCACTCCTAGGCATCTACCCCAAAATTTGAAAAACACTAATTCAAAAGGAAATCTGCATTCCCATGTTCATTGCAGCACTACTGACTACAGCTAAATTATGAAAACAATCTAAGCGACGCAGAACAGAGGAGAGAATCAAGAAGATGTGGTATATATACATCGTGGAGTACTACTCAACAATTAAAAAAGATAACTTGTGTAAAACACTAATTCAAAAGGAAACGCATTCCAATATACATTGCAGCTCCATTTACTGTACCTAAATTATGTAAACAACATAAGTGCCCCAGAATAGCTGAGAAGATCGAGAAGATGCAGTATATACACACAGTGGAGTACTACTCCATTGTCCAAAATGATAAATTGTGCCATTTTTGGTAACATGGGTGGAGCTGGAAGGGATAATGCTAAGTGAAATAATTCAGAGGGAGAAAGATAAATACTGGATGGAGTTTGTGATGTGGAATATATAGTAAGTAAACTAAGTCAAAGACAAGCTTAAAAACTAAAGGAGTGGAAGAGGTGTGAGAACAAAGAGGGAAAAAAACAATGGATTATGGTGGTGGACTACTGGTGATTTAGTAATCAGTGCATTATGGTAGTAATAATTAAAAATAAATACATTAATTTACTTTTTAGAAACTACTTTCATAATCATAAAAAAAAAGCCACACTCATATAAAGGCTTCAAGATATCTATATAATGGTGTATGAGGGGAATAGATGAAAGAAACACAGATTATTTTCTCTAAAATGTGTAACTTATTTTGAATGGCTAATGTAGTTATGTATCAAAATGTAAAAAGTACACTGTGGTACAGAAAAATCTCCCCTTTAACTCCTGTACTTTAACTCCTGTAAAATAGTTACCCAACTCTCTATTTTAGAATGTATAAGTTCTAGTGTATTTCCACACATTTTTATGCAAATGAGAGCAAATAACTGTTTTAAATGTTTTGTCTATATTTATCTGTCCTTCAGATTGTGAAAATTTAAATATTACAATTCAAATATTAATAAGTCATTCTAATTACTCTCTACCTTAAAATGGAGCTGGGGATAAATCTCAGAATTGAACTCATTATAAAAATCAATGATCTAATGATCTTGGCAAAAAAATAAAGAATTTCAGTAACAAGACCAGAGTATTCTACTCTACATCCTTGGTAAGATATCTTTTAGGAATAAAAAGAAACTGTAAAGAAATCTCTACATCCTTGTCAAGATATCTTTTAAGAATAAAAAGAAACTGTAAATAAATCTAAGGTAAGACTTAGGAACAACCCAACAACCCAAATGCCCAAAAATAGATGACTGAGTCAAGAATATACAGTATATCACTTTATGACACCAAAATCACATTAAAACGAACCGAACAAGGACAACACACAAAAAAAGAAAACTATAGACCAATCTCTCTAAAAAACAAGACACAAAAATCCTCAATAAAATCTTAGCCAAAGGAATTCAACAATGCATCAACAGAATAATCCACTATGACCAAGTAGGATGTATTCCAGGAACACAAGGATGGGTCAACACCCAAAAATCAATAAATATAGTCCATCACATCAACAAAAGGAAGAATAAAAACAACATGATCATATCAATAGATGCTGAGAAAGCTTTCCACAAAGTTCAGCATCCATTTATGATGAAGGCCCTCAGAATTCTTGGGATGGAAGGACCATATCTTAACATAATAAAGGCCATTTATGACAAGCCCATAGCCAATATCATTCTCAATGGTGAAAAGCTAAACGCCTTCCCCTTAAGATCTGGAACAAGACAAGGATGCCCTCTCTCCACACTGCTCTTCAATATAATACTGGAAGTCCTAGCCAGAGCAAAGAGACAAGAAAAAGGCATACAAGGAGTCCAAATAGGGAAAGAAGAAGTAAAACTATCACTGTTTGCAGGCGATATGGTAATATACATAGAGAACCCCAAAAGCTCTAGAGAAAATTTAATCAAACTAATCGGCCGGTTTAGCAAAGTAGCAGGATACAAAATCAACACACCAAAATCAGTAGCCTCCCTGTATACAAACAACCAATTTGAAGAAGAATAAATCAAGAAAACCATCTCTTTTGTAATTGACACACACAAAAATCAAATACTGGGAATAAGTCTAACAAAAGAGGTGAAGGACCTTTACAAAGAAAATTATACAACACTGCTAAGAAGAAATAGAGGAAGACACAAAGAAATGGAAAGACATCCCTTGCTCATGGATTGGAAGAATTAACATCATCAAAATGGCCATCCTACCAAAAGCAATCTACAGATTCAATGCTATTCCAATAAAAATTGCAATGTCATTACTCAAAGAAATAGAAAAAATATTGAAGAAATTCATATGGAGACACAAAAAACCTCGAATAGCCAAAGCTCTCCTGACTAAAAAAAGGGGAGTAGAGGGATCACACTTCCAGACTTCAAACTATACTACAAAGCCATAATAACAAACACTGCATGGTATTTGAACAAAAACAGACACATAGACCAAAGGAATATAACAGAAAGACAGAAATAAACCCACAGGCTTATAAACAACTAATCTTTGACAAAGGAGCAAAGAAAATGCATTTCGTTCCCTAAATGGTGCTGGGCAAACTGAACTGCTACATACAAAAGAATGAAACTAGAATACTGCCTTTCACCATGCACAAAAAACAACTCAAAAATGGGTTAAGGAATTAGACATAAGACCTGAAAGCATAAAATATATAGAAGAAAAAGTAGGCAAAGCTCTACATGACATACACCTCAGTTAACATCTTTAAAGACACAGCACCCAAGCAAAGATAGTGAAGGAAAAGACAAACAGCTGGGACTACATCAAACTTAAAAGCTTCTGTACAGCAAAAGACACACTACCCAAAACAAAGCGACAACCCACCAACTGGGAGAAAATCTTTGCACACAACACTACTGACTACCACAAAGAGCTAACCAGACTAAACAGAAACAAAGTGAACAATCCAGTCCAAAAATGGGCAGAAGAGCTAAAAAGGCAGTTCTCCAAAGAGGAAATGCAAATGGCCAACAGGCATATGCAAAATGCTCAACTTCTCTTGTCATCACAGAAATGCAAATCAAAACCACTATGAGATACCACCTCACACCAGTGAGGATGGCACTCATCAAAAAAATGAGCAACAATAAATGTTGGCCAGGATGTGGGAGAAAGGAACTCTACTACACTGCTGGTGGTGGGAATGCAAGCTGGTCCCATCATTGTGGAAAGCAGTGTGGCAGTTCTTCAGTCTACTAAAAATGGAACTCCCTTATGATTCAGCAATCCTACTCCTAGGAATTATATCCAAAGGACACAAAGACACTGATTCAAAAGAATACCTGCACCCCTATGTTTATAGCAGCACTATTTACAATAGGTAACACCTGGAAACAACCTAAATGCCCAAAAACAGATGAGTGGATCAAGAAGCTGTGGTACATATACACGATGGAACACTATTCAGCAATCAGAAAAGATAAGCTAGAGTCATTCATAGAAGCATGGATGGAGCTGGAAGGGATTATGCTCAGCAAAATAAGTCAGAAGGCAAAAGAAAAATATCAGATGGTTTCCCCTGTAGGAGGAGTATAAGGAAACCAAATGAGTGACCAAGGAAAATAATAATAACAATAATAACACAACAAAAACAAAACTACAAGGACAAATAGGGGACACTCGGTGGAGGGGAGAAGGGAGTGGGTTTAGGGGAGAAAAGAGCACAAGTTACTGCGGGGATGGTGCACTGGTGAAATGGTGGTGGGAAATCCATGGGGACTACAATTGATGTCAAATATATATAAATAAGAAGGGAAAAAAAGAATATGTGGTATACACACACAATGGAATACTACTTAGCAATCAAAAAAGATAAACCAATGCCATTTGCGGCATCATGGATAGAGCTAAAAGGGATTAATATTGGATGCTTTCTCTCATAGGAGGAATATAAGGGAAACAAATAAGGGATTGGGGGAAAATAATAACAATAACAAAAAAATCAAATGTAAACAGATAATAATAAATCAGAGACATTTTACAGGGGAGGTGTAAGGAGAGGAACCAAAATAAGAGTGGAAAGAGCACAAGGGACTAAGGTGATAGTGCATGGGTGAACTGGTGATGGAAATTCCACAGGGACTATACTTGATGTCAAATATATATATATATAATAGAAAAAAATCTGAATGTTCCTTATTTGTTTTTATGGATGTGGTTTTTCTGAAACCATCTGAATGCATAGTAAAACAGAGAAATAAACAACCAAATTGATGTAGTTAGGAATCAGGAATTCTCATGTGAAAGAGGTAGATTAAAAAAAAGAGAGTAAAGAACCTCATGCTGTTAGGTTAAATAATGTTACAGACGCAACGTGTCCACTCCAAATTCACAAATTGAAACTAATATCTCTAATGTGATTTCAGAAGTAGGGTCATTGAGAAATGATTAGGTTGAAATGAGTTCATGAAGCGGGCCCGCATGACAGGCACAGAAGTCTTATAAGAAAAGAACAGAGCTCACTCTTTAACATGTGAATACAGAAAGAAGGTGACCTTCTCCAAGTCAGGAGAAGAATCCTGAGAGATAAACTCAAACAGTCAATACCTTGATCTTGCACTTTTTAGGATCCAGTAAAGTGAGAAATAAACATCTGTTGGTTAAGCCACAAGATCTAAGGTATTCTGTTTTAGCTAAGGCAAATGGGGAATACAGATATAAACTAGATCTAGTTCCTGAAAAGATATAAAACTGTGGCCACTCCATAAGAAACGAATTCACCTTGTTAGTGCAGAGATCTTAGTTTTCAAACTTGATTCCCCACTAAAAGATCTTAGAGGATCTTGGGAAAATGATTCTTTCTAGGTCAAAAGTAAAGAAAGTAGCAAATTCCAGGAGGGACATTTTACTTTTGTGTCAGAAAGCAAAGAAACGTTTAAGGATGTATACACACATGTCAAAATACACAGGAGCCAGTCCAGTGGTCATGTTTGGAGCAACTAGAACATCAAAAATAGTAACAGGTGCCAGCATATCGATTTGCTTTATATGCCCATCCTGGATCTCCCAATCTCACAGCAGGGCATTTCTCTCAAAATAGTATCATTTTACAGAGTGTCTTGGGTAACCATCACCAGTTAAGTCATTTCTAAGTTTCTTTTTCTTAGAATACTGTATTTATAATGTTTTTCTGATAATCAATGCTTAAATTTAAATACTTTGATTTTTTTTAGCCTTTTCCTTTAAATTGATTTTTTAAATTTCCTAAAATTGCTTTGACATTTTAACATGTTATTAGTTCCAAGAAAACAAATTCAGTCCAGATAGGATCAAGAGAGAGGACTGTTCCAAAAATATGTCTGACTACTATCAATATAGCTGTCTTACTATGCCTGTCCTGAAATCTCTCCATTATTGTCATTTATATTATTAAGCTACCACAAGTTGGCTTAACAGTTTTGTCAATTCCATTAAAAGGCTGATGAAATTTTTTTTACAAAATAAATTGCCAAACTAATCCCTGCAACCTGCTTGAGTAATCAACCAAAAGTTCTATTTTATATTTATCTTTGTTCTTATGAGCACACCAGTAAGTCAATTTATTATTTACATGAGCAATAAATTTTAAAAAACCAATTAATGAATACTATAGTAAGTAGAAGGGGAGGTCGGGAAGGGGGAACTCATATTTTATAAGAACATCAGATTGTAAAATTAGATTGGTGGATTCATAAAATGACTATTTTGCCAATTCCAATGTATTGATTAATTCTTGCCTGAATCAAATGAGCAAACACCATTATAAGACAGCATCCCTGTAGTATTTTTGACAAAACAGTTTCACCTAAGTCTAATTGTGGGGAAGCAATCAGATAAAATCCAGATGATGAAAATTTCTACAAGACAACTGGTTGTATTATTCAAAAAGATCATAGACATCCAAGAAAAAATGCATATGGACTGGACTAGATAAGCAGAAGCTGAAGAGATATGACAACCAAATTCTAAACCCTGGATCCTCCAAAAAAATCATAAAAAATATTTTAGAGATAACCAAGAAAATCTGAATAGTATACTGAATGAAAATATTATTTCAATGCTAACTTTCTTAGGTGTGCAGTTATGTGGTTCTGTATTTAAAGATGAATGTTATGATGTCTACAATATTTTTGTAACTGACAAATACCACATCTAAGTGAAATTATATGACATACTTTATTTTAATGTCTTATATCTTGACATCCTTAAAACCTTTCTATTTAAAAATTTCAAAATATAATATTAGGAGAGATAGATAATTTATACACAGATATACAAATAAATATAAATATGGACAGGTAATGTCTACCTCTTTAGAAGATTGTTACCTGTCATACACAAGGAATTCACAAATACTATCTTACAACTGAATATTTTTTTCACCATTCATCCATTATGTAATCAGTTCTCTAGTACTAAGTGTTTAGATTCTCTTTCATTTTTTTTTAACCAAAATCAATGGTACATAAACAATCTCATATATACACCTTCTGTGGCATGTGCAAGTATAAGTTTAGGATATAGTTTCAGAAAAAGAATTGCTAAATTTCTTTCTTTATGACTATAAGTGAGCACTGAATTTCTAAGCAAAACAATTGTCTTTTTTCATCCAGTTCATAAGTGTTCTGAATCCACATAAAACAAGTCAGTTTAAAAAAACAAGTCTCCTAAATTAGCAGTGAAGAATTGATTTCTTTACCTTAATGGTTTAATTCAAGGCTTGAATTATTCAACCTTAAATACAAAACATCTAACAGTACAAAATGGGTATGGGCATTCATCAAATGTGTTTGAATGAATGAGTGAATGAATGAATGGAAGCTTCTAGACACCAGAAGCATTAACTGTGGGATTATAAAATAAACACATCCTCCCTCCCCACATTCCAAAGAGACTGAGAATCTTAACAGCATCTCACTATAACACTCACAAATTAGATGTGAAGGTACATCACCCATGGACCTCATCCAAGTCACCAAAATGACTTCTTAACAGAGTCCTAATGGACTCCCAAAACAGAATTATGGTGTAGCAGTCGGGAATTTAAAGTTTATAAAACACTGAATTCTCTAGTTCCTTGCCTACTCTCTGCTGCTTTTTTTTCTCTCTACTGTTCTCTGATTACTCCACTTTGCTTCACATTAGGGTTATTTAGAGGGAATGGCAAATTTAGACCTTACTAAAGCTTGAGCTCACTGAAGAGAGGAGCTTAAGGAAACTTGAGCAAAGTCATTTTATTCCTCAAAGTTTCTTTTATCATCTATAAAATACAGATTGAAGCACAAAGGTTTCTTCTTATGTTCTGTAATGCTGAGAAATTTTGTTATCAATCATGCCATAAGTGGTAATAATAACAGCCACATAGAAAAAGGGAACAAAGATTGCCTTAAAACATCAACAAGCACAGTGTAGTGCCAATTATTGCAGACATCAAGGGAGGAAGGTTTTCATAAGCAGGTTCCTAAATAAGCTTCTCTTTTGTCCATGTTTGTCATTCTGATTCTTATAGGGATATAGGTGGCATACCTATACCTATTAGATAAGCATTCCTTATTAAGTTTATGCCCTTACACCAGGCATTTTGTCTCAAGAAATTACACAGCAAAGTTTTCATATTTTAAAAGAAAAAGCTTAAAATGGTTTCTAGAATAAACCAAAATGAAAAAGATAATGGGAAGTCATCTATTCCCAGAAATATTTCAGAAAAGTACCATGTTCAACTCAGAAAAGAGAGCTTGAAAGGAATATGGCTAAGGATATTATAAGAAAGGAAAATCATAGAACACTACGTCTGATACAAACATGCAAAAAATACTCAACAAATAGTAACCTGAGTTCAACAATACATTAAAAGGATCATTTATAATGATCAAGTAAGATATATAGTTATAGTTGATGAACTTGGTGAGGGTTATTGATAGTGAGGAAGACCGCATATATGGGACTAGAAGATATATGAGAATTCTTGACACTTTTCACTCAATATCACTGTGCACTTAATCTGTTCTTGAAAATAAATTCTATCATTTATAAAATCTTCCAGGACAAATGTGAATCCAGTTTCTTAATGTCAGTGGGAAATACTGGCAAGTTAAGCCTTTAATTTTCTATAGTTTGCAGTATTGCAAAGATAAATTGAGATCTGTAGTGTAATATGGTTTCCCTCAACTCTTTGGAGTCTGGGCCTAGAGGTCTGGTCCTAAATGATTACAGCACTTTGAGTCATACAGATTATTTTCCCTATTACCCTGTGTGATTTTGGCCGAGTCACTGATTCCATGATGGGGTCACCAATACACTAATACTAATGACAGAACCAAGATGGCAGACTACCATGAAAGCATGGATTTAATGACAATTAAAAGTCATTTCTCAACTTAATATTTATAACTAACATAAACATATATCCAATAGATGTTAAAGGAGACTGCTTTCAAATGATATATTTTCACTGGGTTCTAGAATTAAATGCTGAATCTCAGATGAATGATATCTAAGTCATTAATTAAATCCCATACTAATGAGACACGGGGGTTGGTGTGTAGCACATTCTGAAAAAAATTTTAAGCAAAAAAAAAAAGCACTTAGTACCCTGAAAAGTAAATATTATGCTTCAATTGACTTGGAACAATCTTGAAAAAGTTCAGAAGTTCAAGGTTTAATATTGAATTTTATACATTAAAAATCATCTTTCAGATTTTAAGCTAAACAATGAACTCTTATAGAAATAAAAAATAGAAAAGGCTGTCTTAAAATTCTCTTTCCCAAAATTTGTTTATTCTTTATTTAACTGTAAGTTAATTAGCTATCATGAGAATCATGAAAGCTTTGTTCTTTCACTAGTTACATTTTCCAGATCATGAAAATGTGTGGTCACCATAAGACCCTTGACTCATTATATGAAGATTCTTTGCTTCCTCATCTCTAGGGCTCTAAATCATTGCAAATCACTTGCAACTAGAATGTGTGATTTGCTATTAATATTCATTAAATCCTTAAACAATGTCACAAGAGTCTGTGATAATTAATTGTACTAAATAAAGGGGGAAAACTTTTATATGCCTTGCTAAGAAGTTTTCTTCATCAAGGCTATTCACATTTTTTGCAAGGTTTATTTATAATAATGATAGTTATCACTTATATACTATTCATAGCATTTTACTTGTGTTAACTCATTGGATTTCCTAACATTCAAAAGTACATACTATTGACACTTTCAGTTTACAGATGTGGAAACAGAGAGACAAAAAGGTTAAATAACTTTTACAAGGTACACAGTAGCCAGCCTGGGTGTCAACAGTTAGGTTCCCAACCACTTCAAAGGTGATTGTCCTCATTCATGTAACATTGTTTGGACTATCAAATAAGTTCACTTATTGAACATTAAATAATAACCCATGCCTGCCATTTCAGATGAGACTTTCTGTCTGAAATATTTAATAAATGCTTTAGTGCTATTATCATTATGACTAAGATTTCTATATGTTCTAATAAGCTATCAAAATACATAAAGGAAAACTTTGACTTGGATATATCCAAACACTCTTGTCATTTTTAAAAGGTTTTAAACTGATTCTCTTTGTGTTTTCCAAATACCCAATTTTCAAATAGCAGTTTTGATTCCTTCTTTGTAAATATCTTCTCATTTTAATTCCATGTCTAACTGTATTGCCTGGAGTTTCTGAAGCAATGTTAAGAAAAGGGAGTAAAACTGAGAATGTCATTTATATTCCTGACCTGAAACTATATGTAACTAGACATTTCTACTATTTCTCCAGTAAGAACTGGGCTGAATTCCACGGTGTGTGTGTGTAAGTTAGTGGTAAGAACATATCCAACTACCTTTATTTTACTAAAGTGTTTTCCCTAGACGTGTACCTTAATCTTGTCAAATGTTTTAGGCGTTAGTCTCTCTAATATGCTTATTCAGGAATTATGCTAATTCAAAGTAAAGAATTCTCTCAAATGAAATCATTCATTTTTTTCCTAGAATAAAATGCATTTGATTGTGATGCAGTATTATATGAATTTATTGGTAATCACATTATGTTATTTATCTATTATTTGACTACCCAATTTGAATGGATATTACAAATACTTTTGCCTCAATATCAGTGACATTCTCTAGAATTTTTGGTGCGTTATGGTATGTATCTGTGTCCCATGTTATAGTAACTATGAAAAAAAAATTTGAAGCTAAATTTTTCTGTTCTGTGTTCTATTTTCTATATTCTAAACCAATAATACAATTGAACCTTTCTATTCATTGAAAGTTTCAGAGAATTCTCTTGCGAAACTGAGTTAAATGCAACCTTTTGATATTAAAGACTTTTGCATGTTATCTACGATTATTTATTTGGGTTTTCTCTCTTTATTTGGGGGAAATTTTGATTGTTTATATTTTCCTAAAGGAAACAAATTATATCATGTTTTCAAATTTTGCCTGGAGTTCAAAATGCATCATCTTATGTTTTTATTAATATTGTCTTTATCTGTATTTACTTCTGATTTCTAAATTTGCTTGTTAAGCTTTCTCCCTTTTTCTTCAATCAATATGGATTTATCTGTTTAATTAACTGCCTGTCATGGGTTATTTCTTTTTTATTCATTTTTTTTTACTCAACTCCATGATTTAAATGTGTAAATTATTTATTCTAATTCTATTTTTAGGGCATGCTTAGACTGTGAATGTTTTTGTCTATAATATTATTCCCTTCCCATAGTCAGTATCTTATTTAAGAAAATGTGCAATTCTGCTTTGAGTTTCCTCATTACATCACCTCAAAGGTTCCTGGCATCTTTACCAGTTTTACCATCGACAATCATGGCAACAAAGCTTTATATGTGTGTGTATTTGTTTCCCCCAAAAGTCTATTTAAAGAGCTTCTCATGTAGGGACCTCCCTGGTGGCATAGGGGTTAAGTCTCAGTGCTATCACTACTAGGGCCTGAGCTCAATTCTCAGCTATGTAGCTAACCCACATGTGGGGCAGCAGATCTCTCCTCTCACCCACTGCTTCCCTTGTTAGTGTATTTCAGTAAATCCACCTGTTCTGCTCCCCACTCTGTCTCTGGTGAATCTTCTCACTCCCCACACCTCTGGCCTACACCCCCGTTCTTCTACACCTACACACACACACACACAAATTACTCATTTATCCAAAAGTAAAAAACTTTTTCTTACAAATTACCAAGTATTTGGGATATTTGCTTGACTCTATTTTTGCTATTTTAAGCTTTATTGCAACATAGTGAAGAAAATGAGGTCTGTATTATTTCTGTTTATTAGAATTGTTGAGATTTTTTAAATGTTATAGCATAATATGGCACTTAGAAAACATCTATTTTCCTTTTCATCAAGATCTGGAGCTTATTTTATATTCACTGAATTATCCTTGCTATATGAGTCAGATTCAGTATATGCTAACTTCTGTCTAAAGCTATGTCACATGTTGACAAGGGTAAGGAGAGATGTATATTACTACTATGTTTCTGTAAATCTTCCCTCTCTTTATTTGTTGCCTTATGTATGTTGATCCTACAATGTTTAGAAATGACAGGTATTATAAAGTGCTACTTTCTGTTACTTTACTTTTGGCCCTGGTTTTAATGCTTGCTTGTGTTTTCTTTATTTAGTATCTTTTGCTTTGTGTTCTCTGTTTCATTTTTGTGAAAAAAAAAATTACCAATTTACTAATTCTGACAATTAGTAAGATTTATTTTTATTTTTTATACTTTGTAAATAGTTCTAACTTAAGACAGAAAACATATCTTTAATGTGTTTACCTAAAATTTTCTTTATAAGACATGCTCTTCTAAGAACAAAAGATTAATAATCATTTAAATAGTGAGGACCTTCTGCCCACTCAGTAAACATATGTTCCAGAAGGAGCATGTCATACAGTGAGGAAAGGCAAATGAGGAAAAGACACCAGTTCTGAGAGCATAGCTGAGGCTCTGAGTCAGAGTAGTTTGTGTTTGTAATGTATAGTCTTGCAGTGACAGTGCTGTGTCATTAGACTCACTTGCTGTGGAAACCAGACTGAACTTGTCTTCATTTTCTGCACCAAACATATTTTAAGACAGTGGTTTTACTTGTGCTGCCCTGATATCAAACTATTGTATCAAACTATTGATACAATTAAATGTCTTTCAAATGCTACTCATTTATCAATCTTAAAATAGAGCTACGGCCTCCCTGGTGGCACAGTGGGTTAAGCAATGCACTATGAAGCAAACTGCAGCATGAGTTCAATCCCTGCTGCTGGCCAGGGAGGGACCCACAAGGCGTGGCAGACCTCTCCTGCTACGCCTGCTGCTCCCCTCAGCAGTGTACTTCTGTTGATCTGCCTGTTCTGCTCCCCGTTCTCTGTGGTGAATCCTCTCACCCCCCCACACCTCTGTCCTGTACCCCAGTGCTTGTATGCATAAATAAATCTTTAATAAAAAATAAAATAGAGCTACATCTATTAACTTCTTCCCATATAAAAAAAGAAATTATTTCTCTTATTATTTCTCATAGCTTTATCTTTCTTCCTCCCAATTCTCAGCATAGCTGAGAATTTTGACATATATATGCACTTACATACAGATATGCATATTAATGTTCTTTCATGTAGTGATATTTACATGTTTTTCTGAAAATATATTTCTCATTCCCCACTCCTTTAGATTTATGTTTCAATAAAGTAGATGCTCATACTACTGCTTTCACAGTCCAGTTTCTCAATTTGTTTTTTCTTTGACTTAGCACTGAAATGCTAAATTTCCTCATAAAATAAATTACCCCAAAATTCCTTGTATTGCGGTTGCCAGTTTAGCAAACAAAAACACAAAGCTCCAAGTAAAACTTGATTTTTAGATAAACAATGAATGGTTTTTTAGTATAAGTATGCTCCATGTTATATGTGGGAAATTTTTATCCTAAAATACTACTTATTGTTTATCTGAAATTCAAATTTAACAGGACATCCTGTATTTTGTCGAGAAACTTTAGCCTACGTGAACTGTAATCTGAGTCTTTGATTATGTGGACATGTAATATTGCTGCCTTTTATATCTGTATGACAGTTGCACTGGACTTAAAAATTCCTGGGTCACTTTCCTTTTATTAAACTAATCCTAAAGATGTAGTTCTACTATCTCCTGATGGTGAATGTGTTTATGGAAAGTATAAAATGATGCAAGTTTTTTTTTTTCTTTTCTCCTTCATAAAGTGACTTGCTTTTTCTGGCTGGATACCTACAAAATTCTTTTTTTATCCCTGAAGCTCAGAGAACAATTAGCTCACATTTTATTAGAAATTGTTTGTTCCAGTTTTCTCCTAGAATACAGTAAGCTCTTCTACTTGCTGAGTCAATTCTTTTAATCCTCTTCACTTCTCCTTTTTGTGATATTTTATGTCACATCAAGCTTTTTCTCCATCTTAATGGCTTTTTATTAGCTCTATCTATTTTTATGTTTGTTGTAATGTATTCATCATTTTTTAATGTCTCCTTTGCTAAACCCTGTGTTTTCTCAAATTTGTAGTTTTCCATTCTCATTTCATTTTATTTTTATCATATCACTTATGTTTTGTTTCATAGTTTCTTACCTACTTAAGTCCTTTAAGGAAGGGAAAGTTTGTTGCGGAACTTTCGTCAAATTTATTGGGCTACTATTTAAATGAATTTGACATTGGTCTTTTGCATGCTACATTCTCTTTGTAACTACATGTGTATAGAATCCAATGGAATTTTTTGCATGGTTGCCACTCATATCATTTTTACCTTCATGGTAAGAAGCTGTGTGGACTTTCTATACATCAAAATATATTTTATTATTTCCTGCTTAGTGACAGGATCTGGTGGTAAAAACCAGAATGATTTTCGGGAACCATCAGCAATTACAATGGGCAAATTTAGTCTGCTATTTTCTACTATAAATTTATAAAATTTCTGGTCTACCCTTCATCTAATTATGGAAATATCAGACATCTGCCAGTGATACCCCTGTATCTTGGAACTTTGTCACCATTCAGAAATTGTCCTCAAGTTTTCATCTCTAATAGGGAAGTTTTAAACATCTTCTCTAAGTTCAGTGCCTTTATTCAAAACTGAAGCCATTTCCTCTCTTCTACCAGCCAGATAGTGGAAAAGATGGGTGAAATGTTCCAGTATTGACTGTTAATGAATAGGTTAACTCAGGTTAATTCTATGCCTTTTCCATGAGTCTCCTTTCCTTCCAAGGCTCTTGAATTACTTCTTTTCTCTTCTCACTCTGATAAATCTCAGTTTGTGTTAATGACAATTAGCTCCGAGACTTGTATTTAAATCTTTGTATTTTTCCAGCTAGATAAAAACAACTCAGCAAATTGCAGTTTTATTTTTACAATCTCTCTTAAATCAGTTCAGTGATGATAATCTGAAAGAACTTCATCCTGAAAAGAACTTTATTTTTTATTATTTCAGGTTTAGTTGACTCATTTTTTTTTTTTCACCCCAACTGCCTCTTTACTGTTCTTTCTACTTCCCCTGGTTGTCGGTATTAAAGTGAGGATTCTACAGCTTTTCTTTTATCTTCTTCACTGTATATGGCTTCTAGCACTGTTAAGGTGTTGATGATGTGTTGTATTGACTATGTCATATGTTAATTTCTATAGTGGGGCCTTCCTGGTGGCACAGGAGTTAAAGTCTCAATGCTAGTGCCAGCCATTGTGATCTGAGTTCGATCCCCACCAGGGACCTAACCCCCATGGCACAGCAGACCTCTCCTTTCTTCCTGTCTTACCTTGCCGCTCCCCTCAGCAGTGTATTTCATCAGATCTTCCTGTTCTGCTCCCCAGTCTGTCTCTGGTGTATTCTCTCACCCCTGCACCTCAGTTCTTGCATGTATATATAAAATTTTGAATAAATTTATAATTAAAAAAAAATTCTACAGTGCTCCATTCCCTCATTTCTAAATGGCACTTTCCAAGATCATGGATGTAAGACTATATTCCTCTTTGATTTTACAGCTTCTGGTGTATTATTTTTTTGTATGAGCTGTCTTCAAAACTTAAAGTTTTCTCTTTTTTGTAGGATTGAAAGAGGAAAGTTTGTAAACACTGTTTCTTAAGTCAGTACCTTTTTGTAGTAGTTACCAGAATTCATTTAAATACAGATGTGATGGTATGTGATGACGGACTGTGTGATGATGCACAGGTGAATTGGTGGTGGAAATTCTATGGGGACTGACTATATGTTAGAAAAGAAAGTAAACATTGTTTAAAAATGAACAATGATGTAAAATATATATAAATTAAAAATAAAAGAAAAAATAATTTAGCCACTCAAAGGACTTTGACCTACTTATTTAGATCATTTCACCCCCAAAATAGCAATCCTTAGAAACTAATTCACATACAATAAACTTGTAATAAATCTATGTTAAATAATTGTAACCTGAAAAAAGAGTTTCATTGAGAAAACACTATTGTGAAAATTAAGGTCATATAGAGAAAACTGAAAGAGAAACTGCCAAAGAAATTCACCAACAGTGTTATGCTGTTAGAGAATAGTAACATGGAAAGCAAAAATGAAAATAAGAAACTTTACTATCCTCAAAGATAATATTAAATTAATGCCTCAATTATTCTAATACTGTATGATAATGGAAAGTCCTTACCATCTCTAAATGCTAGTTTTTTCATGTGTACAGTGGAAATAATAAAAACCTCTACATCATAGCCCTTTCTTAGGTCCAAACTCTATGCAGACTTTAACATAGTTCCTGGCACATAGACAGAGTCCAATGGGTGTCAATTATTATTTTTTTCCAACTATGTCTTTGGAAAATCAAAATGAACAGACAAATGTAAATTGTGGTATTTGTTCTTCCAGGCTGAAGTATATTTGGGTCCCTCCTGAGTAGAGTATCATGGTGTCAACCAGATTTTAAGTTTATCTCTTCCTCTACACTATCTAAAATGGAGTCTTGTATTTATATATTAAGGATGCTCTTTGATTTACCTACTAAACCAATAGAAAAATGTACTCAGGATATCAAGACACAAAAGAGGAAGCATTTATCCAGAACTTAATGGATAAAATTGATTTGACGTCCCTATATTTACATTAATTCTGAGACTAAAGAGAAATAATCGTTTTCCTCGATTTTAAAGTGAGAGAGATTCAGACACTTGAAATAGCTTAACAATTTAGATGTAAATTGTAGCAGTAATCTCAGACCTCCCTCAGGGCATTTAGACTGTTGACAACCAATATACAGACATTTACAAACAATCCCCATGAAGCAAGAAGTCCTAATACAATATCCAGAGATGGGGAAAGCAGCAGCACTGAGCAAAAGTTAACATAATTATTGGATAATGGATCAAGAGAAGGGGGTAGGGTAATAAAGAAAACAATACAGACAGAGGAAAACCAAATGTTAATATTATCAACTTAAATAACATCAGAAATAAGAGTAATCACTTATTAATCTCCCACATCTATTTACTAGATTTTGCTTAGGCAGAATTCCTTTAATCCTCACAAAGTCCCGTGAGGAAGAAAGTAAAGCACAGAGAAAAGTTAAGTACCTGAGTCCCACACCCAGCAGTCAAAAAAATTTGGGTCCATGTTAGCTTTTTGCAGGACTTATATTGTTGAAGTCTTACACTGTCTTACAGGGAACAATGACTAATAGCTGATGGTCCAAGATAACTTTAGGAGAAAAGAAAATATTCTGGGGATTTTATTGGGAAACTGATGGACAAGATTAGCTTCTGCCTTTTTCTCTTATTAGATGAGTGATCTCTTCAGTTATTCCATTTTAAGGGATGGTTCTATTATCTATCCACTGGTATAATCTAGGAACCTGGAATCCCCATGGGAAATGCCTGGCCAGAATTCTACTTCTGTTAGTGTGCAACAAAGGGACACCCAGGGATTCCAAGTTGTTAAGGGTACATGGTCTAAAAAGGTTCCAGTACTCTGCTGCACAGTGGCAAAGGAAGCAAACTCTTGGTATAAAAGATCTTTTACAGAATTAGTGAGGGAAGAGAAAAAAAGATAATAAGTCTTCTCAATAAAACCCCTTCTCCAAATTACCTATCTCTGGTCAAACAGGGCTGGCCTAAAGCAGGGTCACTGAGGCTTGATAGCTTGCCACAAGTTTAAGGAACTTTCTGGCAAGGAACTATAAAACAGTGGATAGGCAGGTTCCAGAGAGCTGGGACTGAAGGAGAAACTCAAAATTCAAAACCACAATTGATCTTAAGATATTATCTGTTGTTGCCTCTGTCAAGCACCAGGAGCAGCCTCCCCACATCTCTTCCAAGTACCTCTTCCAACTGTCTCCACTTATCTCTCCTCCAGGTCTCTCCTTCATGTCCTTAAGTGCAAGTCAAAGTGAGAGATGCAAAAAAGCCCAAGCTAGCACGTGTTCAGTTAAATTCCAAGCAATACTGTTTAACTCCACCTCTCATTCCTAGGGACCCCATTCAGGAAGCCAGATCCATGGCATGCTGGAAGTTGTTGTCCTCAGTGCCTGAGATTTATTCAGTGTGAAGATGGGGGAGTAGTCCATAAAAAGGTCAGGGTTGGAATTCATTGAGGACATCATTCAATGTCTCAGAAAGCCCTCCTTAATCAAACATATTTCCAGGAGGTCACTGTTTAATTACACACACCCTGACCCCATCTCCCAAGAATAAATACTAACTCTCAGATATAATATAGTCTTAAGAAGTCACAATCTGGAAGTCCCAGGACCAAATGTAATGCCTAGAACTTGTCTTGCAGAAATTATGCATTCTTACATGAAAATCCCTTGAGTAATGACAGTTCCTGTAGGTAAATCAGGTTCTCTCCAATTGGCCAGTTCATATCACCTTCTGCACACAACCAGCAACACCCATTCACTTTACCTGCTGGGTCCAAGTGAATGACCACTCAGATTTTCAAGTTAGTCTAATTCTGAAGATGCTCAAGATATTTTCCCTCCCTATTCCTTGGTTTTAAGATCTTATCAACTTAAAATGGGATTGGAACTCTCCACTGTCAACTAAAACAGGTAAAGTCCTTCACTAATCTTTTTCTTCTCTCTAATTGATATTCTGTCTCTCTCTGAAGACTTGCAAGGAGTAGGAAATGGTCCATTGCTGAGTCATCTATCTCTTAGTAGGAACCCCCTTAGCTTAAAAAAAAAAATCTGACTAGTTCAAAGTTTTTAAATTGCTGCTTAAAATGGCAAACTGAATTCTAAAAATTAGGTCTATTGTGGCACAATAGAACATAGCTTGGTATGAATGTTAGGAGTCTAGAAGACATAGGAGGCTGATATCAGGAAAGTAAAGTTTGAGGATCTGAAATCCAGAAGTGGATATAGAAAGATTATGAGACAAGTGCTATTGTTTTACCATCAAAATAACCAGCCATCCTGTCACTTCTATATAAAGATGACACACTAATTTACTGTCATCATATTCTCTGTTTACACCATCTCTCCATCTCCCCCAGAAGATTCTAATGATCTTGTCTCTCATCTCTTGGACCTAAACACATGTTTTTTAGAGAATCTTTGTGTCTATAATATAATGAAAACATTTACTGGCTTCAATTAAAGTTGAATGAAAACTATGACTTTGGCTTCCAACCAATTAGCTAAACAAACACAACAATCAAATCAAACTCCAATTTAGTGACTATAAGCTGTGATTGAATTAAACAAGTATTTGGTTCTTATGAGGAAAATAGGTCCCACCAAAAAGTCTCACAGTAGTTTCAATTCTGATCCTATTCCCCCTGGTGAAGCACATCCATTTATGTGTGTAAGACCACTTTCAAAGTTCTACAATGAAAACTATTTTCTATTCCATATGAAATAGGCATAGAGTGAGTATAATGAACACTCAATATTTGTGAGAAAGAGAGAGAAAAACTATCTAGCTATAAGTTCTGCTTCTAGAGAAATGACAGTTTTGAAAGCAATCCTTTATTGGGAAATGAAGAGACTTACCAAGTGCCACACATTCCACTGAAATATAAGAGTTTTGAGATTCAAATGGCAAATCTTACTATAATACATAGGTAAATAAACCCCAAAACCCTGTGAGAGAAGTCCCCGGCTGTTGCCTAGGAAGGAAATGAAAAACGAATTTGGCAGCAGGTGGAAGAGCTGTGAAGGGAAGGAGAGGAATAAGAATCAGGTACATGAGGCTTGACAATCCCTTTGATTTCAAAATTCTCATCAGTGAAGTAATAGAAAGAAAAAAAACCAATAAGATGAATGTTGAGGGTATCTCATTTCATGACAGCCTGGTCTTCACTTCAAAACCCCTTCAAGGACCAACCTGGTGGTGCAGCGGGTTGGGCGCTGCACTGTGAAGCATCAGCAGCACAGCAGCACAAATTCGATCCACGGCCAGGGAGAGGACCCACATGGTGCAGGAGACTTCTCCTGCCTTGCCCGATGCTCCCCTCAGCAGTGTTTCAGTCGATCTGCCTGTTCTGCTCCTCACTCTGTCTCTGGTGAATCCTTTCACCTCCCCAGCTCTTAAATGCATAAATAAACCTTTAAAAAAAACCCTTCAAAATGCTCCATGTTTAATTGGGCACCAGACCAATTGGAGCCCATGAACTGAGGCAGGCATCTATGCCAATGGGCTGCAGAAATAATTTGGGTGTGGAGGGTATGTAAAAGGTCTACATGTTCTGACAGGGGTATAATGGGCTGACATTACCAGTCAATTAACAGAAGAGTCAGAACAGAATGCAGAAGTGCTATGACCATAGGGCATAACCAGAACATCAACAGTAAACACAGATGTTCCAAGGGGTCAGATGGGATTGGACCTATGGGTGTAGTCACTGATATGTGGGTGCCCGGGAACTGGATTAGATCAGCCAGTTCAGGGCAGAGACTAATATGAACTAGAGATACTTAAGGTCCCTTTAGCCATTCTTCCTAGCCACTAAGAAAAATAAAGTTCCCATTATCCTCACACTAACTTCCCAGACAAGTGGGGTGAGAGTGATTATGAGGAAAAAGGCAGGGAAATCCTAGGATTGATAAGCATTTCCTCAAGAAAGCCTGCTGTTTTTTACCTCTTAAATTTTATTGATTTGCAAGATGTTTTTATAACCATATAATTTTATATATAATGTTATAAATCCAGTCAAAAAATGAACAGAACTCAAAAGACACTTCTCACAAGAGGAAAAGCAAATGGCCAATAGGCATGTGAAAAAAATGTTCACCATCCTCCATAATCAGGGAAATGTAAATTAATACCACAATGAGATACCACTTTACACCAGTAAGAATGGCACATATTTAAAAAAAAAAAAAGGAGCAACAAATGTTGGTGAGGATGTGATGATGGGAATGCAAACTAGTACAACCACTATGGAAAGCTGTGTGGAGGTTCCTCCAACTACTAAAGATGGAACTACCATATGACCTGGCAATTCTATTCAAACTGTCTATTTTGCAAACGGTCAACAGGCATATGAAAAAATGCTCAACTTCTCTTGTCATCAGAGAAATGCAAATCAAAACCACTATGAGATACCACCTCATACCAGTGAGGATGGCATATATCAATGAAAGTAGCAACAACAAATGTTGGCGAGGATGTGGAGTAAAAGGAACACTCTTACACTGCTGGTGGGAATGCAAGCTGGTCCAACCATTATGGAAAGCAGTATGGCAGTTCCTCAATCTACTAAGCATGGAACTTCCATATGATCCAGCAATCCCACTCCTAGGAATATACCCAAAAGACACAAATACACTGATTCAAAAGAATACCTGTACCCTTATGTTTGTAGCAGCACTCTTTACAATAGGTAAGACCTGGAAACAACCTAAATGCCCAAAAACAAATGAGTGGTACATATACACGATGGAATACTACTCATCAATCAGAAATGAAAAACTAGATGCATTCATAGTAACATGGATGGAACTGGAAGGGATTATGCTCAGCAAAGAAAGTCAGAAGGCAAAAGAAAAATACCAGATGGTTCCTCCCCTAGGAGGAACATAAGGGAACCAAATAAGGATCAAGGAAAGGAATAAGAACAACAGTAATAAAGACACAAAACCAAAAATGAAAAGACAAGGACAAATTGGGGACATTTGGTGGGAAGGGAAGAGAGGGGAGGGTTGAGGGCAGACTGGAGCATGGGGGACTGAGGTGAGGTTACACTGGTGATATGGTGATGGGGAATACATGGGGATTACAATTGATGTCAAATATAAATAAATGAAAAAATTAAAAACAAAAACTGTCTATTTCACCTTGGTACAGTACTGGAAGGTGATCCATTTCTTCTAGGTTGTCAGTGCTTGCATATAGATATGCATAGAAGCCTCTTATGAATCTTTGTACGTCTGCAGTATCTTTTGTAATTTCATCTCTTTCATTTCTGACTCTTTTTAATTTGGTTTTCTTTCTTTCTCTCTCTCTCTCTCTCTCTTTTTTAGTAAGCCTAACTAACAGCTTAGCAATTATATTTTTCCTTTCAAAGAAATAGCTCTAGGTTTCACTGATCTTTGCACTGTCTTGTTAGACAAGTCAGTCCCTACATTAAGAAAACTGAATACGCTCTGACATAGTAGTATTTATGCCAATTTCTGGTTGGAATGATGACAACATGCTGGAGCCAAGTGCTAATCTGTCTTAGTTCAAGGGGTGGAAAGTCACTTGTAAAGATGACAATGCGAGTGGAACCATACCGCCTGATCCTCTAGATTATATCCTGCCACCAATTTGTCCAACTGAAAAGTCCTTGTGCCTGCCTCTCTAATATACTGACAAAATTTATGGCATTGGGACTGTCCCTGTGACCTGAGATGAGATGTGTCCCTCAAACCTGGTATGGTGGTCACATTTGCTCCAGTCAGTGTTAAAACTGAAGTGAACTCTGTTGAAATGCACTATGGAGCTTTGAATGAAGCACTTCGGGGGACAATGGAGGCTTCAATATCAAGAACATATCTGTCGAAGATGTTTGTCAAAGCAATGCAGCTGGACAGCAATAATGACCCACCAATAGAAGCAGCAAGCTTTATAGCTCAAGTGATTATTCTGAACCATTCTGGCATAATCAGTACTGTATATGCACCTGTGCTGGATTGTCACAAAGCTCAAGATGTTTGCAAGTTTGTTAAACTGAAGGAGAAGATTGTACTTCTGGGAAAAAGCTGGAAGATGGCTCCAAAGTCTAGCAATCTGGTGTTGCCATAGTTCAAATGATTCGTGACAAATCCATAAGATGAAAGCTTCTCAGACTATCCTCCTCTGAGGTGTTTTACTGTTCATGATACGAGATAGACAGTTGTTGTGGGTATCATCAAAGCAGTGGACAAGAAGGCATCTGGAGCTGGCAAGATCTCCAAACCTGTCCAGAAAGCTCACAAAGCTAAATAGATGTTATCCCCAATACCTCTGACCCCAGTCTTAAACAGTAGTGGAATAATGGTCTCAGAACTGTTTATCTCAATTGGCCACTTAAGTTTAAGAGTCAAAAGCTGGTAAATGATAATGCATCATAAGACATTCAGAAGGAAGGTATTTTTTGCAACATTTGATTTTCTTGTGTGGCAGTTTTATTTTTTATAATTAGTATTTTCTAATACAAACAAGTGTCACAGACTTTTCTGAGCCATTAAAACAAAACTTAATGAAAAAAATATGCTGGCTGTTTCAAATTTGGTACATAGATTTTTTTTTTTTGAGATGGTGAAACTATACAGTCTGTGTCCAGTCTCCAACTGTTTGGCTGACTGGTGCAGTTGCTACCCTGGCCACAACGCCCAGACCCTCTTCCTATTCTTTCCCAACAGTGAGTCACTGATCTCAGAACAAGATATCTGTGTTTCAGTTCCCTGCCTCCAGTGATAAACTGGTGAAACTTCTTGAGAACAAAAATTAATTTTTCTACAGTTGTATTTAGGTGAGAGATATGTCAGAACCTTCTTATTTCTGCCTGCTTTAAACTGAAAGAGGCTACACAAATCTCCACCCCCGTCCCCAAATGAAGAGCAACAGAAGCTCAAGAAACAATTATAAATACACCAATATGTAGTTTTTCTCAAGTATACACTGTCAATTATTAAAGATTAATTATTCCAGAAATAAGAAAAAGAAAAAAATAAGAACTATTTCCTTTCCCCATCAGCAAGTGATGGAAGCAACTTGGAAAAGTTAAATCTTGAAAGAAAGAAATGATCACTTCATTTGTTTTTAATGACATGAGATTACCTCATTTATAGTCAGCACAATCAATATAGTATCGCTATGCCCAAATTGAGATGAGAATACAGAAGCTGTTGGCCAGAAGCTTAAGGCTAAGCTTCATCCAGATACATCATCCAGAGTCCTAATAGGAAACAGATGGGGCCATGGACAGGCTTAATGGGTAAGAAAGTTAGTGACCCAGGGACCAGTGACAGGTTAACTAAAACTTTTACCGTGGCCAAAAAGGGACTGTGAGAGGGAATTGTGAGAGAGAGACTGGAGGGAGGTACCAGCATGGAAGAGAAACACAGGGGGACTAGCACATGGCCTCTCTCTCTCCCTGACCTCCAACCTCCTACTGGTAGCTCTTGTTGACCAAATCTAGCAGAAGTCAGAGGTGAAGTGGCCCAGGAAATACAGTTAATTTGGGTCATTCTCCTAGGATATAAAACAGAGCAGACAAGGACACAGAAATAATTGGTGGTTTGGGGGGCAATTGGAGAATAATCAGTGCTGTCTCATACACAGAATGGTGAGACATGTCTGACATCTTAAGCAGGGTCTCTATTTTTTGTGATTTTTCTAAAACCAGAAAAGAACAGCAGTACAGGAGCTGTGCTTGGGTGGCCAACTGAACACCTGAAAATTTGTTTTTTCAATTTTCCAAAGAAATTAAGAAATCTCCATCATCTTCCCCAAGGCTGTGATGTCAGACTGTTTTAGTCTCAGCTAAGCTACTTCAAACATTGTCACGTTTTTCTATAAACTTGAGCTATGGGAGTTCTGCTTTTACAGTTTCAATATACAATCTAGAGGCAAAGGCTGTGTCTATATGTCATGGATGTTCTGGTCACAAAACACACCAGTACACGGTACAAAAGACAAGCCAATAGGCCTGCCAGACCAAGTTGACCTCATTTTGCAATACTGGCTTTGGGGGATTTTATTTTAAAACCTGAGTATTTATACAGTTTGCATTCTTTAGGAGGTGATAGATTCTATTAACCTTCAAGAGCCCTTATTTGCTTTATCTTTTTGCTAAGAGAAACCAGGCTGCCTGGCTGAGAGGACCTAGCTGACTTGGCTTAGTTTAGCCATACCTGCTGTTATTAAACACAGAGCAGAATTATTTTAAGTTCAATTTTTACATTAAACATAATAATTTTGATATGTTTGAATTCCCGAGAACTCTTGGACAAGGTAATTTATTTCATTGTTCTGATGCCACTCTTCCCTTCCACCTCTTTGAATTCCACACTTTACACTGAGGTTGCTGTTGGTAAGGAGTGAAAAAGGAGAAGCAGCAGTAGGGAATAAGATGGGAAGAACATATAAGAATAGGCACCATGACTTCTGGTTCTCCTAGAGACACTGGAAGTAATGGGTCTGATTAGTTTGAGAGCACTCAAAAAAATAGAGATGAGAGCTCTCCCTTTTTTCCATTCCCTTTCCATGGATAAATGATTTAAAATCTATTAACTTCAGGATAATAACTTTGACAGCCCTTTTTTATGGCTTCTATATGTACAGGTACAGGCCTTACCTGATGTATGGTCCACAGCAAGCTGATTACTTTCTCTGACCATCATATACATCTTTCTGCTTAAAGAAATGTGTTTCACAGACATAGTGCTAAAGCATCACTGTGCATCTCTTGATAAATATAAGAAAACTGAGAGTACATGTTTAGACATGGTTTTAGCAATTTGATGCATATATGCAGGTATATGATCCTTGGGATCATATCATCAGTATGAACCAAAATATAGTTGTATGACAACATGGGGAGATTTTGAAAAAGGGAAAATAGAAGACAAACCTCTGGCTTTTCCCTAGAGAAATTTTAAAAAGCACAGATAAGAATGATGATATCTGTAACTCTCTGATAATGAACAGGAGGCAGTACAGCAGTGTCAGATATACTATAGGAGCTCAAGAAATGGCCATTCCTTGCCCAGATTAAAAAGATCAGGAATAACAAGTGCTAGTGAGGGTGTGGAGAAAAAGGAACCCTCTTACTTTGTTGGTGGGAATGTAGACTGGTCAAGCCCCTATGGAAAATAGTGGTGAGATTTCTCAAAAAAAAAAAAAAAGTGTCTACCACATGATCCAGCAATTCCAATTCTAGGTATCTAGCCAAATACAAAAATACTAATTCAATACTAATTCAAATTCATCTGTTTATTTCCATTAGCCAAATTATGGAAACAATCTAAGTACTCAAAAACCAATGAGTGGATCAAGGTGTACATATACAGAATGGAACACTATTTGGCAATCAAAAAAGATAAATTCATGCCACTTGTGTCAATATGGAGTTAGAAGTGATTATATAGAGCAAAATAAGCCAGAAGGAGGATATATATAAACGGTGCAATTTATATGTGGAATATACAGAAATCAAAAGGTCAGAGACAATCCTTAAAGCCAAATCTTGAAAGCTGACCATAAAAATGAGGCCTTCAAAGGGAAAAGAAAAGGAAGAGGAAAAGTGAGAATAAGATAGAAAGAGGACGATGTATTATGGTGAGGACTATGAGTGCTTTGGTGGGAGGGGGGTACACTATGGTGACTACACCTTAAGAGGGGATTCTATACTTCCAAAACACTAACAATGATATAAACCAATGATGCATCAATAATTTTTTTTAAAATACAGCCATTTCCTCCATTCC
Organism: Galemys pyrenaicus; assembly: GCA_019455555.1. Taxonomy (NCBI): domain Eukaryota; kingdom Metazoa; phylum Chordata; class Mammalia; order Eulipotyphla; family Talpidae; genus Galemys; species Galemys pyrenaicus. The sequence continues at coordinate 5,202,362 of JAGFMF010011456.1, forward strand.
ATAGAAGATTCAGAGCACCTTGCAGTCAAGACTTGAGATCCATGTACCTTGACTTTCTCCAACAGAAAACACAAGGGTGAAGATGCCAAAACACTGCATTAGAAAGCTTTGGCTTGGGAGAAAAGATGTGCATGTGATTTCTTGTTTCCAAACTTGTGGATACAGCAGGGCTCAAATAAGAATTTTCCTTATCTGTAGACCACTCCCGTGGGATCTACAGGTAATATTTCAAAATCACAATCAATTTATATGTGATCACTACTAAGCAGCTGAGAATTTTACTCAACTGATTCCTGACTTTCACTACAAGAAGTTCGTTTTTTTGCATTTTTAAAAATGAGTAACAAAGAAGAAACAAGGACTCAAACTAAGGACACACTACAATCCACTTTAATTGCGTTAAAGTGACCCTGGTATACTCTTTAAAAATTTTTAGAGCAATTTTAGGTTAAGAGAAAAATTGAACAGAGGCACAGACTTTCTGTATATATGTCCTGCTTCCACATATGCATAGCTTCTCCTGAATGGCACATTTGTTACAATTGAAACTACAGTGAAACATCATTACCACCCAGAGTCCATAGTGCACACAGTCCATAGTGACTTTCTGCTGTCACACATTCCACAGTTTATACATCTATGCCTTTTTGGTGCCCTACATTCTACGGTCTTGAAAAATCATGACACTGATCTACCATTATAGTATTATACAGAATGTTGGTATGTTCATATTTTAGACTCTGATGTGGCTCAATTATAAGATGTCAATGCTACAGGCAAATTGCCTATCCAGTGCAATATAAAGTAACCCCCGACCATGTCTGATCTTGTGCAGAAAATAAAATGCTCAAATCCTATGACACATTCACTGATGGAAGAGATGCTTGTCTTGAACCTCGTTGGTTCACTGACTCTATCAGTGCTGTCTCACACATATTGCACAGAAACCATAAAGAATGAAAGAACTTGGAAAATTTTGAAAAGCTTCAAAGTTCAGCTAGGCCCTGGCCAATATATTTTGTTAAACCTGCTTTCCAATGACTGCTTGTGTACACCACTTCAGAGAGAAATAATGAGCATGAGATTCAATTATACGGACACCCACTTAACCATCTCAACCAGAATTGTGTCCCTAATCTTCTATTTTGAAGATAAAGTGAAAATCTAAAGCTACTCTCCTTATGATGGTATTTTATTCCCTTTGTGAATCAGCCAAGAGAATTCCCTTCAACCTTAGGCTCTAAACATCAAAGTCAGCTCTTAGTCTGTTTTTGAACCTTAATATATGTTTTCTGTATACTGAGTAGTACCAAAGCTAACCTACCAATAGGACCTCAGGAGTACTGCACTGGGTGCTGGGAGCTTTTTTCACAAAACGAGTATCTCTCCTGCCTCCTGTTCTGCTTTGCAGCTACTGTGCCCAGAGCAGAGTGATAAATTCTGATCCCGTGGGCACTGCAAGTCCTGGTCTAGGCTGTGACTTAGCACTGGATACAGCTGAGGCTGTGGTTCAGAGAATTCTGAAAAGGCACTGTTCAGAGGACTCTGACCTTCTTCTGAAGCCTTTTCATTCTACCTTTGCCATGGGTCATTCTACAGCTAAGTACCATCCATAGGACTCACGTTTCACTTCGCCCCGCTATGGGATCATGTCAAGTGCAATACTGGCCCCTAAGCAACTAAATGTTTGTTGAATGAATATCTACATAGCAGTGTTCAATGCCATATCCTTAGGATTCAAGTTAAGAAGTTTTAAGACATGGTATCAAGGAAATAGTGTGCCTCCTAACTCCTCCACTATACTTTTCCTACTATTTCCCACTTAAATGAGAACTCAAGAAGTTTCCCTAACACAAACCCAAATCCAGAGTCATCCATGGATATAAAACCACAATTCTATACCAGAGCCCCCCCTGCTCCAACTATTATTGAGCATAGTTTGGAAAGTAGGAGCATTACTGATTCCTACTTTTTTCCCAATGTAAAAATTTACATAGGACAATGAGTAAACTTTGTAGAACTTCTACTGGATTTCATAGTGAGTAGAGTTTATGGTGTTTCTATTGGATGGCAAATAAAGATGGGTTGAAATATGAGTTAAGGAGAAAGTTCAGTGTTTAGGTCAGACATTAAGAAGGACTTCCTAATGAAAATTCCAGAGCAGTACAGTAACAGAATAAGATCTTCAAAGAAACCTCTCCAAAGCTTATGAGTTTGTGCTAAAAGAAAATGTTTAAATATGGTCTTTTCAGTATTTTCCTTCCTCACCCCACACGCATAGCTGTCAAAATCCTTCCCAACTTTCAAGGCCTAAATAATATTATTCTCCCCCCACACTCACCCTTCATGTGACTTATCATTCATTAACACTTACTTAGTGACACCTGCCACATCCAAATACTGTCCTTGATTTTTGGGGGGACATATAATGGTATCATGGAGCCCACATTGCTGGGGATGGTTATCCAGATGATAAGCAAAGAAAAATAAATGATACTTTGGCTGGTTTTTAGTGCTCTGGAAAAATAAAGTGAATTAGAGTGATTAGCAGCCCCCCAGAGGGGGACTGCCCACAGGATGTGGAAGACAACCTGTGAAGAGCTAATCATGACCTGAATGAAGGCTGAGAAAGCCAGCATGTTGAGAGGTGGGCAAGGTGATCTCAGGAGGAGGGAAGAATGGGTGAATTCAGTGCACTAGAGACTGGCATTCAGTCTGTGTTCGAATTAAAGGGAGTCTAGCACTTAAAGGGAGAAGGAGGTCACCTTTCTGATCCAGGATATTACTTTGCCCTCTTCCTTACTTTTGTGTAAGGATCCTGAAAGACTGATCTCTCCATAGGGTCTTGTTATGGATGGAATGTCCTCGAAAATCATATAATGAAGACCTAATCCCCAAGGCGATGATGGTATTTGGAGACAGGTAGTTGCAAAGTAGATTAATACAGGTTTTGAGAGTGGAGACCATATCTTCCATATGCACCAGACTATCAGATGTGCCTCAGGGTCATCCAACATCTGTGGGCATCCAGTTATACCCTTCCAATTTGTCATTAATGTCCCAGGTGACCAAGTTGTAAGGTCAATGTATAAATTGATTCAAAGATCTAACATCCCTGCATTCTTGGGCTCTTCATTTATAGTCATGAACTATAAGAGACTTCCTGGAATATGGAAAAGAGAATGCTGAGGATAAAGAGCAAACTGACTCACTCCTGTATAGGTAGGTGTGTACATGTGTGCACACATACCTGTGTGCATGTATGGCTCTGTGTCTGTGTGCATACAGACCGTAAATCTCTAGATTTATCTAGAATATTTATCTATTAATGAATATTGTGCTGTTGCCAGTAGACATTTGACTAACCCTCCTATGCATGACATTTGTTTGCTCAAATGTCACACAATTCATAATCCGTGTAGGTTCAGCAGCTCAGGACTCCTGCACTTGGCAGCCTCTTGGGTGTGCTGCACTGTGGCAGATAGCCAGAGCTTTGCTTAGTAGAGTACGTGGGTCAATGTATGCACACTTACAAACTACAGCCACGCATGCGTGTGCACACACGTGTACCCACATGAGCAGGTGAGAGATACTCTGTCTTTGAAGACTTCATTTCTTTTATGTAATTCATCCAGTAAACCCACACCCTCCCCTTCTCGAACTGTGCTATGCACAATCTTGTCCTGGGGACTTGATTTCTTTTCATGTGGTTCTTTGTGCTAACAAGATTAAATCAGTTCCAATAGGTACTGGTTTAATGGAGATGATAAACTTTTATTGAACTTGAGCACATTAAAATGAAATGTAAGCAATAGGTGATTTTGGCATTCTCCTGGGGTCTCTTCCAATATGAATAAAGCCAGCATGACTTCTCTGGAAAATAACAGCTCCTAGCCCAGCTCACTTTATGTGCTTAATTAAAATCTATTTTTGTGGTATAAAAAGGAGCTAAACAATGTAATGTTCCTTCTTTCCATAGAAGTCCAAAGAAACTATGTTTTCAGCTGCGAAAACAGAGAAAGACAAGTACGTTCTTAAAACAGATCTTTACGTTTCACACAAAGAGCAGGTAATGTGCTGTTTTACAGCAGCCTGTCTGCTAATCTGTGATCTGTTTTGTCTGTGAATGGGATTATCATGGTGGTTTATTGAAAAAGAGCCAAAAACGATGTTAAGTAAACTGTTTACATGAAGCCACCAGGCTGAAAAATCCAAACTCAGACTCATTTCAGGTTTTAACCAAAATAAACTTTATTGTAGTTTCAACTGAACAGTTAAACCTTTCAGGGTCTGTTCAACTTGCTTAATGTGTAGCACATAAGACTATGGCTTTCCACAGAAATTGTAAAACTGTAAATATCATGGTTAACCTCTTAAGGTTGCCTTTCTTTGTAGCACTCCACTGGGCTTTTACAGGGACCAGGATTTCAGCCAGGGTCCTCAGCCAGGCTCCTGTCACTGTCTTTGCCAGTCCCGTAAGTCAAGAGAGGGAGGTTTGGCTTTCCAGAATGGCAGGGGTAGATGTGAAGCTGTCAGTATCCCATAGCTTGACTCCTCAGAGAAGACATCTTTATGTCTGAGGGCTGGCAGGGATACACCTGGTTTCTTTCGACCCCCACGGTGGCTCCCAATTCAAAAGGGTCAAAGTGATTTTTTATTAATGTCCATTCTTGACCTTCGTGCATCTTAAATTCTAATCCAGGCCAAAACATTTCACAAGATGTGCTTTGATCTCCTTGCAAACAGACAAAAGACCAAAAGAATAGAAACATCCACAAAGGAATCGCAACTTAAATGCACTGTTTTGTCTTCTTGCTGGTTGTGGAGAAGAAAGCCAGAAAGTTACAGTTCATGTTCACCATATCCACAGAGTTAAGTTTAGAGATCACCCTTCCAAGTCTTTTAGTTTAGAGAGCAGGAATCTGGGACTCATGGGGATGTTTGTGAACCAATTCTTTCCCAGAATCATCTTTTAGAGACTCCTGGACTACAAAAAAGATGTCTTTTCAGCCTGAAACCTAACACTTCTTAACATCATTAAAACATTCATTGGAAAGATGCAAGGTGTGGCAGTCACTGTGTTATGTTAGACATGGGTGATGCAAAATAATACAGAGCCCATCACCTTAAAGGTTACCCACTAAGAATGCAAGCTGGTCCAACCATTATGGAAAGCAGTATGGCGGTTCCTCAGTCTACTAAGAATGGACCTTCCATAGGATCCAGCAATCCCACTCCTAGGAATATACCCAAAAGACACAAATACACTGATTCAAAGGAATACCTGCACCCCTATGTTTATAGCAGCACTCCTTACAACAGGTAAGACCTAGAAACAACCTGAATTCCCAAAAACAGATGAGTGGATCGGGAAGCTGTGGTACTTATACACGATGGAATACTAGTCATCAATCAGAAATGAAAAACTAGATGCATTCATAGGAACATGGATGGAACTGGAAGGGATTATGTTCAGCGAAGTAAGTCAGAAGGCAAAAGAAAAATACCAGATGGTTCCTCCCTTAGGAGGAACATAAGGGAACCAAATAAGGATCAAGGAAAGGAATAAGAACAATATTAATAATAACAGTAACAGCAATAAAGACACAAAAACCAAAAATGAGGAGACAAGGACAGACTGGGGACACTTGGTGGAGAGGGGAGGAGGAGGGTTGAGGGCAGACTGGAGCATGGGGGACTGAGGTGATGGTGCACTGGTGAGATGGTGATGGGGAATACATGGGGATTACAATTGATGGCAAATATATGTAAATTAAAAAATTTTTCTATTAATAAAAAAAAGGAAAAGAAAGAAAGAAAAAAAAAGGTTACCCACTCACTGGTTACCCACTCGTTATAATATGTAATGGTGGTATGCATAGTTAAATAAAGGAAATGAAGCATTGTAAGAAAGTTGCTTCTTGACCTCTTCAGCTCTCCCTCTTCACCTGACCTCTAGATGCTGAATACCTTTCAGGTTACTCTGAGTCCTCTTTTCCCCTCTATCTACACTCTGCACCTCGGTGATCTTCTCCTGCCCCAGAGCTATGAACAAATTATATGATGATGGTGTAGATTTTCTGTCTCCAGTCTTTCTCTGCCTATTTGACCAACTCTACCTGAATGATTAAAGAGGCATATCGAACATCTCCAAATAGCAAATAGAAAACAAATGTGTTCAACAACTGGTTATTTCTGAAGATCAATAAATTTGATAAATCTTTATGCCAGGCTCATTTTTGTCAGACCCAGACAGGGGGATGGAATGGGGAAAGAGAGACAGAGGAGAGAAGGTTCACATTAATAATATTGGGAATGAGAAATGTGACATCACTACATATTTTTTCATATTTAATATTCTACCAGTATTTATTGTGAACAACTTTATGACAATAAACTTGACAATGTAGAAGAGACGGACAATTTCTTAAAAGACATAACACCAATACTTTCTCAAGAAAAGCTACATAACCTAAATAGATAATTCCATATAATTTTTAAAAATTGAATCTGTACTTTAACCTTTAACAAAAGGAACTTTCAGATAGATGGCTTTACCAGTAATTTTTTTTGCCAAAATAAAAAAAGAAATACACCAATTTTGAATGATGTTCATTTGAATGAACAGAGATAGGATGTTTCTATAAGAACAACATTCCACATCTAAGTGACACCATCTGGTATTTTTCTCTTTCTTCTTAATTATTTCACCTAATATAGTCCCCTACAGCTCCATCCATGTTACTGAAATGACAAGAGTTTATGTTTTTGATAGCTGAGTCATTCTCCATGTGTACATATATATAGACCATATCTTCCTAATCCATTCAACTGCTTTTGGGCACTTAGGTCATTTCTATAGCTTGGATATTGTAAATAGTATGTTTCCCTTCAAATTAGCATTTTTATAGGATTTCTTGGGTAGATACCTAGGCATGGAATTTCTGGATCATATGGGTCAGATAAAACCAAACTAAGAACTAACCCTAGAAAGCCAACTACAGAGCTAAGGCTACCAGAGAGGTAGGAACAAGAACAAAGCATTGAAGAAGTGCAATGGATGATGGTGATGGACTTTGGGGGTTCTTGGCAGTGGGTGCAGTACGGTCACAACATGTGAGAAAGGAGATACTATACTTCTAAAACACAAACAATGATGCAAATCAATGTTACCTCAATTTTTTAAAAAAAGAACAAAAAATACCAGCATAACTCTTATATCAAATCCAGAAAGTTATTATAAGAAAACTACATAGATGCGAATTTTCTAAATAAAATTTCTGCAAATTTAATTAAACACTATACAAAATGGTTAGCAAACTTTTATGAAATAGGGATTATTTCAGGGATGTAATTTTGGCTTAACATTTAAAACTATCAATTAACAATTTAAAAATGGATGATGCTCTCAAAGACTGAAAGCAAGCTTTTGACAAAATGAAGCACCCATTCCTGACCAAAAAAAAAACAACTCTCAGGAAACTAATAATAGAAGGAAACGTCCTTAATCTAATACAAGTTATCAATGAAAAAACCTACAAGTAGTGAACTCCAAGTAGTGAACTCCATTTATGTAAAATTCTAGAAAATGCAAACAAATTTATAGTAACAGAAAGCAAATCAGTGATTGTCTAAAATCGGACATAAGGAAGGTCCTGAGTAAGGGCTTCCTTAAAAGGAACCATGGCAACACTTTGGAAATGACAAATATATTTTTTAATCTTAAATATGATGATAATGTTATAGGATGGGTAGATGTACAGCAAAACTTACCAAATTGCATATTTCACATATGTTCAGTTTGTTGCATGTTAATTATAACTCAAGAAATCCATGTTTTAAGTCCTCCAAAGGTTTCATGTAACTTTTAAAATAAAATCCAAGTGTGTGTGTGTTTGAGTGTGCATGTGTAAATTGTTGACCATAGTACCTTGAATGCAGTAGCAGCTCAACAAGTGAGTTCCCTTACCCTTCCTCAATTTTAGCCACAGAAAACTATGGGGTAGAGAATGGTTCAGTGTAAGAGCCTACCATGTTTGGAAGATAATGAATGAAACATGGATTGACTTTAGAAATATGGTGGGGAGAGATGGAAGGAAAAACTGGAACAGTACTTTGGAACAAGATAATATAAGAATTTGGTGATATGCTCATTTTGGGTTCAATTTATGAACAACAGGAATCAGAAGTGGGATAATGGAGTCAGAGGTGAGATAGGTAGGATGGGATTTAGAATAAAGCTAGGGAGCTCTACAATACACAAGAGTGTGTGACTAAAGAAGTGAAAGGCTGAGGAAGATGAGAAGTAAAGAAGAGTCAGATAATTTTTAATCATCTAGATTCTGGGATGATGATGAAAAGAGGTATAATTCTATTACCCAAGACCCTCACCTTGAGATATATAATCTGTCTTAGCTATCACCAACTACCTGTTAGAGAACCCCCAAGTAAGTCTCAGCATAAACGTTGAGACTGAAACAAGAGCAGAGAGAGTTCTTCATTGTTGGTTGTAGACAAAATCAAAACAGCAGATCAGAAAAACATTTGAATGGTCATGAAATTCTGATATAATCTTTCATACCCAGAGGTTACTGATAAGAACCATGGAGAACTTCAATTCTCTGATTAAGAAGAAAGGGGTAAAATGTTTAAAACCCCCAAGGTTACCAAGATACAAAACAAAAGAACTGGCAATAGAAGCTCAAGTAGTCAAGTCTAGTAAAGAACAAATGGATAAACTGGTAAATAAGGGACTTAAGCATTGGAACATAGATGCTGTGGGATTGAAGGTTATGACTCAGGCTTTCCGAGCAACTCTGTCAATCATGGACATTCCGTAACAGTTTATTAAGCAAAGAGGTGGTAAATCTGAAGGTAGTTCCACTACTCAGGAGCAGAGAAAACTAATGAAGAAGAAGTTCACATTACAAATTAATGGAAATAAGAACCTACTCTACAAGACTCCCAACGGGACAAAAGAAACTAAAGTTTGGTGAGTTCAAGTTTACAAAACTTGCCCATCAGAAGTTTTTTATATCCTCTGAAGTGTCACTGGCATTTCATTTTTCCCCCTTTATTGAGGTAACACTGGTTTACAACACTATATATGATTTTGGGGAACAGGTTCACACTTAGTCAGATAGATGTTACCACTCACCTCTACCACACTCCCCCACCATCCAAGCACCCAGAATTCTGTACCATAGACCATTGTGTCCCCTCCCATTTTGGTTCTCACCCCACCTTCCATCACCCTCTAGTAGCCTCAAGTCTGCAGTCATATTTCCAAGGTTTATTTTAGTTAAGTTTTGTCAGTTCTTTTGTGTTTTTTGATTGGTGTTGATTCTTTTTCTTTTATATTCTACATTAATGAAATCATCCAGTATTTGTCTTTCTTCTTTTGACTTACTTCACTTAGCATAATAATCTATACTTCCACCCGTGTCATTGCAAACGGCAAGTGTGCATCTGAGGAGCATTTCATTGGGTATGTATACCACATCTTCATAATTCACTGTCTTGTCAATGAGTTGCTTCCATACCTTAGTTATTGTAAACAGTGCTGCAATGAAAGAAGGGGATGCATACATTTGAATTAGTATTTTTGCACTCTTTGGGTGGATACCAGAGTAGAATTGCTGGATCTTATAGTAGACCTGTTTCTAATATTTTGAGAAGCCTTCTTACTGCTTTCCATAGGCAGACCAGTGTACGTTCCTATTAATAGTGTATGAGTGTTCCTTTTCCTCCACACCCTCACCAACATTTGTTTTTTCTGGTGTTTTGTTTTTTGTAATATTGTCTATTCTCATATGAGTGAGGTGGTATCTCATTGTGGTTTTGATTTGCATTTCCCTAATAAGTGATGTTGAACATTTTTCCAGGTACCTGCTGGCTCTATGTATGTCTTCTTGGAGGAGTGTCCATTCAGCAATTCTCCCCATGTTGTTGAGTTCTTTGTTTTCTTTTTTTTGAATTTTATGAGTTCTTTGTAGATCTTGGATGTTAGCCTCTTGTCAGATGTACAATGTGCAACTACTTTCTCCCATTCAGCAGGGTGTCTTTTTTGTTCTAATGGTAATTTCTTTCACTGTGCAGAAACTTTTCAGCTTCCTGTAGTCCCATTCATTTATTTTTGCTTTTGTTTTCCTTGATTTTGGAGTCAAGACCTTAAAGACATCCCTGAAGCCAAAGCCATGGAGTGTTTGCCTACATTTTCTTTTATGTATTTTCTGGTTTCTGATCTTTTATCTATGGATTTAATCAATTTTGAGTTAATTTTTTGTGTTGGTATGCAAGAGTGACCTTGTTTCATTTTTCTGCAGGAGGTTGTCCAGTTTTCCCAACACCATTTGTTAAAGAGACTTTTCTTTTCTCCATTGTATACTCCTGGCTCATTTGCCATAGATTAACTGTCCACATAAATGTGGGATTATTCCCGGGCTCTCAATTCTATTCCATCTGTGTGTCTATTTTTATTCCAGTATGATGATGTGTTTTATTAGTCTTGTAGCATAATTTGAAGTCTGGGGAGCATGATACTCCATTCAGTCTCTTTTTTTTTTTTTCTTTTGGTCGATTGCTTTGGTCATATGTCATCTTTTGTGGTTCTATGTAAATGTCAATAGTGTGTCCCTTATTTCTTTGAAGAATTCCAGGATTGCATTGAATCTACAGATTGCTTTGGGTAATTAACAACATTAATTATTACAATCCACATGGATGAAATGTCTTTCTAACTCCTTGTGAATTCTATTTCTTTTTACAATTTCATAGTTTTCATTGAGTAGGTCTTTCACTACCTTCGTTAGATTTATTCCTAAGTATTTAGTATTTTTGATACTATGGTAAATGATATTGTTTTCTTGATTTCTTTCTCTTCTACTTCATTATTTGCATATAGGTATGTAATTGATTTGTATGTTGATTTTGTAGCTAGTAGTATTATGACTTATTCTTTCTTTTTTTTTTTTGCTTTTTTAAAGATTTATTTATGCATACAAGAATTGGGGTACAGGCCAGAGGCGCAGGGGGTGAGAGGACTCACCAGAGACAGAGTGGGGAGCAGAACAGGCAGATCAACTGAAACACACTGCTGAGGGCAGCAGAGGCAAAACAGGAGAGGTCTGCTGCTTCACCTGGGTCCCCTCCCTGACCGGGGATCGAACTCATGCTGCAGTGGCTATGGAAGCCCCATAGCGCAGTGCTCAACCCCTTGCATCACCAGGGAGGCCCCTATAATGATTTGTTTCTAATATTATCTTAGTAGAGTCTTTGGGGTTTCTATGTATATTTTCATGTCATTTGCAAACAGTGATAGTTTTACATCTTCACCAGTTTTAATTCCTTTATATCTTTTTCTTGTCTAATGCTCTAGCTACGACTTCCAATACTATGTTGAGCAGTAATAGTGACCAGAGTGGACATCCTTTTCATGTATCTGATCTTAGAAGAAAAGCTTTCAGTTTCTCACCATTGAGTATGATGTTGTGGTTTTGTCATATATGGCCTTTATTATGTCAAGATGTGTTTCATCTATTCCCATTATACTAAGATTTTTTTTATCATAAAGGGATGCTGAATCTTAAATGCCTTTTCTGCACCTATTGATATAGTTTTCACATATGATAGGATATCATTGTTCCTCCTTCTTATCGGGATTGTTTTGGCTATTTAGGGTCTTTTGTGGTTCTACATGAATTTCAATAATGTTCCATTTCTTTAAAGAATTGGAATCTTGATAGGGACAATATTGAATTTGTATACAGTTTTGGATAGGATGGTCATTTTCAATAGAGAATTCTACCAAACCTTTAAAGATGAATAGCATCCTTCTCAAATTTTTCCAAAAAATAGAGAAAATGCTTCCAAACACATTCTGTAGGACCAATATAACTCTGATACCAAAATCTAACAAATATATCACAAAAGAACGAAAATTACAGACCAATTTCCCTAATAAGCACAGATGTAGAAGTCCTCAATGAGGGCCTCCCTGGTGGCACAGTGGGTTAAGCAACACACTACAAAGCAAACTGCAGCCACTGCAGCAAGAATTTGATCCCTGCTGCCGCCCAGGAAGGGACCCACATGGCATAGCAGACCTCCCCTGCCTTGCCCGCTGCTCCCCTCAGCAGTGTATTTCAGTCCATCTGCCTGTTCTGCTCCCTACTCTGTCTCTGATGAATCCTCTCACTGCCCTGGACTCTGGCCTGTACCCCAGCTCTTGTATGTATAAATAAATAAATCTTTAAAAAAAAAAAAAAGAATTCCTCAGTGAAATCATAGGGCACCAAATTCAACGATACATCAAAAGGAACATACATTATGACCAAGTGGGATTTATACCAGGGACACAGGAGAAGTTCAACACCTGTAAACCAATCACTATAATTCACAGTATCAACAAAATGAAAGCTGAGAATCGTATAATTAAATCACTAGATGCAGAGAAAGCATCTGATAATATCTGACGATCAAAGCACTCAAAAACCTGGAGATAGAGGGAACACACTTCAACATAATAAAGGTCATATATGCAAAATCCACAGCCAACATCATATTCAATGGTAAAAAACTAAAAATGTTTCCTCTAAGTACAAGACAAGGATGTCCACTATAGTCACTACTAATCGACATAGTATTGGAAGCCTCACTAGAACACTTTGACAAAAGAATGATATAAAGAAATCCAAATTGGAAAGGAAGAAAACCACTTGCAGATGACATAATAATATACATAGAAAACCCTACAAACTACACCCGAAAAAAAAAAAACAATTGAAATGAATCAATACAGTAAAGTATGTGGTAAAAATTTTATTTAAAAAAGTTTGAGGTTGTATTTTATATGAAAATAATGAATTAAGAGAGACATAAATCAAAAAGATAACCCATTAATGACCACCAACAGAAAGAATTATATACCTAGGAGTAAAATTAACAAAGAACGTGAAAGACCTATACAATGAAAATTATAATGCACTGTTAAAAGAAATAGAAGACACAAAAAAGAAAGATATTATTCCTGCTCATGGAAGAATTAGTGCTGTGACTGTATGGTTGAAGAGTGCCTGGATTTGTTTTAATCAGGTATGATAATACATGAAGACATGGGAATGACTGTCATGAAGGAAGAAGCTTTTATACTCATGGATCCCTACATATAGGAGGCATGACGCTCAGGAAGGACAACATAAGGAACAACAGGATCTGTAAGGAGGAAGTTGAAGTGAGGGGGAAATGTTGGATAAGAGCCTTTACTGTGTTTTTTGTGAGAAAGAACACATAAAGCTGGGTTAGCAGTCTTAGAATTGCTAGTTTGAATCAAACACCTGGCTCTGGAGAAGGATAGGGTTTTCCCTCGTTGTACTGTGATAATTAGGGTAGGAGAATAGTGACCTTGAGTATGAGTCCTAGAGGAGTGGTGGGGGATTTGATTTGAAAGGTTCACTCAAAGGGAAGTTGTTTACCATTTCGAGGACTTGACTAACCCTGGGAGAGACATTAACTCCAGCAAAGCCCCAAATGACAGCACATCACAATGGAGAAAATAAAAGAACTTGCTTTAATACAACTTGAAACAATCTATAACAAGGGTAAATGCTTCAAAGAGGTCAAGGATGTTGAGTCCTAAAAACAGGGATTAGATTTTCCAGCTGAGTGGTCACTGAGAGCACTTTTAGGAATCAGCTTGGGCAGGAGGGTCAGGGCATAATGGAGGGAGGGAAGTTAAAATTAAAGAAATAGATTATTCTGTATATATAACCCTAAAAGGAATTAAATAAAAGCAATGTGACTACAGTAAGATAGATAAGTTATTTTGTTTTGTTAGATTTGTTTTTGTTTTAGTGGACAAGAGATATAAATATGCTTGTAGGCAGAAGGAAGAAACTAAGAAAAAGAGAGCTATATAAGAGGTTGGCTTGAATTCCTGAGGGATTTAGACAGGCTCTGGTTTCAAAGTGTGCAAGGAGACATCATGGCTTGTAGAGCAAAGATGCCCTTAGCCAACCTCATGTTTCAGGCATTTGTGAGAGTGGAGATTGCAATCAGCTGGCCAGTACACAACACAGCAGGTTTCCTGGAGGGCTTTTATGTGGGGATTGTCCTTGTCAGTGTCTGGTTTTCCTACAATCCTGGGTACAGAAGATTCAGTAGATTAAAGATCTGGATATTTTCCTGATATACAAAGGGTATATCAGTGACTTACCCATTTTTTTCTATGTTGAGAGACATAACCACATCCTCTTAGCAACCATATCTAGCGTAAAAATCAATCAAAAATGTGTGCATGTGCATGTGTGTGTTTGCATGCATGTGTATATGTGTCTAATGACAATATGTTGGTGAAAGCATAATGGTTCAATTAAGCCCTCTTTAAGAACACCAATTCCAACAGATTGACTTCTTAGATGACAGCCTAATAATATTTGTCCTCAAAGTCAATATTTGCTTCATAGCTGTACCTAATTTCTAATTAACCCTTAGCCTGCTGTTAAATATTTCCCTCCCTCTAACCACCCCCCACACCATGGTACTTCTACTCCATCATATCCCTTTTCACAAATAAAGCCTTTCAACATATATGGCAATTCAACTACTATAGGTAAAAAACAGGCCTACTTCTTTGTTCAATCAACCATTTCATTAACTCTAAAGATTCATTAACTCTATTTTAATAAGAAACCATACCAAGCCTGAAGAGAAAGGTAGTAAGACATTCCCTTTTGACATTAAAGATTTTTAAAATTTATCAAGCATTACCAAATGCTAATTTATTTAAGCCCCTGTGTGTACATTAATACTATGATCTCCTTACAGAGGAGAAACCTATGGTTGAGAGAATTTATAAAGTTAGGTTTCAGGTGCTAATTGATGGAATCAGCCTAGATCATACTAGAGATACCCTTCCTTAGAGATTTCCTGACAGAATAAATATGGGAAGCAAAGACAAATGGGCTTGTGAGCTCAGCACAAGGAAAGGAATAGGGAAACATACACACAAATCATGCGCACACACATGTTCTCTCTCTCTCCCACTCTCTCACCTTTAAACTGAGTCCTTTAAAAATGACCCCCCCACAGCTACAGTCACTGCTTATATCTACATTCTGAACTCAGTAGATTAAATTGTCTTCTCCTGATAGTTGTTAACAGTATGGGAGGAGTGTTTCCCTCCCTCACTACAATAAATCCAGGACAATAAGACAGGTCCTCTGACTCAGACACTAGACTTTTTCTATAAAGAAGATGACAGAAAATGGATGTAATACAGTCCTTCTGCATTAGGAAATTAACAATAAGGAAGAGAATCCAATAAAAAGAAAATCCAACAAAAGGGGCCCCAAGTCAGTACACAGAGGCAGTTTAGAAAAAGGAGAGCTCACTTGGCTAATCAACCAGGCCCACTGGAAGAGCTGAGTTGGATTTTAATGTCTGTCTCAAAACAATGAACACATTTTTATTCACCCAATAAGGGTACCATCTTTGAAAACAATGGAAGTAACCACCATGTTTGGTTCCACATTCTACATCTTGCTAATGGAGCTCTGGGAAAGAAAGTCCTCTTCTCAGGAAGTCACAGTATTAACTGCAAGAAAATCTTAAATTGGAAAGAACTTTCCTCCTGGAGAAAACTAACCATGACAGAGTTTGGCATGGAGCTGGGCTGAAGCTCTAGACACCCACAGTCCTAATCATCTGCAGGCATGTTAGGAACCCGTCCTGTGCATTGGCGGGTTCTCAGGAAATAAGCAGAGAATCTTTCTCCTCCCCAGGGCTCCCTTTGCCCTGTTCCAATTTGCCCTGACTAATCGTTTTAGTAGGTGTTGGGTCAGAATCAGCAAGGGGTCTGATGAAGGTCACTTACTTGTTTTGTTTATACTGCTAATTTTATCACTGCTTGGAAGGCTGATGGTATTATTTATACTTTAACTATGATAGATGTTCAGTTAAAGCAGAGTTGGGACAAGTTAAAAATCAATACAAAAATCCAAAACTTCTAATACTGAAAATATGAATGCCTTTTTAGCAGAATCTTGTATTTATTTTATGAGGCTAAAAAGTCCTTCTAACCGAGTGCTTCTCAAACATATTCCAGTCTCACATCCCAGTCCTAGGACAACCAACTTCAGCAGTCCAGAGTGCTGGAGAGAGGTATGTTGCCTATTAATACCCAGGTCTAGGTTCAGTACAGGATCCCCTCAATTCTAAAAAGACTGCTCTCTGACTAGGTCCTGCCTTAGGAGCTCAACTCTCAGGAGGAAGCCATTTTCACCAGCAGAGTTCTGCATTGGTGTGCTTCTGGCAGGAGTTAGGTGGAGCAGGATTGAGGTTTGGAGATACATATCCAGCTTATAATATAGCAGGACTCCAGTTTCCATATTCTCTAGAAAACTGTCCATAACAGTCATTAAATTTCTGGTACCTCCACAGTTCTCTGCTCTTGCCCTCAACAACTGTTACCCCTAGCACAGAACACCTTTATCATCAGATAATCATAGATTATCAATCTATTGGTCTTCACTACTCACATAACCCTTGGCCAATATTGCTTTACTTGTATGTTCTTTCTAAATCAGGAAGACCCAATGAATATTGCAACCTTCTCAATAACGAGATATCTCAGCGTTTTCCATACCTTTAGCTCCCAGTCCTGTTTCCTGAACATGGATGGTGTTCAGTGAATGTCTTTTGGTGGTAGTGAAACAACCATTGTGGAGAACCTGGAAAAGAGAAGTGTTATTACACTCATCAGTATGGGTATCACAAGAATTTAAAAAAGATATAATGCAAAAAAATCTCTCTTTGAAATCTAGGAGACAAACCAAGATGGGATTATAAGAATATATACAAATGGTGAATATATGTGGCATTTACTTTAACTTGCTCTGAATAATCTGCCCATCTTTGTTCCCACACTCATGGATTACATGGTTATGTTCTGGCCTGTGGGTAATTACATTTAAATATAAGATCCTTGCTATAGTAACTCACTTTGGAACCCCTGTTACTGGACCAAAAAGTGTTTCTTTCCAATTATTGCGAGATAATAAAGAAATATTATATGGGAATTCTTCCTAGGAAGCAGCTGCAGTCTAGCAATCACTTATGTCATGGGATTTTTTAGAAACACGGATCTCTGGGAACTGACATTCAACCCAGGCTTTCTCAGAAATGTGTTATGTCTAATTGCATGTCCTCCTTTCCCTGCCCCAAATGCCAGACTAGTGGTGGAGATGGTTGTTTGCTCTGGCCTCTTGGGAGGTCCCTCATGCCTCCTTGGTGACCTAATCATTAGACTCCTCATGTATTTAATTTATGTGAGTCACCATTTGGGCAAAAGAAAAGATCTCTCCAGAATATAGACACAAAGCCACTAATAATACAAATTAAACATAGGAAACTTATTTATTCACTAGTGTGCTATAGAAAACTAAATGTAAGCTAAAGATCTGTGTAAGAGCAGATACTCCCCTTTCTTAAAAATCATGGAAAATATTTTGTTCAAAACTTCTAGAAGTCTTTAAATTTACAAAAGTAAATTCCACATAAAGATTATAAATTGAGCATCAGACTGTCCACATACTTCATATTTTCCAGAATCAAACTGTGTCAGGCCTACTAAAATCCCAGATCTAGGTCTTTTTACTAATTCAAGTGTTCTTTTGTGTTCCTCAGGAAATTGTTGTGCCTTACACCATTTCTAGAGTGTGTTTTGGCTACTTATGTGAATGGGCGCTTTTCCCTGTTGAAACTGGAAATTTTCAACAATTTCCAAATACAGTTGTTTTATAGTAATGCTGCTGGGACTTTATATATTGATTTTAAAATTGACTGCATTATTGTACTTTCTTATCAAGTCTAGTATTTTTAAGCGTCTATGATATCTTATGTTTTCATAGACAGGAATATTCATTATAATTACTTCAATTTTATTAGTTAAGAAACTGAAGTTCAGAGAGATTCAGTATTTTTCTCAATACAACTAAAAAGGTAGAAAAAGATAGAATGCAAAACAAGTTTTACATTATGGCAGTCAATCTGTCCCTTAAAAATTTGAAAGAATTCACCTATAAAAGTATCTAAAATTGGATTCTGGGAAGATGGCGGCAGAGTGAAGACACTGGACTCATCGTGTCCAGATACACATAACAGTGAATGCCAAAAAAGGAAAAAGAAAAGCTAGAAAACGGACTGTCAGCTTACATACAGAAAACATCAGCCCGACGGAAAGCAGTAGGACTCTCTAAATGAACTCTGTTTGAAATAAGGATCGGGTAATCCCCAGCACTCTGAGGGCGCCACTCTGAGAACGGAGAGTGGCAGCGGGGCTGCTGGATGCATAGCAGTTCATGCAGGCTGAGACTTGAATTGTAAAAGTCGGTCAGAAAACACCACGGCAGGAGCTGCTGTCTGGGGCGGACGCAGAGGGACAAAGCAAAGTTGGGCTGGAATGCCAGTACAGCCCCAGTGGGGATCTTACCGTGCCCGGCTCCCTGGGAGCACCATATCGGGATTATTCGCGCCGGAGAGACCGCAGGTCACAAAACAACCCTTGCAGGCTGAGATCTGAGCTTTAAAAGTCAGTCGGAAAATACCACAGCGAGGAGCTGCTTGTCTGGAGCTGGCGCAGACAGACAGAGCGGGGTTGGGCTGGAGTGCCAGTGCAGCCCAACTCGAGATCCTGGCGTGCCTGGGAGCGCCATATTGAGATTTTTTTGAGCCGGGGTAACCATGGATCACAAAGCAACCCTTGCAGGCTGAGATCTGAGCTTTAAAAGTCAGTCAGGAAAAAGAAGCCTCGCTCCATATGCAGAAAATCCTCTCCAACATCTAGATCCAGAATCCAGGGACATCCGGAGGAGGTCAGACGGGCATACAGAGTTTAGGACAGACACAGCTGGTGTACCAGCTGCTACGTGGCTACTTCCTCCCCCTATGCAGAGACTGATATTAAGGGGAGCCATACAGAACTAGTCCCTACATAGGGGGCTGTTTGGGAACTCTAGACCTCAGGTGGAAGGAGTTCTCAGGAACCTCATCACCCACCCACTTACCACACGGGCCCTTATCTGCTGCTGCGAGTTAGTCAGCACCACCACCCCCTGTACCCTCCCCCACCCTAGTGGGGTGGGTTTGTTGTTGTTGTTGTTGTTGTTGTTGCTGTAGTTGTGGTTGTGTGTTAGTTTTTGATTGCTTGTTTGTCTGTTCGGTTTTGATTTTAGATTGTTTTGTTCTAATTGCTTTTAGCTTTTGGTGTTTTTACTTTTCCTCTCCCCTCCTTTTTCTCCCTTGAATCTTGTCCTAGCCTTTTTTTTTTTTTTCTTTTCTCTTTCTTTTTCTTGGTCTCATTGTCTTTTCTGTTGTTCTTGCTTTATTCCTATTTGTCTATCTGTTTCTTCTTCATTTTCTCTCTTTCCCTTTTCTTTTACTGTTTAGTTTCTGCTTTGTTCCCTCTATGCTTATTCATTGGTTCAGGTTTTCTGTTCTTTTTGTTGCTGGCTCTGTTTTGGGTTTGTTTTCTTTTCTTTTCTTTCTTCTTCCCTGTTCTTTGAACATCTGCCTAAACAGAATACTATTGCAACCTGTACCCAGCCGCACAGTTACCAGGCAGAAATACCTAAAATCCCAGGAAAAGAAATCAGAAATCATGCCCACCAGCACCAGCAGGACCAGACCACAACAGACTCTAACCTGAAGGTTAACAATGGGAAGAAAGAAAAATACCAATGACCAAGCAGGTTCACCTAAAAACAATACACCACAGAAAGAAAGTCAACATCCAGAACCTGGTATTATAGACACAGAGGAATATGCACATCTATCAGACAAAGAAATTCTAAAGGCCATGATGAGAACAATCAAAGAGTTAAGAGACAATGCAGAAAGGGATAAGATCACAATCAAGGAAATGAGGAATGAGATTGAGTCCCAACAAAAGAAAATAAAAGAAATGGAAGAAAGAGAAAAAAAAAAAAAAAACAAATGAAGCAAATCAGAGATAACTGGAGGAGTTCAAAAATTACCAGAAAAAACAGAATAGAAGAACTGGAAGAGCGAGTCAGTACTCTGGAGGACACAGACATAAAAAGAACCAAGAAAGATAAGGAAGGAGAAATGAAAATGAAAAAGAATGAAGAAACACTTTGAATGCTATCTGATACCTTGATGAGGGGTAATATAAGAGTCATAGGCATACCAGAAAATGTAGAGAGAGAAGCAGGCTCCGAGAACCTTTTCAAGGAGATCCTTGACAAGAACTTCCCAAACATGAAAAAAGAAATGAAAATAGACATACAAGAAGCTAGAAAACGCCAAATTACCACAATGAAAAGAAGCCAACAGCAAGACACATAATAGTAACCCTTGCAAGGGTCCAGGACAAAGAAAATATAATGAAACTGACAAGAACAAAGAAACAGATCACATATAAAGGAAACTAATCAGGCTGACATCAGATTTCTCTGAGGAAACACTGAAGGCAAGAAGGGGATGGAGGGACATATTTAACAAACTCTAAGCCAACAAAATCCAACCAAGAATATGCTACTCTGCAAAGCTCTCCTTCCTCTATGAGGGGAAAGTGAGAACCTTCTCAGGCAAACAAAGTCTACAGAAATTCACTTCTACAAAACCTCCACTCCAAAAAATCCTACAAGAAACCTCAGAACCAAAACCAATGGAAGGAAGAATAGTAAATAAATGAATAAA